>CM017556.1:32883217-33243292 GCA_007844125.1 Sinonovacula constricta | reverse complement strand
GCATTCGATACAAGACATCTGGACCTAGACGCACTTTAAGTGAATGTGATGGTTTCTGATAGCGAATTTATTGTAGGTTTGGGATTTGTTATGTTCTAGTTAGTCGGGGGACATGCAGTCAGTTTTTAGTGGCACGGTTCTTTAGCCAAAGCCACAGAGGGTGAAGATCATGGATTCAATCTAAAGTTTTTAAAAGCCAAGCTCCTTATAATCCTCCAATGACTTTCTAGCCTGGAGTCCGGATTATTTGGGGATTTTTTTTGGTCTGCCGTCGGAATAGTTTGTTTTGTTGTCTGGCGTCATGAGAGTTTGTTTTTGTTGTCTTGTGTCATGAGAGTTTATTTTGTTGTCTGGCGTCATGAGAGTTTCTTTTGTTGTCTGGTGTCATGAGAGTTTCTTTTGTTGTCTGGCGTCAGGAAAGTTTGTTTTGTTGTCTGGCGTCATGAGAGTTTGTTTTGTTGTCTGGTGTCATGAGAGTTTATTTTGTTGTCTGGCGTCATGAGAGTTTGTTTTGTTGTCTGGTGTCATGAGAGTTTGTTTTGTTGTCTGACGTCATGAGAGTTTGTTTTGTTGTCTGGCGTCATGAGAGTTTGTTTTGTTGTCTGGTGTCATGAGAGTTTGTTTTGTTGTCTGGCGTCATGAGAGTTTGTTTTGTTGTCTGGCGTCATGAGAGTTTGTTTTGTTGTCTTGTGTCATGAAAGTTTGTTTTGTTGTCTGGCGTCATGAGGGTTTGTTTTGTTGTCTGGCTTCGGGATAGTTTGTTTTGTTGTCAGGCGTCAGGATAGTTTGTTTTGTTGTCTGGCATCATGAGAAATTGTTTTGTTGTGTGGCGTCAGGAGATTTTGTTTTGTTGTCTTGTGTCATGAGAGTTCATTTTGTTGTCTGGCATCACGAGAGTTTGTTTTGTTGTCTGGCGTCATGAGAGTTTGTTTTGCTGTCTTGTGTCATGAGAGTTTATTTTGATGTCTGGCGTCATGAGAGTTTGTTTTGTTGTCTGGTGTCATGAGAGTTTCTTTTGTTGTCTGGCGTCATGCGAGTTTGTTTTGTTGTCTGGCGTCATTAGAGCTTCTTTTGTTGTCTGGCGTCATGCGAGTTTGTTTTGTTGTCTGGCTTCAAAGAGTTTGTTTTGTTGTTTGGCGTCAGGAAAGTTTGTTTTGTTGTCTGGTGTCATGAGATTTTGTTTTGTTGTCTGGCGTCAGGAAAGTTTGTTTTGTTGTCTGGTGTCATGAGAGTTTCTTTTGTTGTCTGGCGTCATGAGAGTTTGTTTTGTTGTCAGGCGTCATGCGAGTTTGTTTTGTTGTCTGGCTTCAAAAGAGTTTGTTTTGTTGTCTGGCGTCAGGAAAGTTTGTTTTGTTGTCTGGCTTCAGGATAATTTGTTTTGTTGTCTGGCATCAGAAGAGTTTGTTTTGTTGTCTGGCGTCAGGAGAGTCTGTTTGTCTGGCTTTAGGATTGTTTGTTTTGTTGTCTGGCGTCAGGAGAGTTTGTTTTGTTGTCTGGCGTCATGAGAGTTTGTTTTGTTGTGTGGCGTCATGAGAGTTTGTTTTGTTGTCTGGCGTCAGGAGAGTTTGTTTTGTTGTCTGGCGTGAGGAGAGTTTGTTTTGTTGTTTGACGTCAGGAGAATTTGTTTTGTTGTCTGACGTCATGAGAGTTTGTTTTGTTGTCTAGCGTCATGAGAGTTTGTTTTGTTGTCTAGCTTCAGGATAAATTGTTTTGTCGTCTGGATTCAGAATAGTTTATTTTGTTGTTTGGCTTCAGGAGAGTTTGTTTTGTTGTCTGGCGTTAGAAGAGTTTGTTTTGTTGACTGGCGTCATGAGAGTTTGTTTTGTTGTCTGACATTAGGATTGTTAATTTTGTTGTCTAGCTTCAGGATAGTTTGTTTTGTTGTCTATCGTCAGGAGAGTTTGTTTTGCTCTCTGACATCCGGATTGTTTGTTATGTTGTCTGGCTTCATGAGAGTTTGTTTTTGTAGTCTGACGTCAGGAGCGTTTGTTTTGTTGTCTGGCGTCAGGATTGTTTTGTTGTCTGGCAAAAGGATTGTTTGTTTTGTTGTATGGCTTCAGGATAGTATGTTGTGTTGTCTATCGTCAGGAGAGTTTGTTTTGTTGTCTGACGTCAGGATAGTTTGTTTTGTTGTCTGACGTCAGGATTGTTTGTTTTGTTGTCTGACGTCAGGATAGTTTGTTTTGTTGTCTAGCGTCAGGATAGTTTGTTTTGTTGTCTGGAGTCAGGAGAGTTTGTTTTGTTGACTGGCGTCATGATAGTTTGTTTTGTTGTCTGGCGTCATTAGAGTTTGTTTTGTTGTCTGGCGTCAGGAGATTTTGTTTTGGTGTCTGGCGTCATTAGAGTTTGTTTTGTTGTCTGGCGTCAGGATAGTTTGTTTTATTGTCTGGCGTCATGAAAGTTTGTTTTGTTGTCTGGCGTCATGAGGGTTTGTTTTATTGTCTGGCTTCGGGATAGTTTGTTTTGTTGTCAGGCGTCATGAGAGTTTGTTTTGTTGTCTGGCGTCATTAGAGTTTGTTTAGTTGTCTGGCGTCAGGAGAGTTTGTTTTGTTGTCTGGCATCATGAGAGTTTGTTTTGTTGTGTGGCTTCATGAGAGTTTGTTTTGTTGTCTGACGCTAGAAGAGATTGTTTTTCTTGTCTGGAGTCATGAGAGTTTATTTTGTTGTCTGGCGTCATGAGAGTTTGTTTTGTTGACTGGCGTCATTAGAGTTTGTTTTGTTGTCAGGCGTCAGGAGAGTTTGTTTTGTTGTCAGTCATCAGGAGAGTTTGTTTTGTTGTCTGGCGTCATGAGAGTTTGTTTTGTTGTCTGGCGTCATGAGAGTTTGTTTTGTTGTGTGACGTCAGGAGAGTTTGTTTTGTTGTCTGGCATCATGAGAGTTTGTTTTGTTGTGTGGCATCATGAGAGTTTGTTTTGTTGTGTGGCGTCATGAGAGTTTGTTTTGTTGTCTGGCGTCAGGAGAGTTTGTTTTGTTGTCTGGCGTGAGGAGAGTTTGTTCTGTTGTCTGGCATCATGAGAGTTTGTTTTGTTGTCTGGCATCATGAGAGTTTGATTTGTTGTCAGGCGTCAGGAGAGTTTGTTTTGTTGTCAGTCGTCAAGAGAGTTTGTTTTGTTGTCTGGCGTCATGAGAGTTTGTTTTGTTGTCTGGCGTCAGGAGAGTTTGTTTTGTTGTGTGGCGTCAGGAGAGTTTGTTTTGTTGTCTGGCATCATGAGAGTTTGTTTTGTTGTCTGGCATCATGAGAGTTTGTTTTGTTGTGTGGCTTCATGAGAGTTTGTTTTCTTGTCTGACGCTAGAAGAGATTGTTTTTTTTTTGTCTGGAGTCATGAGGGTTTGTTTTGTTGTCTGGAGTCATGAGGGTTTGTTTTGTTGTCTGCCTTCAGGATAGTTTGTTTTGTTGTCAGGCTTCAGGATAGTTTGTTTTGTTGTCTGGCATCATGGGAGTTTGTTTTGTTGTGTGGCGTCATGAGAGTTTGTTTTGTTGTCTGGCGTCAGGAGAGTTTGTTTTGTTGTCTGGCGTCAGGAGAGTTTGTTTTGTTGTTTGACGTCAGGAGAATTTGTTTTGTTGTCTGACGTCATGAGAGTTTGTTTTGTTGTCTAGCGTCATGAGAGTTTGTTTTGTTGTCTAGCTTCAGGATAAATTGTTTTGTCGTCTGGATTCAGGATAGTTTATTTTGTTGTTTGGCTTCAGGAGAGTTTGTTTTGTTGTCTGGCGTTAGAAGAGTTTTTTTTGTTGACTGGCGTCATGAGAGTTTGTTTTGTTGTCTGACATTAGGATTGTTAGTTTTGTTGTCTGGCTTCAGGATAGTTTGTTTTGTTGTCTATCGTCAGGAGAGTTTGTTTTGCTCTCTGACATTCGGATTGTTTGTTATGTTGTCTGGCTTCATGAGAGTTTGTTTTGTAGTCTGACGTCAGGAGCGTTTGTTTTGTTGTCTGGCGTCAGGATTGTTTTGTTGTCTGGCAAAAGGATTGTTTGTTTTGTTGTATGGCTTCAGGATAGTATGTTGTGTTGTCTATCGTCAGGAGAGTTTGTTTTGTTGTCTGACATCAGGATTGTTTGTTTTGTTGTTCGGCTTCAGGATTGTTTGTTTTGTTGTCTGACGTCAGGATAGTTTGTTTTGTTGTCTGGCTTCAGGATAGTTTGTTTTGTTGTCTGACGTCAGGATAGTTTGTTTTGTTGTCTAGCGTCAGGATAGTTTGTTTTGTTGTCTGGAGTCAGGAGAGTTTGTTTTGTTGACTGGCGTCATGATAGTTTGTTTTGTTGTCTGGCGTCATTAGAGTTTGTTTTGTTGTGTGGCGTCATTAGAGTTTGTTTTGGTGTCTGGCGTCATTAGAGTTTGTTTTGTTGTCTGGCGTCAGGATAGTTTGTTTTGTTGTCTGGCGTCAGGATAGTTTGTTTTGTTGTCTGGCGTCTTGAGGGTTTGTTTTGTTGTCTGCCTTCGGGATAGTTTGTTTTGTTGTCAGGCGTCAGGATAGTTTGTTTTGTTGTCTGGCATCATGAGAGTTTGTTTTGTTGTGTGGCGTCATGAGAGTTTGTTTTGTTGTCTGGCGTCAGGAGAGTTTGTTTTGTTGTCTGGCGTGAGGAGAGTTTGTTCTGTTGTCTGGCATCATAAGAGTTTGTTTTGTTGTCTGGCATCATGAGAGTTTGTTTTGTTGTCTGGCGTCATGAGATTTTGTTTTAGTTGTCTGGCGTCATGAGATTTTGTTTTAGTTGTCTGGCGTCAGGAGAGTTTGTTTTGTTGTCTGGCGTCAGAACAGTTTGTTTTGTTGTCTGACGTCAGGATCGTTTTTTTGTTGTTGTCTGACATCAGGATGGTTTGTTTTGTTGTCTGACGTCAGGATAGTTTGTTATGTTGTCTGACATCATGAGAGTTTGTTTTGTTGTCTGACGTCGGGATATTTTGTTTTTGTTGTCTGGATTCAGGATTGTTGTTTTGTTGTCTGGCATCAGGATTGTTTCTTTTGTTGTCTGGCTTCAGGATTGTTTGTTTTGTTGTTTGGCGTCAGGAGAGGTTGTTTTGTTGTCTGGCGTCAGGAGAGTTTGTTTTGTTGTCTGACATCAGGATTGTTTGTTATGTTGTCTGGCTCCAGGAGAGTTTGTTTTGTTGTCAGGCGTCAGGAGAGTTTGTTTTGTTGTCTAGCGTCAGTATTGTTTTGTTGTCTGGCAATAGGATTGTTGTTGTTTTTTTGTTGTCTGGCCTCATGAGAGTTTGTTTTGTTGTCAGGCGTCAGGAGAGTTTGTTTTGTTGTCTGGCGTCAGGAGAGTTTGTTTTGTTGTCTGACGTCAGGATCGTTTGTTTTGTTGTCTGACATCAGGAGAGTTTGTTTTGTTGTCTGGCATCAGGATAGTTTGTTTTGTTGTCTGACATCATGAGAGTTTGTTTTGTTGTCTGAAGTCGGCATACTTTGTTTTTGTTGTCTGGATTCAGGATTGTTTGTTTTGTTGTCTGGCATCAGGATTGTTTGTTTTGTTGTCTGGCTTCAGGATTGTATGTTTTGTTGTTTGGCGTCAGGAGAGATTGTTTTGTTGTCTGACATCAGGATGGTTTGTTATGTTGTCTGGCTTCATGAGAGTTTGTTTTGTTGTCTGGCGTCAGGAGAGTTTGTTTTGTTGTCTGGCGTCAGGATTGTTTAGTTGTCTGGCAGTAAGATTTTTGTTTTTTTGTTGTCTGGCCTCATGAGAGTTTGTTTTGTTGTCAGGCGTCAGGAGAGTTTGTTTTGTTGTCTGGCGTCATGAGAGTTTCTTTGTTGTCTGGCGTCAGGATTGTTTGTTTTGTTGTCTGGCTTCAGGAGAGGTCGTTTTGTTGTCAGTCGTCATGATAGTTTGTTTTGTTGTCTGACGTCATGAGAGTTTGTTTTGTTGTCTAGCGTCCTGAGAGTTTGTTTTGTTGTCTAGCTTCAGGATAAATTGTTTTGTCGTCTGGATTCAGGATAGTTTATTTTGTTGTCTGGCTTCAGGAGAGTTTGTTTTGTTGTCTGGCGTCAGGAGAGTTGTTTTGTTGACTGGCGTCATGAGAGTTTGATATGTTGTCTGACATTAGGATTGTTAGTTTTGTTGTCTTTCTTCAGGATAGTTTGTTTTGTTGTCTATCGTCAGGAGAGTTTTTTTGTTGTCTGACATCAGGATTGTTTGTTATGTTGTCTGGCGTCATGAGAGTTTGATATGTTGTCTGACATTAGGATTGTTAGTTTTGTTGTCTTTCTTCAGGATAGTTTGTTTTGTTGTCTATCGTCAGGAGAGTTTTTTTGTTGTCTGACATCAGGATTGTTTGTTATGTTGTCTGGCTTCATGAGAGTTTGTTTTGTTGTCTGGCGTCATTAGAGTTTGTTTTGTTGTCTGGCGTCAGGAGATTTTGTTTTGTTGTCTGGCGTCAGGAGATTTTGTTTTGGTGTCTGGCGTCATTAGAGTTTGTTTTGTTGTCTGGCGTCAGGATAGTTTGTTTTGTTGTCTGGCGTCATGAGAGTCTATTTTGTTGTCTGGCGTCATGAGGGTTTCTTTTGTTGTCTGGCTTCAGGATAGTTTGTTTTGTTGTCAGGCTTCAGGATAGTTTGTTTTGTTGTCTGGCATCATGAGAGTTTGTTTTGTTGTGTGGCGTCATGAGAGTTTGTTTTGTTGCCTGGCGTCATGACAGTTTGTTTTGTTGTCTGGCGTGAGGAGAGTCTGTTCTGTTGTCTGGCATCATGAGAGTTTGTTTTGTTGTCTGGCGTCATGAGAGTTTGTTTTGTTGTCAGGCGTCATGCGAGTTTTTTTTGTTGTCTGGCTTCAGAAGAGTTTGTTTTGTTGTCTGGCGTCAAGAGAGTTTTTTTGTTGTCTGGCGATAGGATTGCTTTTTTGTTGTCTGGCTTCAGGAGAGCTTGTTTTGTTGTCAGGCTCCATGAGAGTTTGTTTTGTTGTCTGACGTCAGGAGATTTTGTTTTGTTGTCTGACGTCTTGAGAGTTTGTTTTGTTGTCTGGCGTCATGAGAGTTTGTTTTGTTGTCTGGCGTCAGGAGAGTTTGTTTTTTTTTGTCTAGCGTCAGGAGAGTTTGTTTTGTTGTCTAGCTTCAGGATAAATTGTTTTGTCGTCTGGATTCAGGTTAGTTTATTTTGTTTTCTGGCTTCAGGAGAGTTTGTTTTGTTGTCTGGCGTCAGGAGAGTTTGTTTTGTTGACTGGCGTCATGAGAGTTTGTTTTGTTGTCTGACATTAGGATTGTTAATTTTGTTGTCTGGCTTCAGGATAGTTTGTTTTGTTGTCTATCGTCAGGAGAGTTTGTTTTTTGTCTGACATCAGGATTGTTTGTTATGTTGTCTGGCTTCATGAGAGTTTGTTTTGTTGTCTGGCGTCAGGAGCGTTTGTTTTGTTGTCTGGCGTCAGGATTGTTTTGTTGTCTGGCAAAAGGATTGTTTGTTTTGTTGTATGGCTTCAGGATAGTTTGTTGTGTTGTCTATCGTCAGGAGAGTTTGTTTTGTTGTCTGACATCAGAATTGTTTGTTTGTTGTTCGGCTTCAGGATTGTTTGTTTTGTTGTCTGACGTCAGGATAGTTTGTTTTGTTGTCTGGCTTTAGGATAGTTTGTTTTGTTGTCTGACATCAGGATTGTTTGTTTTGTTGTCTGACGTCAGGATAGTTTGTTTTGTTGTCTAGCGTCAGGATAGTTTGTTTTTTTTGTCTGGCGTCAAGAGAGTTTGTTTTGTTGTCTGGCATCATGAGAGTTTGTTTTGTTGACTGGCGTCATGATAGTTTGTTTTGTTGTGTGGCGTCATTAGAGTTTGTTTTGTTGTTTGGCGTCAGGAGATTTTGTTTTGTTGTCTGGCGTCATTAGAGTTTGTTTTGTTGTCTGGCGTCATGATAGTTTGTTTTGTTGTCTGGCGTCATGAGAGTTTGTTTTGTTGTCTGGTGTCATGAGAGTTCGTTTTGTTGTCTGGCGTCATTAGAGTTAGTTTTGTTGTCTTGCGTCAAGATAGTTTGTTTTGTTATCTGGCTTCAGGATAGTTTATTTTGTTGTCTGGCGTCCGGAGAGTTTGTTTTGTTGTCTGGCGTCAGGATTGTTTGTTTTGTTGTCTGGCTTCAGGAGAGCTTGTTTTGTTGTCAGGCGCCATGAGAGTTTGTTTTGTTGTCTGACGTCAGGAGATTTTGTTTTGTTGTCTGACGTCTTGAGAGTTTGTTTTGTTGTCTGGCGTCATGAGAGTTTGTTTTGTTGTCTGGCTTCATGAGAGTTTGTTTTGTTGTCTGGCGTCAGAAGAGTTTGTTTTGTTGTCTGGCGTCAGGAGAATTTGTTTTGTTGTCAGTCGTCAGGAGAGTTTGTTTTGTTGTCTGGCGTCAGGAGAGTTTGTTTTGTTGACTGACGCCAGGAGAGTTTGTTTTGTTGTCTGGCGTCAGGAGAGTTTCCTTTGTTGTCTGGCGTCATGAGAGTTTGTTTTGTTGTGTGGCGTCAGGATAGTTTGTTTTGTTTTCAGTCGTCAGGAGAGTTTGTTTTGTTGTCTGGCGTCAGGAGAGTTTGTTTTGTTGTCTGGCGTCAGGAGAGTTTGTTTTGTTGTCTGGCATCAAAAGAGTTTGTTTTGTTGTGTGGCGTCAGGATAGTTTGTTTTGTTGTCTGGCGTCCGGAGAGTTTGTTTTGTTGTCTGGAGTCCGGATAGTTTGTTTTGTTGTCTGGCGTCCGGAGAGTTTGTTTTGTTGTCTGGCGTCAGGAGAGTTTGTTTTGTTGTCTGACGCCACGAGAGTTTGTTTTGTTGTCATACTTCAGCGGAGTTTGTTTTGATGTCTGACGCCAGGAGAGTTTGTTTTGTTGTCTGATGTCCGGAGAGTTTGTTTTGTTGTCATACGCCAGGAAAGTTTGTTTTGTTGTCTGGCGTCAGAAAAGTTTATTTTGTTTTCTGGTATCAGGAGATTTGTCGTCAACCAGTTGTGGAACAAGTACGAACTACCTTTATACTTGCGTGGGTTTACTATACAACTTAAACGACCAGGTTGGAACCTCGGGCCGCCAGAAACTGAGATACTACTGTGCTACCAGGTCGGATATCATAAGCAAAAAGGAACATGATTAATAAAAACATTTGTTTAGCGTGTATTAGACAATTAAGAAGAACCAACCAACTTAAAAATATGCCCGGTTAATTCCTTGAGGGTAAGGAAAGAGGCACTTCTACTACCATTTAGCGACATAACAATTTCGTGGCACATATGTAATTAAGGTATATTTTTCTTTTGTACGAACATATTTATCAGAATCATATTCAGGATCTCCTCGTTCATGTATAAACTATAAAGCCGATGCATATCAGTAAAAAATGAATGAATGACAATCGAATGCATTTTGCGGGGCTAATGGCAACTTTCATGTATCATTTGTATAATAGGACCTCGTGCTTCATAAGTAGCTAATAAGCCCTATGTTTGTATTAGATCGGTGCAGGCTAAATCATGAGTGTTTGCTTGGTTACATGTACGTAAAGGAGTTGCCAAGAACCACAGTCATCCTCTTTACGTTTTTAAAGCTGAAATAAAAGCTGAAGTATGTACAATAAATCTGCAGTTTGCTTTCATTGAAATGAGTGGGACTCGAGAACCAAACGGCTGCCCCGCGGGCTAACCGTAAGTGGTTCTACATGCGTCTGATGGAACCTACCCCCACAGCTGTAAAGCCAAAACGATCTCATCAAGATTTCTTGCCTGCTGCTTTCCAATACAATTGTTCCCAATACAATTCCAATACTATTCAAATGTCGAATGCCACTTTAAATTTCGAGTTTAATTCGCCCGATTGAGGCAGGATTCCAACTGTAATGGCCGCATACTGAAGATATATTACCACAAACAGGGCCATTAGGGATGCGATTGGATAATAAGAAAAATAGTTTTTCAGTTCATGTGTTCCATACGATCTAGAATTTTCGATAAATAGAATGTTATTGATAATGCTAATGAAATTTGTTTTTGAGAAGGCTACAATTCCCAGATTTCTGGCCGTTCTTCTGAAGGGATTGTTCATCTAGTCAAAATTTCCAAGGTGTTGATTGAGGTTACTGTTACATGGGAAGGGAGGATGAAACAGGAAATAGAAACATTAAAATAGCCAGACCTTGTGCAAGTAAGAACTAGGAAAGGTAATAACTGATCTAGGATAACTAATTAAAAAAACTGAGCTAGGATAACTAATAAAAAAAAATAACTGAGCTAGGATAAATATTTAATAAAACATTGAGCCAGGTTACTATAACCAATGAAAAAACACACACACTGTTTCAACGTTATGTCAACATTTTATAAGGTAATTTTGTTGATCATGTCAAGCATTAACAAAAAACTGAACCAGTGGGTTCGATTTTGTTGAACGTTGAATATATCGGGTACCATATCTGATATCCAATATGCTAGTAATTATCCAGTAAATGTACAATTTAAAAGAGAAAAAATAATATAAAGGTTGGCCCTTCTTGGATTTGAACTCCCAATCCTGAGTTTTGTGTGTTTCTAGCTTATGTCTGTATATAATTAAAAGGGAGTAAATAAGCGCGGGCAATTTCTACAGCTACACAATATGTATTACTATAACCTGATTTTCTTTTGGCAACATGTCAAATTTTTCTTAACGAAAAGTGGGAAAATGGTATTTAAATCCTAGCAAAACTTGAATACCGAAGAAATATTACACATATTTCTATCTTATCTATCAAAGTGTTAGTGCGGATGTGTTTTATTATACGTGCAGTCTGACAAAATTTAAAACAACACAAAACTAATTGCTATTATTATCGAATAGTTTTTCTTTCGAGATACGCATTTAAAAGCTTTTTTTATCAGGTTTTGACAAAAGCGCAGGAGATTGATTATTTAAGATATACACCTAGAAATGTTTAACCATCAATGTGACATTGGATATATTACAAAGGAGTTAGTGCAGTGATGCAACCTAACAATAGGCCTCAACTGTTGCGTGCTCGAGTTGTTTATTTAATGATTTTATTTATTGTCAAAGTAGTCGTTTATTATGGAGACCCAATAAAACCCCACTGCTTTCCGAAATGATGTCGCCGATGTTTGGACCAACATTGACAATCAGAACTCCCCTCTCTTTGGCGAGAGTAGGAAGTCTAGGTCAGAAACGCACCTCCGCTCCTTTTTCAGTATCATTCAATTTTTAGTATATCCGCCGACAAAGAATACCAATTGACCTGCCCAGAGTGATGGCGTACATTACTGTCTACGTAACGACCACAAGGGCCATGGAATGGGATATCCACACATATTCAACTTACTTTTTTGTAATTTTCAAAAGATGAGTGTTTAAATGTGAAAGTGTAAATTGCAATACCGCGCTTGCTAAATAATTAAATTACATTCTTACTTTTGTGATATCAAATTGCCTAAGATTATTGCAGCATCTATTTAACGACGAAACCTTGCATCTAAAATTACAACTGAAACCGACAGAAATCTCTCATGTTCCCTGGAAAACTGAAAACGTTGACATTATGCAACGTGATACTATCTTTCGGACATGAAATGACGCATTGTCTTTCATAAAACACTGTTTACAAATAGTACTAGAAGTAGAACATTTTCCAGTTTCAACAGAAAACGGCTGTTTTTTATGGAGACTTTATCCAGAAAAGTGACATATAAATCATTCCATAGGATAATAAAAAAAGAATAGCTATTAAAGCAAATACATTGTATTTATTAATCTTCTAATAGTTGTATTGCCTTGTCAGTTAAATAGTATCTAGAAGCGCGTGTATTACGTTTCATGCTCAAAGAATGAGTGTTTAAGACAGCAGAGCGTTGTGTGGTAGTATATCTGAGAACGCGGAGCTAATTTAAAAGGTTCAAACCGCGACCGGGTCAAACCAAAGACTTTAAAGTTGATAGTAGCGGCTTCCCTCCTAACGCTCGGGGCTAAGGGGACAGCATTACGCCTGACTCGTCGGTGCAGTAAAATGGACCGGCCGGGTTCAGTCCCTGGGCACCTCATAAATGCCCCTGTGTTATAATGATAGAAATGTCGCTGCACAGTATCGGCAAAAATGCCGGATAATCCAACAATCCAATCCAATCCACTCTGTGTGTGTGTGTGTGTGTGTGTGTGTGTGTGTGTGTGTGTGTGTGTGTGTGTGTGTGTGTGTGTGTGTGTGTGTCCCCTCTCTCTCTCTCTCTCTCTCTCCTCTCTCTCGTTCTCTTCTCCTCTGCTCCTCTCTCTCTCCTCTTCTCTCTCCTGTCTTGACTGTGTGTCTGTGTGTCTTTGTCTGTGTCTCTCTCTGTTTGTGTCACTCTCCGTGTGTGTCTCTCTCTCTCTGTCTCTGTGTCTCTGTGTCACTCTGTATCTCTCTCTGTCTCTCTCTCTCTCTGTCTCTCTGTCTCTCTCTGTCCTGTCTCTCTGTCTCTGTCTCTCTGTCTGTCTCTCTGTCTCCGTCTCTATCTCTCTCTGTCTTTCTCTCTCTCTCTCTCTCTCTCTCTCTCTCTCTCTCTCTCTCTATCTATCTATCTCTTTCTCTCTAATGCAACTAAGTCGGTGTAGAGGCCACCTTCATATGGCGAGATTGCAAACACTTTACTTGATTGCGTCATCGCGTTATTCCGGCCTCTGTTACCATGCGTGCGTCTTCTTAAGCAAAACTAACGAACTTGGTGTTTGTAAAATAGTACAAGGGCATAAAACGAAGTCTTTCTAGCTGCTTGTTACTTCTCTCTGTAAACGTATTGTAATTATTGGGTAACAATTAACTGGTGGATCGATGTTTTAGTTTAACGTGACATCATGGGAAAGTTTCTTGCTAGTACATCAGAGACAAGTAAAGCCAGTGAAAGCTCATTTTGATATGCAATGCATTCTAGAAACAATAACAAGGTTACCCACGGTGACTGTTTTGTGTGGGCTCCCATGGGAGACGTCAAGTCATACTGCGCACGCCGACTGACAACTTTATCTTGCTGGAGTTATCGCCCGTTGTATCGCCTCGTGTAAGTGATATGCTAGAGTGGTATCACCTAGAAATTGTCCATCAAATAGTGCGCCCTGAAATAGAAACCTAATTACTGTCTACAGACACGATAGTTCCCCCAGAAATCATGACCCACCCCGAACAAGATATCGCCACCATCTGACATTTACAAGCTCTGAAACATGCAATCACCAACATAACAATATGATAAAAATGTCAATAAACAATAGCTATCATTTGACGCGAAAATAAACAAACTCGATAGATACGTCGAGGCACCTATGTTCTTTTCGAATAAACGACGCATCAAACGATACGAAAGTTGCCACGTGACTCAAATCAGTTCTAAATCGGTGGAGTTTTACTGGTTTTTCTTCTCGTCTCAAGACAATAAAATGGTGTGTATACAAGGAGAAAGATGTGAATAAAGATAATAGAAGTTTTGTATCTAGATAGCGCCGTTATATGATCACGCGATAGCCGATGGAGACATAGGGCGGGAAGGAGAAAGGCGGGAAGCCCTCAAACGAAAATGGCACTGTCGTCTGTCTTTGCTTTGTTTTGATAATTATTTATTTTCTGCAGGAATTGATAGACCTGATTAACGGAACAGATATTTTATCCTGAACACTTTCATTATTTGCTGATACAAAGGTTGGGTAACAGTTTAAAGGTTTGTGAAGTTGGCTGGGAATTGGGTATTCGGTATTCAATATCCAGATACAACCGAATACCCAGCCAGCCAGGAATTTGGTATTCGCGAATTCCCAGATACAACCGAATACCCAGCTAGCTAAGTATTGGGTATTGAATTTAGAGCTGCAGTCGTATTCCCAGCTTGCTGGGAATTGGGGATTCGAAATATTTTCAGTAAAAAGATTACTCAACGCGGAGATTGAATATCGAGCTAGACCTAAATACCCAGCTGACTGGGAATTGGGTATTCGAAATATTTTTAGAATAGAAACTAGTCAAGCAGAGTTTGAATACCGAGCTAGACCTTAAAACTCAACTGGCTGGGAATTGGGTATTCGAACTATTTTCTGTAAAAAATACTATAAAACGCAGAGTTTGAATATCGAGCTAGAGCCGAATTCCTATCTGGCTGGGAATTGGGTATTCAAAATATTTTTAGTATAAAACTATCCTAGAATAGTTTGAATATCGAGCTAGGTCCGAATACCTAACTGGTTGGGGATTGGGTATTCAAAATATATTTAATATAGGGACTTTTTAACGCACTGTTTGAATATCGAGCTAGGAATGAATACCTAGCTGGCTCTGAAGTGGGTATTCGAAACAATTTAGTATAGGGACTATTCTACGCAGATTTTGAATATGAAGCTAGACCTGAATACGATAAGTCAACATGGTTATTTATGTCCGCAATGGCATGACAATGGGTATCTCCGTATGAAGCATATGCAAATATTTTGAATACCCAATTTCCAGCCAGCTAGGTATTCACGTGTAGCTCGATATTCAAACTCTGCGTTGAATTGTCCCTATACTAAAATATATCAAATACCCAATTCCCAGCTAGCTGGGTATTCAGGTCTAGCTCGATGTTCAGTCTCCGCGTTGAATCATCTTTTTACTGAAAGTATTTCGAATACCCAATTCCCAGTCAGCTGGAAATACAACTGAAGCACTATATTCAATATCCAATACCTAGCTAGCTGGGTATTCGGTTGTATCTGGATATTGAATACCCAATACCCAATTCCCAATTCCCAGCCAACTTCACAAACCTACAATTTAAGAAGTTGTTGCCTGTAACTGAATGGATCTTACAGACAAGGTGCACTCAGCATCTTTAATGTTAAATAGAGAACTTTCAACAAAAAGCATACATGGTGTATGAGTATTTAACGATTAAATAGACATGATGGGACATTGTCTGAATTACAATAAAATCTGTGTATTATTTGTAATATAACAATGCAATTGTCTAGTTTTACCATTTTTTATCTGTCCATTTTTCACGAGACTTGTTTTTCACCCAGCTAAAATTTTAAATTTTGAAGGTGAACATCGGGCATTTTATACTGAAACATTTAAACGATATTGTGAAAGTCGTTTTTATTATCCCGTTTGGTAGAAACTGTATAAAAAGCACCCAAAATAGGTTAATGTCGAAAAGCTAAGCAAAAAATATTAGGGATGCCAACGGATACCAACTTTGGATTCCGGATATCCGTTGAACATCCGAACGGATATCCGGATATAATACATTATTAATAGAAATGTTGCCGTCGGATGTGTGCAGAGTTAAACTATCGTTTCCATGGACATAATTAAGTCGTCATTTCTATGGCAATAATTAAATCAACGTTTCCAAAGACATATGCGCTTCATAACTTTAATAATAAATGAAATACAAACAATAAAACATTTGATAATTTTAATTCACAATAAATCAAACAATTGACTGATCAAAGAAAAGCATGCGTGCATACGAAGCACACTTTTTTTTTCAAAAACGTTATATATTATTTAACACGCCGTTTGTGTACTTTAGTAAGTCATACGCTAGCTCCACGCTGCAGTAATAACATTTTGCGTTGGATTTGTTCACGGACCTCACAAAATGTCGCCAAACATCGGACTGACGATTGGAAGGCATAACTAATGATTTGTTTAGAAAGTGGATGTGAATAGACAGACAGACTATACTTTATTTACACTCATGTACATACATGTACAAAATAAGGATATGTACAATTTGTTTTATATATTACAATGTTATGTCCGGTCAAACAAGTGAAATTCTAGAAGAGAGGTGATGTTAATGGAAGTAGGGATATTTTTTAGTAGAGAGGTAAATAAGTGTATGTGTGGAGGGGTAGGGGGACACACAGGATGATATTGTTTCTGAAAACAAAGATGACATAGCAAATGAAATTATGTCATAGAAAAGCTGTTAAAGAGAAGTTATAAGCAATTATAGATAAGAAAACCTTTGAAGTAAAAGATATCTATTTTTGGTTAACATTTGACAAATAATATACGAGTCTTGCTGTAAAATAAAGATCTTAAGGTAGTAGTTCTGAAAAGTATGATTCAAAAGTCTGTGATATTCTATGTTATATGACAAAAGAAGAAAAAAACGATATGCCTACCGAAATAAATAACAGAAATGGTGATGTTATGCATTTAACAAAGGCTTAAATTATGTACAGTATTATATTTTTTAGTCTTTTAACATGCTTTTTTCATAGTAATTCGTAGATAACACTTATACTTACCAATAGCAAATCATGTTTTACATTACAATATTGATAAAGGAATCTATTTTGAATATACTAATATATTTATGAACCTGCAGTAATGATTCTGTTACAAACAGCTATCATATATGTAATGCATTAAATGATCATAAATATGCATAGTTAGTGCGTGAATGGGCAAATAGGAATAATGAGATATATGTATTAGGTGCCGGCCTCATATATATGAACAACATTTGAGGCCAGCATCTTGTAATATAAGTATTCAAATTAAAAAATACAAATATACAAACATAAACGGCAATATTCAAATACTTAAGTGCGTATAGTGGAATAGTTACTTTGTTGGGCCGGTGTCAAGATAATGTGAATGGGAATTTTCATTTCAGTGAGCGCGTCTATGCTATCATTATGTAGGCAAACTAACTGCGTAAAAATCAGCACTGTACTTAGCGGAGATGCAAGCCGACCAACTTGGACTTGAAAATGACAGCTAAAGAAAGAATTGTGCTTGTTTTCAAAAGTAATATATGATAATAAACAAATATATGAGTAAATTTAAACAAGACAAGATATTTAGCATGTGTTAAGTTATGCAATCGTATGTACTTGCTAACTTACAAATGATACATGCTGGGATCATTTTCTTCTTATCATAATGGTCGACTTATTTTCTTAAAACATCACTCTCAAAATGACTTTAAAACACTGTATCGAAATGAAGTTAGTTCAGGACTAACGTGCGTGCCTTAAACCAGGTCAGCTTAATGCTGTCTTCCAGCCTCTTCTATGAACCTTGTTGTGCGTTCAGCTTAAAGATGTAGCAATATAAATAGTCAAACTGAATGACCTTAGGTTTTTGTTGAAATGGCTTTATCCCTAAAAGAGTTGCATTAAAATATGAATGTGGGTTGTTTTAAAAAATAGTTTTAATGATATTAAATGTGTTCTTCAGTTTGATTGTCACTAAGTTAGTTAAGAGATAATTTTGCCGAGGCACCAGTGGCCTAACTGTCAGAGTTACCTGCTGCCTTCATGGCCCTATCCAAGGTGGAGAAGTTGTGGTTCTACTCAGGCATTGCTCCACTGGTAATAGCTGGATGCCTTTAAAGTCTGTACATTTTCTGTCCATAAATGTGTTCTCGAAACAGTGATGAGCCAGTAACTACCGTAGCGTAGTTGGTGATCGTGCCAATATATTTTTATTTAAGGTTTGCAAAATCGAATCCAGCTTTATCCTTTGTTTTTGTTCCCTATTTAAAGTTATCTTCCGCAAACGAAAAGTCGTGCTGCACATCCTATGTATAAGTGTGTGTACTTATCCCATTTATAAAGCTCGAGAGCAGTAACATTTTTGTGCATTTATACCTTACTGTTGTTACCATTTCTGAGTATTTCCAGCATTATTCAGGGAGCTAAGTGAACTCCTTTATCGAAAATCCTACAGATATATTTATTTTATTTTATAATTATATGATTAAAATGATAATAAATAGAACAAATATAAGAAGTAGTAACAGACTTCCAAAAGTATTGTTTTTTCAAGGGATACACTTGCAAGGACACATTTCAATGTTGCAAATGATGCAGTGCATGAATAAAACACAGTTAACTGTTAACACTGTATAGATAATTTCTGAGTGAGTAATTAAACCGGTCATTTCAGGATTAGACTTAAACACACTTTACCGTTTGTTGTATGTGTATTTTAACAGAAAATATAAGCAATATCGTTTTTGTAAAGCCGTAATGCAGCAAACGTGTATTGGTTTGTACCACTCCATATTTAAATATATCAGTCATTTTTCACGAACAATGTCTGTTAGTTATTCCTTCATTTATCAGCATGTCTTCACCCCAGTGTACCTTTCTTGATTTGAGTTATCTAGAAGGCTATTTATTATTTTTGATGGTCAGTTATCGCCCCAGTTAAATTATCCACTGGTAAACAAGATGAGACTTGACAAGAGGGAGATAAGCATGTCTTCGCACTGGGAAGAACATAATCAAGGGTGATAGCTCAGTGGGTTTCATGCTAGGAGCAGTAATTCTCGTATCTACTCGCATCACTCACGAGAGTTGGAGCAGAAGTCGACAACATTCCGATATCTTGGGTGTTATCACTGAAGTTGTCAACACTTCATGCTGCGAATGCGAATTGCATAATTAATTCTGCTTAATTTTAGTAATACAGCGAATATTCATTGTTCTTATCTAAAATTAGTCGTCAGTGTTAATTCAAAGACTGAAAAGACATTTGTAGGAAAAGAGAACGGAGACAAACGATATTATTCGGAAATAAAGACAGCGGAGGCATGAGATACATTACGAGAATAAAGTCAGTTGAGAAAATAGCTGACATTTGAAAATGAAGACAGCAAAGGCAAAATCTGTCATTCAAGAATAAGGACAGCCCATACAATACAATTGAGTAGTGAAGACAACTAAGATACAGGTTGTCTTTCATTAGTAGAGAGAGCGGAAACAATAGTTAGATAGAAATATCAAAACAGGAACAGAGACGGCGGAGACAAGCGATACAAAGACAAGAATTAAGACATATAGCGGGGACAAGAGCTAGTATACGGGAAAATGACAGCAAAGGCAATGGCTGACATTCAGAAATAAAGACAGCGGAGACCGCAGCATCCATGATGAAAATAAAGACAGCAGCTGTCATGACAAGAATAAAGAGAGAGCAAACAAGAGCTGGTATTCAGAAAAAAATACAGTGGAGACAAGAGCTGCGATTCAGGAATAATGACAGACTGGACGTGAGCTGCCATTCAGCAATACTGACAGACGCGACATGAGCAGCTTTTCAAGGATAATGACAAACGGGACAGGAGCTGCTATTAAAGAATAATGACAAACGGGACAGGAGCTGCTATTAAAGAATAATGGCAGACGGGACAGGAGCTGCTATTAAAGAATAATGACAGACGGGACAGGAGCTGCTATTAAAGAATAATGACAAACGGGACAGGAGCTGCTATTAAAGAATAATGACAGACGGGACAGAAGCTGTTATTAAAGAATAATGACAGACGGGAGAGGGGCTGCTATTAAATAATAAAGACAAACGGGACAGGAGCTGCTATTAAAGAATAATGACAAACGGGACAGGGGCTGCTATTAAATAATAATGACAGACGGGACAGGAGCTGCTATTAAAGAATAATGACAGACGGGAGAGGGGTTGCTATTAAATAATAATTACAGACGGGAGAGGGGCTGCTATTAAAGAATAATGACAAACGGGACAGGAGCTGCTATTAAAGAATAATGACAAACGGGACAGAAGCTGCTATTAAAGAATAATGACAGACGGGACAGAAGCTGCTATTAAAGAATAATAACAGACGGGAGAGGGGCTGCTATTAAAGAATAATGACAAACGGGACAGGAGCTGCTATTAAAGAATAATGACAAACGCGACATGAGCAGCTTTTCAAGAATAATGACAGACGGGACAGGAGCTGCTATTAAAGAATAATGTCAAACGGGACAGGAGCTGCTATTAAAGAATAATGACAAACGGGATAGGGGCTGCTATTAAAGAATAATGACAGACGGGACAGGAGCTGCTATTAAAGAATAATGGCAGACGGGACAGAAGCTGCTTTTAAAGAATAATGACAGACGGAAAGGGGCTGCTATTAAATAATAATTACAGACGGGACAGGAGCTGCTATTAAAGAATAATGACAGACGGGACAGGAGCTGCTATTAAAGAATAATGACAAACGGGACAGGAGCTGCTATTAAAGAATAATGACAAACGCGACATGAGCAGCTTTTCAAGAACAATGACAAACGGGACAGGAGCTGCTATTAAAGAATAATGACAAACGGGACAGGAGCTGCTATTAAAGAATAATGACAAACGGGACAGGAGCTGCTATTAAAGAATAATGACAGACGGGACAGGAGCTGCTATTAAAGAATAATGACAAACGGGACAGGAGCTGCTATTAAAGAATAATGACAAACGGGACAGGAGCTGCTATTAAAGAATAAGGACAGACGGGACAGGAGCTGCTATTCAGGAATAATGACAGACGGGACAGGAGCTGCTATTAAAGAATAATGACAAACGGAACAGGAGCTGCTATTAAAGAATAATGACAAACGCGACATGAGCAGCTTTTCAAGAATAATGACAAACGGGACAGGGGCTGCTATTAAAGAATAATGACAAACGCGACATGAGCAGCTTTTCAAGAATAATGACAAACGGGACAGGAGCTGCTATTAAAGAATAATGACAGACGGGACAGGAGCAGCTATTAAAGAATAATGACAAACGGGACAGGATCTGCTATTAAAGAATAATGACAAACGGGACAGGAGCTGCTATTAAAGAATAATGACAAACGGGACAGGAGCTGCTATTAAAGAATAATGACAGACGGGAGAGGGGCTGCTATTAAAGAATAATGACAGACGGGACAGGAGCTGCTATTAAAGAATAATGACAGACGGGACAGGAGCTGCTATTAAAGAATAATGACAGACGGGACAGGAGCTGCTATTCAGGAATAATGACAAACGGGACAGGAGCTGCTATTAAAGAATAATGACAAACGGGACAGGAGCTGCTATTAAAGAATAATGACAGACGGGACAGGAGCTGCTATTAAAGAATAATGACAGACGGGTCAGGAGCTGCTATTAAAGAATAATTACAGACGGGACAGGAACTGCTATTCAGGAATAATGACAAACGGGACAGGAGCTGCTATTAAAGAATAATGACAAATGGGACAGGAGCTGCTATTAAATAATTATGACAAACGGGACAGGAGCTGCTATTAAAGAATAATGACAGACGGGACAGAAGCTGCTATTAAAGAATAATGACAAACGGGACAGGAGCTGCTATTAAAGAATAATGACAGACGGGACAGAAGCTGCTATTAAAGAATAATGACAGACGGGAGAGGGGCTGCTATTAAATAATAATTACAGACGGGACAGGAGCTGCTATTAAAGAATAATGACAGACGGGACAGGAGCTGCTATTCAGGAATAATGACAAACGGGACAGGAGCTGCTATTAAAGAATAATGACAAACGGGACAGGAGCTGCTTTTAAAAAATAATGACAAACGGGACAGGAGCTGCTATTAAAGAATAATGACAAACGGGACAGGAGCTGCTATTAAAGAATAATGACAAACGGGACAGGAGCTGCTATTAAAGAATAATGACAGACGGGACAGGAGCTGCTATTAAAGAATAATGACAAACGGGACAGGAGCTGCTATTAAAGAATAATGACAAACGGGACAGGAGCTGCTATTAAAGAATAAGGACAGACGGGACAGGAGCTGCTATTCAGGAATAATGACAGACGGGACAGGAGCTGCTATTAAAGAATAATGACAAACGGAACAGGAGCTGCTATTAAAGAATAATGACAAACGCGACATGAGCAGCTTTTCAAGAATAATGACAAACGGGACAGGGGCTGCTATTAAAGAATAATGACAAACGCGACATGAGCAGCTTTTCAAGAATAATGACAAACGGGACAGGAGCTGCTATTAAAGAATAATGACAGACGGGACAGGAGCAGCTATTAAAGAATAATGACAAACGGGACAGGATCTGCTATTAAAGAATAATGACAAACGGGACAGGAGCTGCTATTAAAGAATAATGACAAACGGGACAGGAGCTGCTATTAAAGAATAATGACAGACGGGAGAGGGGCTGCTATTAAAGAATAATGACAGACGGGACAGGAGCTGCTATTAAAGAATAATGACAGACGGGACAGGAGCTGCTATTAAAGAATAATGACAGACGGGACAGGAGCTGCTATTCAGGAATAATGACAAACGGGACAGGAGCTGCTATTAAAGAATAATGACAAACGGGACAGGAGCTGCTTTTAAAAAATAATGACAAACGGGACAGGAGCTGCTATTAAAGAATAATGACAAACGCGACATGAGCAGCTTTTCAAGAATAATGACAGACGGGACAGGAGCTGCTATTAAAGAATAATGTCAAACGGGACAGGAGCTGCTATTAAAGAATAATGACAAACGGGATAGGGGCTGCTATTAAAGAATAATGACAGACGGGACAGGAGCTGCTATTAAAGAATAATGGCAGACGGGACAGAAGCTGCTTTTAAAGAATAATGACAGACGGAAAGGGGCTGCTATTAAATAATAATTACAGACGTGACAGGAGCTGCTATTAAAGAATAATGACAGACGGGACAGGAGCTGCTATTAAAGAATAATGACAAACGGGACAGGAGCTGCTATTAAAGAATAATGACAAACGCGACATGAGCAGCTTTCAAGAACAATGACAAACGGGACAGGAGCTGCTATTAAAGAATAATGACAAACGGGACAGGAGCTGCTATTAAAGAATAATGACAAACGGGACAGGAGCTGCTATTAAAGAATAATGACAGACGGGGACAGGAGCTGCTATTAAAGAATAATGACAAACGGGACAGGAGCTGCTATTAAAGAATAATGACAAACGGGACAGGAGCTGCTATTAAAGAATAAGGACAGACGGGACAGGAGCTGCTATTCAGGAATAATGACAGACGGGACAGGAGCTGCTATTAAAGAATAATGACAAACGGGACAGGAGCTGCTATTAAAGAATAATGACAAACGCGACATGAGCAGCTTTTCAAGAATAATGACAAACGGGACAGGGGCTGCTATTAAAGAATAATGACAAACGCGACATGAGCAGCTTTTCAAGAATAATGACAAACGGGACAGGAGCTGCTATTAAAGAATAATGACAGACGGGACAGGAGCAGCTATTAAAGAATAATGACAAACGGGACAGGATCTGCTATTAAAGAATAATGACAAACGGGACAGGAGCTGCTATTAAAGAATAATGACAAACGGGACAGGAGCTGCTATTAAAGAATAATGACAGACGGGAGAGGGGCTGCTATTAAAGAATAATGACAGACGGGACAGGAGCTGCTATTAAAGAATAATGACAGACGGGACAGGAGCTGCTATTAAAGAATAATGACAGACGGGACAGGAGCTGCTATTCAGGAATAATGACAAACGGGACAGGAGCTGCTATTAAAGAATAATGACAAACGGGAAAGGAGCTGCTATTAAAGAATAATGACAGACGGGACAGGAGCTGCTATTAAAGAATAATGACAGACGGGACAGGAGCTGCTATTAAAGAATAATGACAGACGGGACAGGAACTGCTATTCAGGAATAATGACAAACGGGACAGGAGCTGCTATTAAAGAATAATGACAAATGGGACAGGAGCTGCTATTAAATAATAATGACAAACGGGACAGGAGCTGCTATTAAAGAATAATGACAGACGGGACAGAAGCTGCTATTAAAGAATAATGACAAACGGGACAGGAGCTGCTATTAAAGAATAATGACAGACGGGACAGAAGCTGCTATTAAAGAATAATGACAGACGGGAGAGGGGCTGCTATTAAATAATAATTACAGACGGGACAGGAGCTGCTATTAAAGAATAATGACAGACGGGACAGGAGCTGCTATTCAGGAATAATGACAAACGGGACAGGAGCTGCTATTAAAGAATAATGACAAACGGGACAGGAGCTGCTTTTAAAAAATAATGACAAACGAAACAGGAGCTTTTATTAAAGAATAATGACAGACGGGACAGAAGCTGCTATTAAAGAATAATGACAGACGGGAGAGGGGCTGCTATTAAATAATAATTACAGACGGGACAGGAGCTGCTATTCAGGAATAATGCGGACGGGACATGAGCTGCTATTAAATAATAATGACAGACGGTAAAGGAGCTGCTATTCAGGAAGAATGACAGACGGGAGAGGAGCTGCTATTCAGGAATAATGGCAGACGGGACAGGAGCTGCTATTAAATAATAATGACAGACGGTAAAGGAGCTGCTATTCAGGAAAAATGACAGACGGGAGAGGAGCTGCTATTCAGGAATAATGGCAGACGGGACAGCTGCTATTAAATAATAATGACAGACGGTAAAGGAGCTGCTATTCAGGAAAAATGACAGACGGGAGAGGAGCTGCTATTCAGGAATAATGGCAGACGGGACAGGAGCTGCTATTAAATAATAATGACAGACGGGACAGGGGGGGGGGGCCGCTGCTATTCAAGAATAATGACAGACGGGACAGGGGCTGCTATTCAGGAATAATGACAGACGGGACAGGGGCGGGGGGCGGCTGCTATTAAAGAATAATGACAGACGGGACAGGAGCTGCTATTTAATGACAATGACAGACGGGACAGGAGCTGCTATTAAATAATAATTACAGACGGGACAGAGCTGCTATTCAGGAATAATGACAGACGGGACAGGAGCTGCTATTCAGGAATAATGACATACGGGACAGGAACTTCTATTCAGGAATAATGAGAGACGGGACAGGGGCTGCTATTCAGGAATAATGACAGACGGGACAGTGGCTGCTATTAAATAATAATGACAGACGGGACAGGGGCTGCTATTTAATAATAATGACAGACGGGACAGTAGCTGCTATTTAATGATAATGACAGACGGGACAGGAGCTGCTATTCAGGAATAATGACAGACGGAACAGGAGCTGCTATTAAAGAATAATGACAGACGGGACAGGAGCTGCTATTTAATGATAGTGACAGACGGGACATGAGCTGCTATTTAATAATAATGATAGACGGGACAGGAGCTGCTATTCAGAAATAATGACAGACGGGACAGTAACTTCTTTTCAGGAATAATGAGAGACGGGACAGGGGCTGCTATTCAGGAATAATGACAGACGGGACAGTGGCTGCTATTAAATAATAATGACAGACGGGACAGGGGCTGCTATTTAATAATAATGACAGACGGGACAGTAGCTGCTATTTAATGATAATGACAGACGGGACAGGAGCTGCTATTCAGGAATAATGACAGACGGAACAGGAGCTGCTATTAAAGAATAATGACAGACGGGACAGGAGCTGCTATTTTGCTATTTAATGATAGTGACAGACGGGACAGGAGCTGCTATTAAATAATAATGATAGACGAGACAGGAGCTGCTATTCAGAAATAATGACAGACGGGACAGGAGCTGCTACTAAAGAATAATGACAGACGGGACAGGAGCTGCTATTTAATGATAATGATAAACGGGAGAGGAGCTGCTATTAAATAACAATGACAGACGGGACAGGGGCTGCTATTCAGGAATAATGATAGACAGGACAGGAGCTGCTATTAAAGAATAATGACAAACGCGACATGAGCAGCTTTTCAAGAATAATGACAGACGGGACAGGAGCTGCTATTAAAGAATAATGTCAAACGGGACAGGAGCTGCTATTAAAGAATAATGACAAACGGGATAGGGGCTGCTATTAAAGAATAATGACAGACGGGACAGGAGCTGCTATTAAAGAATAATGGCAGACGGGACAGAAGCTGCTTTTAAAGAATAATGACAGACGGAAAGGGGCTGCTATTAAATAATAATTACAGACGGGACAGGAGCTGCTATTAAAGAATAATGACAGACGGGACAGGAGCTGCTATTAAAGAATAATGACAAACGGGACAGGAGCTGCTATTAAAGAATAATGACAAACGCGACATGAGCAGCTTTTCAAGAACAATGACAAACGGGACAGGAGCTGCTATTAAAGAATAATGACAAACGGGACAGGAGCTGCTATTAAAGAATAATGACAAACGGGACAGGAGCTGCTATTAAAGAATAATGACAGACGGGACAGGAGCTGCTATTAAAGAATAATGACAAACGGGACAGGAGCTGCTATTAAAGAATAATGACAGACGGGACAGGAGCTGCTATTAAAGAATAAGGACAGACGGGACAGGAGCTGCTATTCAGGAATAATGACAGACGGGACAGGAGCTGCTATTAAAGAATAATGACAAACGGGACAGGAGCTGCTATTAAAGAATAATGACAAACGCGACATGAGCAGCTTTTCAAGAATAATGACAAACGGGACAGGGGCTGCTATTAAAGAATAATGACAAACGCGACATGAGCAGCTTTTCAAGAATAATGACAAACGGGACAGGAGCTGCTATTAAAGAATAATGACAGACGGGACAGGAGCAGCTATTAAAGAATAATGACAAACGGGACAGGATCTGCTATTAAAGAATAATGACAAACGGGACAGGAGCTGCTATTAAAGAATAATGACAGACGGGACAGGGGCTGCTATTCAGGAATAATGACAGACGGGACAGGGGCGGGGGGCGGCTGCTATTAAAGAATAATGACAGACGGGACAGGAGCTGCTATTTAATGACAATGACAGACGGGACAGGAGCTGCTATTAAATAATAATTACAGACGGGACAGAGCTGCTATTCAGGAATAATGACAGACGGGACAGGAGCTGCTATTCAGGAATAATGACATACGGGACAGGAACTTCTATTCAGGAATAATGAGAGACGGGACAGGGGCTGCTATTCAGGAATAATGACAGACGGGACAATGGCTGCTATTAAATAATAATGACAGACGGGACAGGGGCTGCTATTTAATAATAATGACAGACGGGACAGTAGCTGCTATTTAATGATAATGACAGACGGGACAGGAGCTGCTATTCAGGAATAATGACAGACGGAACAGGAGCTGCTATTAAAGAATAATGACAGACGGGACAGGAGCTGCTATTTAATGATAGTGACAGACGGGACATGAGCTGCTATTTAATAATAATGATAGACGGGACAGGAGCTGCTATTCAGAAATAATGACAGACGGGACAGTAACTTCTTTTCAGGAATAATGAGAGACGGGACAGGGGCTGCTATTCAGGAATAATGACAGACGGGACAGTGGCTGCTATTAAAGAATAATGACAAACGCGACATGAGCAGCTTTTCAAGAATAATGACAGACGGGACAGGAGCTGCTATTAAAGAATAATGACAAACGGGACAGGAGCTGCTATTAAAGAATAATGACAAACGGGACAGGAGCTGCTATTAAAGAATAATGACAGACGGGACAGGAGCTGCTATTAAAGAATAATGACAAACGGGACAGGAGCTGCTATTAAAGAATAATGACAGACGGGACAGGAGCTGCTATTAAAGAATAAGGACAGACGGGACAGGAGCTGCTATTCAGGAATAATGACAGACGGGACAGGAGCTGCTATTAAAGAATAATGACAAACGGGACAGGAGCTGCTATTAAAGAATAATGACAGACGGGACAGGAGCTGCTATTAAAGAATAATGACAGACGGGACAGGAACTGCTATTCAGGAATAATGACAAACGGGACAGGAGCTGCTATTAAAGAATAATGACAAATGGGACAGGAGCTGCTATTAAATAATAATGACAAACGGGACAGGAGCTGCTATTAAAGAATAATGACAGACGGGACAGAAGCTGCTATTAAAGAATAATGACAAACGGGACAGGAGCTGCTATTAAAGAATAATGACAGACGGGACAGAAGCTGCTATTAAAGAATAATGACAGACGGGAGAGGGGCTGCTATTAAAGAATAATGACAGACGGGACAGGAGCTGCTATTAAAGAATAATGACAGACGGGACAGGAGCTGCTATTCAGGAATAATGACAAACGGGACAGGAGCTGCTATTAAAGAATAATGACAAACGGGACAGGAGCTGCTTTTAAAAAATAATGACAAACGGGACAGGAGCTGCTATTAAAGAATAATGACAAACGCGACATGAGCAGCTTTTCAAGAATAATGACAGACGGGACAGGAGCTGCTATTAAAGAATAATGTCAAACGGGACAGGAGCTGCTATTAAAGAATAATGACAAACGGGATAGGGGCTGCTATTAAAGAATAATGACAGACGGGACAGGAGCTGCTATTAAAGAATAATGGCAGACGGGACAGAAGCTGCTTTTAAAGAATAATGACAGACGGAAAGGGGCTGCTATTAAATAATAATTACAGACGGGACAGGAGCTGCTATTAAAGAATAATGACAGACGGGACAGGAGCTGCTATTAAAAAATAATGACAAACGGGACAGGAGCTGCTATTAAAGAATAATGACAAACGCGACATGAGCAGCTTTTCAAGAACAATGACAAACGGGACAGGAGCTGCTATTAAAGAATAATGACAAACGGGACAGGAGCTGCTATTAAAGAATAATGACAAACGGGACAGGAGCTGCTATTAAAGAATAATGACAGACGGGACAGGAGCTGCTATTAAA
The DNA here is from genome assembly GCA_007844125.1 of Sinonovacula constricta. NCBI lineage: Eukaryota > Metazoa > Mollusca > Bivalvia > Cardiida > Solecurtidae > Sinonovacula > Sinonovacula constricta. Next base: position 33,214,912 of record CM017556.1, on the reverse strand, counting down.
GAATAATGACAAACGGGACAGGAGCTGCTATTAAAGAATAATGACAAACGGGACAGGAGCTGCTATTAAAGAATAAGGACAGACGGGACAGGAGCTGCTATTCAGGAATAATGACAGACGGGACAGGAGCTGCTATTAAAGAATAATGACAAACGGGACAGGAGCTGCTATTAAAGAATAATGACAAACGCGACATGAGCAGCTTTTCAAGAATAATGACAAACGGGACAGGGGCTGCTATTAAAGAATAATGACAAACGCGACATGAGCAGCTTTTCAAGAATAATGACAAACGGGACAGGAGCTGCTATTAAAGAATAATGACAGACGGGACAGGAGCAGCTATTAAAGAATAATGACAAACGGGACAGGATCTGCTATTAAAGAATAATGACAAACGGGACAGGAGCTGCTATTAAAGAATAATGACAAACGGGACAGGAGCTGCTATTAAAGAATAATGACAGACGGGAGAGGGGCTGCTATTAAAGAATAATGACAGACGGGACAGGAGCTGCTATTAAAGAATAATGACAGACGGGACAGGAGCTGCTATTAAAGAATAATGACAGACGGGACAGGAGCTGCTATTCAGGAATAATGACAAACGGGACAGGAGCTGCTATTAAAGAATAATGACAAATGGGAAAGGAGCTGCTATTAAAGAATAATGACAGACGGGACAGGAGCTGCTATTAAAGAATAATGACAGACGGGACAGGAGCTGCTATTAAAGAATAATGACAGACGGGACAGGAACTGCTATTCAGGAATAATGACAAACGGGACAGGAGCTGCTATTAAAGAATAATGACAAATGGGACAGGAGCTGCTATTAAATAATAATGACAAACGGGACAGGAGCTGCTATTAAAGAATAATGACAGACGGGACAGAAGCTGCTATTAAAGAATAATGACAAACGGGACAGGAGCTGCTATTAAAGAATAATGACAGACGGGACAGAAGCTGCTATTAAAGAATAATGACAGACGGGAGAGGGGCTGCTATTAAATAATAATTACAGACGGGACAGGAGCTGCTATTAAAGAATAATGACAGACGGGACAGGAGCTGCTATTCAGGAATAATGACAAACGGGACAGGAGCTGCTATTAAAGAATAATGACAAACGGGACAGGAGCTGCTTTTAAAAAATAATGACAAACGAAACAGGAGCTTTTATTAAAGAATAATGACAGACGGGACAGAAGCTGCTATTAAAGAATAATGACAGACGGGAGAGGGGCTGCTATTAAATAATAATTACAGACGGGACAGGAGCTGCTATTCAGGAATAATGCGGACGGGACAGGAGCTGCTATTAAATTATAATGACAGACGGTAAAGGAGCTGCTATTCAGGAAGAATGACAGACGGGAGAGGAGCTGCTATTCAGGAATAATGGCAGACGGGACAGGAGCTGCTATTAAATAATAATGACAGACGGTAAAGGAGCTGCTATTCAGGAAAAATGACAGACGGGACAGGAGCTGCTATTCAGGAATAATGGCAGACGGGACAGCTGCTATTAAATAATAATGACAGACGGTAAAGGAGCTGCTATTCAGGAAAAATGACAGACGGGAGAGGAGCTGCTATTCAGGAATAATGGCAGACGGGACAGGAGCTGCTATTAAATAATAATGACAGACGGGACAGGGGGGGGGGGGCCGCTGCTATTCAAGAATAATGACAGACGGGACAGGGGCTGCTATTCAGGAATAATGACAGACGGGACAGGGGCGGGGGGCGGCTGCTATTAAAGAATAATGACAGACGGGACAGGAGCTGCTATTTAATGACAATGACAGACGGGACAGGAGCTGCTATTAAATAATAATTACAGACGGGACAGAGCTGCTATTCAGGAATAATGACAGACGGGACAGGAGCTGCTATTCAGGAATAATGACATACGGGACAGGAACTTCTATTCAGGAATAATGAGAGACGGGACAGGGGCTGCTATTCAGGAATAATGACAGACGGGACAGTGGCTGCTATTAAATAATAATGACAGACGGGACAGGGGCTGCTATTTAATAATAATGACAGACGGGACAGTAGCTGCTATTTAATGATAATGACAGACGGGACAGGAGCTGCTATTCAGGAATAATGACAGACGGAACAGGAGCTGCTATTAAAGAATAATGACAGACGGGACAGGAGCTGCTATTTAATGATAGTGACAGACGGGACATGAGCTGCTATTTAATAATAATGATAGACGGGACAGGAGCTGCTATTCAGAAATAATGACAGACGGGACAGTAACTTCTTTTCAGGAATAATGAGAGACGGGACAGGGGCTGCTATTCAGGAATAATGACAGACGGGACAGTGGCTGCTATTAAATAATAATGACAGACGGGACAGGGGCTGCTATTTAATAATAATGACAGACGGGACAGTAGCTGCTATTTAATGATAATGACAGACGGGACAGGAGCTGCTATTCAGGAATAATGACAGACGGAACAGGAGCTGCTATTAAAGAATAATGACAGACGGGACAGGAGCTGCTATTTTGCTATTTAATGATAGTGACAGACGGGACAGGAGCTGCTATTAAATAATAATGATAGACGAGACAGGAGCTGCTATTCAGAAATAATGACAGACGGGACAGGAGCTGCTACTAAAGAATAATGACAGACGGGACAGGAGCTGCTATTTAATGATAATGATAAACGGGAGAGGAGCTGCTATTAAATAACAATGACAGACGGGACAGGGGCTGCTATTCAGGAATAATGATAGACAGGACAGGAGCTGCTATTAAAGAATAATGACAAACGCGACATGAGCAGCTTTTCAAGAATAATGACAGACGGGACAGGAGCTGCTATTAAAGAATAATGTCAAACGGGACAGGAGCTGCTATTAAAGAATAATGACAAACGGGATAGGGGCTGCTATTAAAGAATAATGACAGACGGGACAGGAGCTGCTATTAAAGAATAATGGCAGACGGGACAGAAGCTGCTTTTAAAGAATAATGACAGACGGAAAGGGGCTGCTATTAAATAATAATTACAGACGGGACAGGAGCTGCTATTAAAGAATAATGACAGACGGGACAGAAGCTGCTATTAAAGAATAATGACAAACGGGACAGGAGCTGCTATTAAAGAATAATGACAAACGCGACATGAGCAGCTTTTCAAGAACAATGACAAACGGGACAGGAGCTGCTATTAAAGAATAATGACAAACGGGACAGGAGCTGCTATTAAAGAATAATGACAAACGGGACAGGAGCTGCTATTAAAGAATAATGACAAACGGGACAGGAGCTGCTATTAAAGAATAATGACAGACGGGACAGGAGCTGCTATTAAAGAATAATGACAGACGGGACAGGAGCTGCTATTAAAGAATAATGACAGACGGGACAGGAGCTGCTATTCAGGAATAATGACAAACGGGACAGGAGCTGCTATTAAAGAATAATGACAAATGGGAAAGGAGCTGCTATTAAAGAATAATGACAGACGGGACAGGAGCTGCTATTAAAGAATAATGACAGACGGGACAGGAGCTGCTATTAAAGAATAATGACAGACGGGACAGGAACTGCTATTCAGGAATAATGACAAACGGGACAGGAGCTGCTATTAAAGAATAATGACAAATGGGACAGGAGCTGCTATTAAATAATAATGACAAACGGGACAGGAGCTGCTATTAAAGAATAATGACAGACGGGACAGAAGCTGCTATTAAAGAATAATGACAAACGGGACAGGAGCTGCTATTAAAGAATAATGACAGACGGGACAGAAGCTGCTATTAAAGAATAATGACAGACGGGAGAGGGGCTGCTATTAAATAATAATTACAGACGGGACAGGAGCTGCTATTAAAGAATAATGACAGACGGGACAGGAGCTGCTATTCAGGAATAATGACAAACGGGACAGGAGCTGCTATTAAAGAATAATGACAAACGGGACAGGAGCTGCTTTTAAAAAATAATGACAAACGAAACAGGAGCTTTTATTAAAGAATAATGACAGACGGGACAGAAGCTGCTATTAAAGAATAATGACAGACGGGAGAGGGGCTGCTATTAAATAATAATTACAGACGGGACAGGAGCTGCTATTCAGGAATAATGCGGACGGGACAGGAGCTGCTATTAAATTATAATGACAGACGGTAAAGGAGCTGCTATTCAGGAAGAATGACAGACGGGAGAGGAGCTGCTATTCAGGAATAATGGCAGACGGGACAGGAGCTGCTATTAAATAATAATGACAGACGGTAAAGGAGCTGCTATTCAGGAAAAATGACAGACGGGACAGGAGCTGCTATTCAGGAATAATGGCAGACGGGACAGCTGCTATTAAATAATAATGACAGACGGTAAAGGAGCTGCTATTCAGGAAAAATGACAGACGGGAGAGGAGCTGCTATTCAGGAATAATGGCAGACGGGACAGGAGCTGCTATTAAATAATAATGACAGACGGGACAGGGGGGGGGGGGGGGGGGGCGCGGCTATTAAAGAATAATGACAGACGGGACAGGGGCTGCTATTCAGGAATAATGACAGACGGGACAGGGGCGGGGGGCGGCTGCTATTAAAGAATAATGACAGACGGGACAGGAGCTGCTATTTAATGACAATGACAGACGGGACAGGAGCTGCTATTAAATAATAATTACAGACGGGACAGAGCTGCTATTCAGGAATAATGACAGACGGGACAGGAGCTGCTATTCAGGAATAATGACATACGGGACAGGAACTTCTATTCAGGAATAATGAGAGACGGGACAGGGGCTGCTATTCAGGAATAATGACAGACGGGACAGTGGCTGCTATTAAATAATAATGACAGACGGGACAGGGGCTGCTATTTAATAATAATGACAGACGGGACAGTAGCTGCTATTTAATGATAATGACAGACGGGACAGGAGCTGCTATTCAGGAATAATGACAGACGGAACAGGAGCTGCTATTAAAGAATAATGACAGACGGGACAGGAGCTGCTATTTAATGATAGTGACAGACGGGACATGAGCTGCTATTTAATAATAATGATAGACGGGACAGGAGCTGCTATTCAGAAATAATGACAGACGGGACAGTAACTTCTTTTCAGGAATAATGAGAGACGGGACAGGGGCTGCTATTCAGGAATAATGACAGACGGGACAGTGGCTGCTATTAAATAATAATGACAGACGGGACAGGAGCTGCTATTAAAGAATAATGACAAACGGGACAGGAGCTGCTTTTAAAAAATAATGACAAACGAAACAGGAGCTTTTATTAAAGAATAATGACAGACGGGACAGAAGCTGCTATTAAAGAATAATGACAGACGGGAGAGGGGCTGCTATTAAATAATAATTACAGACGGGACAGGAGCTGCTATTCAGGAATAATGCGGACGGGACAGGAGCTGCTATTAAATTATAATGACAGACGGTAAAGGAGCTGCTATTCAGGAAGAATGACAGACGGGAGAGGAGCTGCTATTCAGGAATAATGGCAGACGGGACAGGAGCTGCTATTAAATAATAATGACAGACGGTAAAGGAGCTGCTATTCAGGAAAAATGACAGACGGGACAGGAGCTGCTATTCAGGAATAATGGCAGACGGGACAGCTGCTATTAAATAATAATGACAGACGGTAAAGGAGCTGCTATTCAGGAAAAATGACAGACGGGAGAGGAGCTGCTATTCAGGAATAATGGCAGACGGGACAGGAGCTGCTATTAAATAATAATGACAGACGGGACAGGGGGGGGGGGGGGGGGGGGCGCTGCTATTCAAGAATAATGACAGACGGGACAGGGGCTGCTATTCAGGAATAATGACAGACGGGACAGGGGCGGGGGGCGGCTGCTATTAAAGAATAATGACAGACGGGACAGGAGCTGCTATTTAATGACAATGACAGACGGGACAGGAGCTGCTATTAAATAATAATTACAGACGGGACAGAGCTGCTATTCAGGAATAATGACAGACGGGACAGGAGCTGCTATTCAGGAATAATGACATACGGGACAGGAACTTCTATTCAGGAATAATGAGAGACGGGACAGGGGCTGCTATTCAGGAATAATGACAGACGGGACAGTGGCTGCTATTAAATAATAATGACAGACGGGACAGGGGCTGCTATTTAATAATAATGACAGACGGGACAGTAGCTGCTATTTAATGATAATGACAGACGGGACAGGAGCTGCTATTCAGGAATAATGACAGACGGAACAGGAGCTGCTATTAAAGAATAATGACAGACGGGACAGGAGCTGCTATTTAATGATAGTGACAGACGGGACATGAGCTGCTATTTAATAATAATGATAGACGGGACAGGAGCTGCTATTCAGAAATAATGACAGACGGGACAGTAACTTCTTTTCAGGAATAATGAGAGACGGGACAGGGGCTGCTATTCAGGAATAATGACAGACGGGACAGTGGCTGCTATTAAATAATAATGACAGACGGGACAGGGGCTGCTATTTAATAATAATGACAGACGGGACAGTAGCTGCTATTTAATGATAATGACAGACGGGACAGGAGCTGCTATTCAGGAATAATGACAGACGGAACAGGAGCTGCTATTAAAGAATAATGACAGACGGGACAGGAGCTGCTATTTTGCTATTTAATGATAGTGACAGACGGGACAGGAGCTGCTATTAAATAATAATGATAGACGAGACAGGAGCTGCTATTCAGAAATAATGACAGACGGGACAGGAGCTGCTACTAAAGAATAATGACAGACGGGACAGGAGCTGCTATTTAATGATAATGATAAACGGGAGAGGAGCTGCTATTAAATAACAATGACAGACGGGACAGGGGCTGCTATTCAGGAATAATGATAGACAGGACAGGAGCTGCTATTAAAGAATAATGACAAACGCGACATGAGCAGCTTTTCAAGAATAATGACAGACGGGACAGGAGCTGCTATTAAAGAATAATGTCAAACGGGACAGGAGCTGCTATTAAAGAATAATGACAAACGGGATAGGGGCTGCTATTAAAGAATAATGACAGACGGGACAGGAGCTGCTATTAAAGAATAATGGCAGACGGGACAGAAGCTGCTTTTAAAGAATAATGACAGACGGAAAGGGGCTGCTATTAAATAATAATTACAGACGGGACAGGAGCTGCTATTAAAGAATAATGACAGACGGGACAGGAGCTGCTATTAAAGAATAATGACAAACGGGACAGGAGCTGCTATTAAAGAATAATGACAAACGCGACATGAGCAGCTTTTCAAGAACAATGACAAACGGGACAGGAGCTGCTATTAAAGAATAATGACAAACGGGACAGGAGCTGCTATTAAAGAATAATGACAAACGGGACAGGAGCTGCTATTAAAGAATAATGACAGACGGGACAGGAGCTGCTATTAAAGAATAATGACAAACGGGACAGGAGCTGCTATTAAAGAATAATGACAGACGGGACAGGAGCTGCTATTAAAGAATAAGGACAGACGGGACAGGAGCTGCTATTCAGGAATAATGACAGACGGGACAGGAGCTGCTATTAAAGAATAATGACAAACGGGACAGGAGCTGCTATTAAAGAATAATGACAAACGCGACATGAGCAGCTTTTCAAGAATAATGACAAACGGGACAGGGGCTGCTATTAAAGAATAATGACAAACGCGACATGAGCAGCTTTTCAAGAATAATGACAAACGGGACAGGAGCTGCTATTAAAGAATAATGACAGACGGGACAGGAGCAGCTATTAAAGAATAATGACAAACGGGACAGGATCTGCTATTAAAGAATAATGACAAACGGGACAGGAGCTGCTATTAAAGAATAATGACAGACGGGTCAGGGGCTGCTATTCAGGAATAATGACAGACGGGACAGGGGCGGGGGGCGGCTGCTATTAAAGAATAATGACAGACGGGACAGGAGCTGCTATTTAATGACAATGACAGACGGGACAGGAGCTGCTATTAAATAATAATTACAGACGGGACAGAGCTGCTATTCAGGAATAATGACAGACGGGACAGGAGCTGCTATTCAGGAATAATGACATACGGGACAGGAACTTCTATTCAGGAATAATGAGAGACGGGACAGGGGCTGCTATTCAGGAATAATGACAGACGGGACAGTGGCTGCTATTAAATAATAATGACAGACGGGACAGGGGCTGCTATTTAATAATAATGACAGACGGGACAGTAGCTGCTATTTAATGATAATGACAGACGGGACAGGAGCTGCTATTCAGGAATAATGACAGACGGAACAGGAGCTGCTATTAAAGAATAATGACAGACGGGACAGGAGCTGCTATTTAATGATAGTGACAGACGGGACATGAGCTGCTATTTAATAATAATGATAGACGGGACAGGAGCTGCTATTCAGAAATAATGACAGACGGGACAGTAACTTCTTTTCAGGAATAATGAGAGACGGGACAGGGGCTGCTATTCAGGAATAATGACAGACGGGACAGTGGCTGCTATTAAAGAATAATGACAAACGCGACATGAGCAGCTTTTCAAGAATAATGACAGACGGGACAGGAGCTGCTATTAAAGAATAATGACAAACGGGACAGGAGCTGCTATTAAAGAATAATGACAAACGGGACAGGAGCTGCTATTAAAGAATAATGACAGACGGGACAGGAGCTGCTATTAAAGAATAATGACAAACGGGACAGGAGCTGCTATTAAAGAATAATGACAGACGGGACAGGAGCTGCTATTAAAGAATAAGGACAGACGGGACAGGAGTTGCTATTCAGGAATAATGACAGACGGGACAGGAGCTGCTATTAAAGAATAATGACAAACGGGACAGGAGCTGCTATTAAAGAATAATGACAAACGCGACATGAGCAGCTTTTCAAGAATAATGACAAACGGGACAGGGGCTGCTATTAAAGAATAATGACAAACGCGACATGAGCAGCTTTTCAAGAATAATGACAAACGGGACAGGAGCTGCTATTAAAGAATAATGACAGACGGGACAGGAGCAGCTATTAAAGAATAATGACAAACGGGACAGGATCTGCTATTAAAGAATAATGACAAAAGGGACAGGAGCTGCTATTAAAGAATAATGACAGACGGGACAGGAGCTGCTATTAAAGAATAATGACAAACGGGACAGGAGCTGCTATTAAAGAATAATGACAGACGGGACAGGAGCTGCTATTAAAGAATAAGGACAGACGGGACAGGAGCTGCTATTCAGGAATAATGACAGACGGGACAGGAGCTGCTATTAAAGAATAATGACAAACGGGACAGGAGCTGCTATTAAAGAATAATGACAAACGCGACATGAGCAGCTTTTCAAGAATAATGACAAACGGGACAGGGGCTGCTATTAAAGAATAATGACAAACGCGACATGAGCAGCTTTTCAAGAATAATGACAAACGGGACAGGAGCTGCTATTAAAGAATAATGACAGACGGGACAGGAGCAGCTATTAAAGAATAATGACAAACGGGACAGGATCTGCTATTAAAGAATAATGACAAACGGGACAGGAGCTGCTATTAAAGAATAATGACAGACGGGACAGGGGCTGCTATTCAGGAATAATGACAGACGGGACAGGGGCGGGGGGCGGCTGCTATTAAAGAATAATGACAGACGGGACAGGAGCTGCTATTTAATGACAATGACAGACGGGACAGGAGCTGCTATTAAATAATAATTACAGACGGGACAGAGCTGCTATTCAGGAATAATGACAGACGGGACAGGAGCTGCTATTCAGGAATAATGACATACGGGACAGGAACTTCTATTCAGGAATAATGAGAGACGGGACAGGGGCTGCTATTCAGGAATAATGACAGACGGGACAGTGGCTGCTATTAAATAATAATGACAGACGGGACAGGGGCTGCTATTTAATAATAATGACAGACGGGACAGTAGCTGCTATTTAATGATAATGACAGACGGGACAGGAGCTGCTATTCAGGAATAATGACAGACGGAACAGGAGCTGCTATTAAAGAATAATGACAGACGGGACAGGAGCTGCTATTTAATGATAGTGACAGACGGGACATGAGCTGCTATTTAATAATAATGATAGACGGGACAGGAGCTGCTATTCAGAAATAATGACAGACGGGACAGTAACTTCTTTTCAGGAATAATGAGAGACGGGACAGGGGCTGCTATTCAGGAATAATGACAGACGGGACAGTGGCTGCTATTAAAGAATAATGACAAACGCGACATGAGCAGCTTTTCAAGAATAATGACAGACGGGACAGGAGCTGCTATTAAAGAATAATGACAAACGGGACAGGAGCTGCTATTAAAGAATAATGACAAACGGGACAGGAGCTGCTATTAAAGAATAATGACAGACGGGACAGGAGCTGCTATTAAAGAATAATGACAAACGGGACAGGAGCTGCTATTAAAGAATAATGACAGACGGGACAGGAGCTGCTATTAAAGAATAAGGACAGACGGGACAGGAGCTGCTATTCAGGAATAATGACAGACGGGACAGGAGCTGCTATTAAAGAATAATGACAAACGGGACAGGAGCTGCTATTAAAGAATAATGACAAACGCGACATGAGCAGCTTTTCAAGAATAATGACAAACGGGACAGGGGCTGCTATTAAAGAATAATGACAAACGCGACATGAGCAGCTTTTCAAGAATAATGACAAACGGGACAGGAGCTGCTATTAAAGAATAATGACAGACGGGACAGGAGCAGCTATTAAAGAATAATGACAAACGGGACAGGATCTGCTATTAAAGAATAATGACAAACGGGACAGGAGCTGCTATTAAAGAATAATGACAGACGGGACAGGGGCTGCTATTCAGGAATAATGACAGACGGGACAGGGGCGGGGGGCGGCTGCTATTAAAGAATAATGACAGACGGGACAGGAGCTGCTATTTAATGACAATGACAGACGGGACAGGAGCTGCTATTAAATAATAATTACAGACGGGACAGAGCTGCTATTCAGGAATAATGACAGACGGGACAGGAGCTGCTATTCAGGAATAATGACATACGGGACAGGAACTTCTATTCAGGAATAATGAGAGACGGGACAGGGGCTGCTATTCAGGAATATTGACAGACGGGACAGTGGCTGCTATTAAATAATAATGACAGACGGGACAGGGGCTGCTATTTAATAATAATGACAGACGGGACAGTAGCTGCTATTTAATGATAATGACAGACGGGACAGGAGCTGCTATTCAGGAATAATGACAGACGGAACAGGAGCTGCTATTAAAGAATAATGACAGACGGGACAGGAGCTGCTATTTAATGATAGTGACAGACGGGACATGAGCTGCTATTTAATAATAATGATAGACGGGACAGGAGCTGCTATTCAGAAATAATGACAGACGGGACAGTAACTTCTTTTCAGGAATAATGAGAGACGGGACAGGGGCTGCTATTCAGGAATAATGACAGACGGGACAGTGGCTGCTATTAAATAATAATGACAGACGGGACAGGGGCTGCTATTTAATAATAATGACAGACGGGACAGTAGCTGCTATTTAATGATAATGACAGACGGGACAGGAGCTGCTATTCAGGAATAATGACAGACGGAACAGGAGCTGCTATTAAAGAATAATGACAGACGGGACAGGAGCTGCTATTTTGCTATTTAATGATAGTGACAGACGGGACAGGAGCTGCTATTAAATAATAATGATAGACGAGACAGGAGCTGCTATTCAGAAATAATGACAGACGGGACAGGAGCTGCTACTAAAGAATAATGACAGACGGGACAGGAGCTGCTATTTAATGATAATGATAAACGGGAGAGGAGCTGCTATTAAATAACAATGACAGACGGGACAGGGGCTGCTATTCAGGAATAATGATAGACAGGACAGGAGCTGCTATTAAAGAATAATGCCAAACGCGACATGAGCAGCTTTTCAAGAATAATGACAGACGGGACAGGAGCTGCTATTAAAGAATAATGTCAAACGGGACAGGAGCTGCTATTAAAGAATAATGACAAACGGGATAGGGGCTGCTATTAAAGAATAATGACAGACGGGACAGGAGCTGCTATTAAAGAATAATGGCAGACGGGACAGAAGCTGCTTTTAAAGAATAATGACAGACGGAAAGGGGCTGCTATTAAATAATAATTACAGACGGGACAGGAGCTGCTATTAAAGAATAATGACAGACGGGACAGGAGCTGCTATTAAAGAATAATGACAAACGGGACAGGAGCTGCTATTAAAGAATAATGACAAACGCGACATGAGCAGCTTTTCAAGAACAATGACAAACGGGACAGGAGCTGCTATTAAAGAATAATGACAAACGGGACAGGAGCTGCTATTAAAGAATAATGACAAACGGGACAGGAGCTGCTATTAAAGAATAATGACAGACGGGACAGGAGCTGCTATTAAAGAATAATGACAAACGGGACAGGAGCTGCTATTTAATGATAATGACAGACGGGACAGGAGCTGCTATTAAAGAATAAGGACAGACGGGACAGGAGCTGCTATTCAGGAATAATGACAGACGGGACAGGAGCTGCTATTAAAGAATAATGCCAAACGGGACAGGAGCTGCTATTAAAGAATAATGACAAACGCGACATGAGCAGCTTTTCAAGAATATCGACAAACGGGACAGGGGCTGCTATTAAAGAATAATGACAAACGCGACATGAGCAGCTTTTCAAGAATAATGACAAACGGGACAGGAGCTGCTATTAAAGAATAATGACAGACGGGACAGGAGCAGCTATTAAAGAATAATGACAAACGGGACAGGATCTGCTATTAAAGAATAATGACAAACGGGACAGGAGCTGCTATTAAAGAATAATGACAAACGGGACAGGAGCTGCTATTAAAGAATAATGACAGACGGGAGAGGGGCTGCTATTAAAGAATAATGACAGACGGGACAGGAGCTGCTATTAAAGAATAATGACAGACGGGACAAGAGCTGCTATTAAAGAATAATGACAGACGGGACAGGAGCTGCTATTCAGGAATAATGACAAACGGGACAGGAGCTGCTATTAAAGAATAATGACAAACGGGACAGGAGCTGCTATTAAAGAATAATGATAGACGGGACAGGAGCTGCTATTAAAGAATAATGACAGACGGGACAGGAGCTGCTATTAAAGAATAATGACAGACGGGACAGGAACTGCTATTCAGGAATAATGACAGACGGGACAGGAGCTGCTATTAAAGAATAATGACAGACGGGACAGGGGCTGCTATTTAATAATAATGACAGACGGGACAGGAGCTGCTATTAAATAATAATGACAGACGTGACAGGAGCTGCTATTCAGGAATAATGACAGACGGGACAGGAGCTGCTATTAAAGAATAATGACAGACGGGACAGGGGCTGCTATTTAATAATAATGACAGACGGGACAGGAGCTGCTATTAAATAATAATGAAAGACGGGACATGAGCTGCTATTCAGGAATAATGACAGACGGGACAGGAGCTGCTATTAAAAAATAATGACAGACGGGACAGGAGCTGCTATTAAATAATAATGACAGACGGGACAGGGGCTGCTATTTAATAATAATGACAGACGGGACAGGAGCTGCTATTAAATAATAATGACAGACGTGACAGGAGCTGCTATTCAGGAATAATGACAGACGGGACAGGAGCTGCTATTAAAGAATAATGACAGACGGGACAGGGGCTGCTATTTAATAATAATGACAGACGGGACAGGAGCTGCTATTAAATAATAATGACAGACGGGACATGAGCTGCTATTCAGGAATAATGACAGACGGGACAGGAGCTGCTATTAAAAAATAATGACAGACGGGACAGGAGCTGCTATTAAATAATAATGACAGACGGGACAGGAGCTGCTTGACATAAACTGCATCTGTGCTAGCAATTGACCGGACATGTCGCTGAGACTATATATGAAAACAGAGACTTAAAGCCATAATTGGACAGTTACTGTTGGATTTCTTGTCTCTTTATCTATCCAGTCGTGCCCTTTATATAGGTGAGCAGTCTCAATGTCCTTTACGTGAGATTGCACAGAAGGTATAACATTGGGATTTTTTGTACGTTTATTATAAAATATACCAACAGCGGATAAATCCTCGGCTTTTTATGATATGTTATTTTAAAACTTATTACCTATTAACCCCTAACAATACTACATTTTACATTTTGTTGGTTTGTGTTGTTGTTGGTTTGGGTTGTTCAGGCTGTCCAGCTCTTCTTGACAAAAAATTAGGGCTAATTTTAGGGCTAAAATATAAAAAATTTAGAGAAAATTTAGGGCTAAAGTTAGGAACTTAGTAACAAAAATAGGGAATATTAAGGTATTAAATGGACTTACTTTGCCCATTTGGCAAATCAGAAACTAACATACAGTATTTTACTAACATGAAAAATGTCTTCCAGGGCTTCAGTGTCCCAGCAGCTGTTGGCTGTGACCAATTGAATATACTGATGGTATAATAATACTATACTTATAATATATGTGTGGATTTGGGTACTAGCTATACACTTGTCAGAGTCAATGAATGTCCGGGACAATAATTATGGCCTCCTCATCTCCCCTTCTAGCCATCACATTTCCTCACCTTAACATATTTTTTCTTGATTTATTTCAAATATTATTAATTTTACAATTTACATTGCAGAAAAAAAACTGCTGTAGAAGGTACACATCTGCAAATACATAAGTGTATAGCTAGTAACCACAAGAAACATTTATACAATCACTATATAGTCTCAAAAATCATAACCTATTGGTATTAAGTCATTAACTTAGTGTGGTCATATTCAAAATAAAACATTTCTCATGAAACATAACAATCACTAAATTTTCCTACAAGTCAAGTAGAAGCATACAAAAATTACCCTACTGATCTCTTGTAATCAATAGTAAGCTTTAAGAACCAATCAACTGCTAGATCATCAAATATATCACTTTGAAATCTTTAATCATGAGCAATATTATACATGTCTTCCAAGCTGGCCAGGAAATAAAACACATACAGTGTTCATTCTTAAATTGCAGTGTGACGTTGCATCGTAAAGTGTACCTATACATGGTTCATGTTCATTTCTTCTTATCAGATTTAGCTGGGGCACTTATCCCTTTAGACAAGTCTTCAATAAGTCTCTTCTGCTTTGCAACATGCTCCTCTTTGCTCTTTCTGTTTTTCTTCATTTGCTCTATTGTCTCCTTCATTTTCTTACTAGCCACATCAATAAGACCTTGTGCAATTCCAGCTTGATCAAAGTCTTTTTTCTTGATTGCCTTTTTCAGTCTTTCATTGGCTTCACCAAACAGTTTTTCTGCAGATTGTAAATCTTGTCCTAGCTGCTTGTCCAGCTCAATCATGGCTTTTTCTTTTTCCTTTAAGGACAATTTCCTCCCTTCTAATTCTTTCCTAGATTCTTCTAACCTTTTTTGTTCTGCTTCTGACTCAAGTCTAGCCTTCTTTGCCTGTTGCCTCTCAATCTCATCTTCTTCAATTCTCCTTTTGTACAAGGTGTGAACCTTTCTTCCAGCTTCAAGCAATCCCTATGTAATGTTCATATCTGCAACACCTCCTGGGCTAAATTTGACAGCATCCTTTACCATTCTAAGGCCATTAATAGAGGAATCAGAAAGTAGTGTTCTTTCTTTGCTTTTCCAAGTCACTTCTCTGGCTTTCAGATGACTCAATATTTAATTCCTTCAACTTTTTCCCAGTCTTCAGTTCATCAACTACTGCTCCCTTCAAGAATCTGAGCATGAAAGATCTTTGAAGATTCATCATTTCTGAGTGAAGGATGTGAACTAATGGATCCTCTCTCTGGAACAACCTAAGAAACCTATCATACAGAGTAGACAGACTCAGCAAGAAGTTGATCTGAATCAGAGTGGTAGGAGACTTGAGCATACAACAGATCCTGTTGTACCTTATGTTACTTTCTAGCATCTTCAAAGTTCTAGAAGATGCAGCAGTCTTGGGCAGTGTGGTAAGGAAGTATTGCACAAGAGGCTCCCAGTTCTTTACAATAAGTTCAAATGCAGGAAGCAGTGACAGCCACCTTGATTCAACGTGCCGAATGAACAGTTCCTCGTCAAAGCCAAGGGATGCTTCCACCTCCAAGAAATCTTCTCTCTTGCATGGGGAATGCTTGTAGAAGTAGAAGATATCAATGGCCAGTTCTTCTGCTTCCTGTCCATACACTTTCAGGCCTTCTCTGAAGGAGTTGTAAACAACATGCATGTTACAAGGAATAAATGGCAACAGCCCAGGCAACCCCTTCGACTGTATATGTTCATTCACTTTATTCCATATGGTCTTGTTCACATTTGGACCATTAGAGCCTAAATTTAACAGTTTATCCAGAGGCAACTGATATCCTGTTTCCTGCAATGTTTCTAAAATACTATTTGCAACATCCTCCCCTGTTGCATGTCCAAACATAGCTGCTTTCAAGAAATGTACAACAACCTGTCCTTTATCTTCGGACCAGTACCTCACAAGAATATCACACTGTTTCCTTATTTGAGAGTTGGCTGTTTCATCATATTGAATGACATATCCTGGCAAGGCCGAGACTTTACTACAGAGGTCACTTCTAAAATATGGCCCCAATCCATCTGATATGAGGTAAGAAACTTTACTTTTACTCATGGTGAAGTTTTGCAACCACATTACCAGGGAACATCTTATTGAACAAAGAAGGTAAATCATCACATGACCTGTATGAGTAATTGCTATGGGACACTTTCATTCCCCATAACAGTTCAGACGGGGTGACAAGATTTTTGGTACATTTATCAAGACAGGCTACTGTTGCTGTACTCGACTTTGGTTTCGTTGTGGATGAACCAGGAAAGTCCTCCAGAGAGCTGCAGGAGGCAGTAGCATTGCTAGAAGCAGTAGCAGTAGCTGTCTGAGATACTTTGAAATGAAGTTGAGTAGATGAAAATCTGGCTTTTACTAATGATTGGTGCTTCGCTCCTCCAGAATGAGCCAGAACTTGCTTAAACCCTGAGTTGTCCACACTGAATGATTTTTTACATAAAGTACAGAAGCCCTTTGTTTCACACTCATCTGCTTTGCACCACTGTCCAATAAGATATCCTTGTGTATCTTCTTTCTTCAACCAGATAATCTTCATTGGGAAAATGGCTCAGAAGTATTGCTTCTAAAAATCATACCTTTAGAATAACATGTACATCTGTTGTCACTCCAGGTTACAACCAATAACAAACTGGGTACTGAGATCCACTGGTCAACTGCCTTTACTTTATATGCTGAATTACAACTACAGACTACATGTAAACACACATTAAGTATGGATTTAATTAAAACATCTTTAGAAAATTGGAAGAAATCTTAAAAAAATAGGAATCGAAGTAAAAAAATAAGGGCTTTTTTAGGAAATCCCTTTGGATTTTTCATTTTTTTAGGAATTTTAGCCAAATTGAAAAAAATTAGGATTTTTTAGGAATTTTAGGGACGCTGGACAGCCTGGGTTGTTTTCTAAAATTCGATGAGTTCGCTCGTATTTTTCACATTTCACTTTTGACATTTTGGCATATGACGTCATAGCATTGTATGACGTCATTAAATTGTTCTTATTATACGTCAGCGCTAGGGCTGTTTTATTTCAAACTACTCTCTCATTTGGACTTTTTAGGTTGCAGAGGCTTTTATCTACTGTACCATACTGTATATATATATATGTCGATAGTTTATATTATTTCTAGCTATTTTGTCTGTATATAAGTTATTGTATCTGTGTTAACTCCCGATGCAGGTGCTAACTGTTAGTTGTTTCACTTTGACGGGATATTTTTATTTACACTGTCTGATAGAAAAACCTTCAGGAAGTGTGAGGTGGGAGCGCTCTACAAACCAGGTTAAAAGCACCCCAGTCGGTCCTTTTGCCGACTGACCGTTCCAAAGCGATAACTGATGGTTTTTCTTCTTGTGTTATGTCTTGTCTCCTGTGTTTTTGTCACATTTACATTTACCCTTTTTTCCTTTGTCTAGAGGTAGATAAGAGGTAAATATCTGTGGAAATTTTGATAGGACCTTTTCTTATGTACCTATTTAGGAAAAATGACAGACGGGACATACGCTGCTATTCAGGAGTAATGACAGACGGGACATAAGCTGCTATTCAGGAGGAATGACAGACAGGACATAAGCTGCTATTCAGGAGGAATGACAGACGGGACATAAGCTGCTATTCAGGAGGAATGACAGACAGGACATAAGCTGCTTTTCAGGAATAATGACAGACAGGGCTGGAGCTGCTATTTAGGAATAATGACAGACAGGACTGGAGCTGCTATTCAGGAGGAATGACAGACGGGACATAAGCTGCTATTCAGGAGGAATGGCAGACAGGGCTGGAGCTGCTATTCAGGAGGAATGACAGACAGGACTGGAGCTGCTATTCAGGAGGAATGACAGACGGGACATAAGCTGCTATTCAGGAGGAATGGCAGACAGGGCTGGAGCTGCTATTTAGGAATAATGACAGACAGGACTGGAGCTGCTATTCAGGAGGAATGACAGACGGGACATAAGCTGCTATTCAGGAGGAATGGCAGACAGGACATAAGCTGCTTTTCAGGAATAATGACAGACAGGGCTGGAGCTGCTATTTAGGAATAATGACAGACAGGACTGGAGCTGCTATTCAGGAGGAATGACAGACGGGACATAAGCTGCTATTCAGGAGGAATGGCAGACAGGGCTGGAGCTGCTATTCAGGAGGAATAACAGACAGGACTGGAGCTGCTATTCAGGAGGAATGACAGACGGGACATAAGCTGCTATTCAGGAGTAATGACAGACGGGACATAAGCTGCTATTCAGGAGGAATGACAGACAGGACATAAGCTGCTTTTCAGGAATAATGACAGACAGGGCTGGAGCTGCTATTTAGGAATAATGACAGACAGGACTGGAGCTGCTATTCAGGAGGAATGACAGACGGGACATAAGCTGCTATTCAGGAGGAATGGCAGACAGGGCTGGAGCTGCTATTCAGGAGGAATGACAGACAGGACTGGAGCTGCTATTCAGGAGGAATGACAGACGGGACATAAGCTGCTATTCAGGAGGAATGGCAGACAGGACTGGAGCTGCTATTTAGGAATAATGGCAGACGGGACTGGAGCTGCTATTCAGGAGGAATGACAGACGGGGCATAAGCTGCTATTCAGGAGGAATGGCAGACAGGGCTGGAGCTGCTATTTAGGAATAATGACAGACGGGACATAAGCTGCTATTCGGGAGGAATGACAGACGGGACATAAGCTGCTATTCAGGAGGAATGGCAGACAGGGCTGGAGCTGCTATTTAGGAATAATGACAGACAGGACTGGAGCTGCTATTCAGGAGGAATGACAGACGGGACATAAGCTGCTATTCAGGAGGAATGGCAGACAGGGCTGGAGCTGCTATTTAGGAATAATGACAGACAGGACTGGAGCTGCTATTCAGGAGGAATGACAGACAGGACTGGAGCTGCTATTCAGGAGGAATGACAGACAGGGCTGGAGCTGCTATTTAGGAATAATGACAGACAGGACTGGAGCTGCTATTCAGGAGGAATGACAGACAGGGCTGGAGCTGCTATTTAGGAATAATGACAGACAGGACTGGAGCTGCTATTCAGGAGGAATGACAGACGGGACATAAGCTGCTATTCAGGAGGAATGGCAGACAGGACTGGAGCTGCTATTCAGGAGGAATGACAGACGGGACATAAGCTGCTATACAGGAATAATGACAGACAGGACTGGAGCTGCTATTCAGGAGGAATGACAGACGGGACAGGAGCTGCTATTCAGGAATAATGACAGACAGGACTGGAGCTGCTATTCAGGAGGAATGACAGACGGGACATAAGCTGCTATTCAGGAGGAATGGCAGACAGGACTGGAGCTGCTATTCAGGAATAATGGCAGACAGGGCTGGAGCTGCTATTCAGGAATAATGGCAGACAGGACTGGAGCTGCTATTCAGGAATAATGGCAGACAGGACTGGAGCTGCTATTCAGGGGGAATGACAGACGGGACATAAGCTGCTATTCAGGAATAATGGCAGACAGGACTGGAGCTGCTATTCAGGAATAATGGCAGACGTGACATAAGCTGCTATTCAGGAGGAATATGTGGCAGTGCTTGTCTCGTCTGTTTTAATTTAGGAAAGTCAGTCAGTCTTTCTTGATCAGCCTTTATTCGAAAATGGTAGATGTTGTCTATGCTGTTTTTTAATATCTGGAAAGCAGTTGTTGTCTAATCTCTATTTTATCCTGGGCAGCTGCCCTTACGGCAAAATTGACAGCAGAGACCAGAGCTGCCCTGACGGGAATATTGACAACAGAGACCAGAGCTGCCCTTACAGAAATATTGACAGCAGAGACAAGAGCTGCCCTAACGGGAATATTGACAACACAGACCAGAGCTGCCCTGGCCGGAATATTGACAGCAGAGACCAAAGCTGCCCTTACGGGAATATTGACAACAGAGACCAGAGCTTTCCTTAAGGGTATATTGACAGCAGAGACCAGAGCTGCCGTGACGGCAATATTGAAAGCAGAGACCAAAGCTGCCCTGACGGGCATATTGACAACAGAGACCACAGCTTACCGGACTGGAATATTGACAACAGAGACCAGAGCTGCCCTAACGGGAATATTGACAACAAAGAACAGAGCTGCCCTGACGGGAGTATTGACAACAGAGACCAGAGCTGCCCGGATTGGCATATTGACAGCAGAGACCAGAGCTGTCCTGACGGGAATATTGACAACGGAGACAGGAGCTGCCCTTACGGGAATATTGACAACGGAGACAGGAGCTGTCCTTACGGAAATATTGACAACAGAGACCAGAGCTGCCCTGACGAGAATATTGACAACAGAGACCAGAGCTGCCCTGACGGGAATATTGACAGCAGAGACCAGAGCTGCTCTAACGGGAATATTGACAACGGAGACAGGAGCTGCCTTACAGGAATATTGACAACGGAGACAGGAGCTTTCCTGACGGGAATATTGACAACAGAGACCAGAGCTGCCCTGACGGGAATATTGACAACAGAGACCAGAGCTGCCCTGACAAGAATATTGTCAACAGAGACCAGAGCTGCCCTTACGGGAATATTGTCAGCAGAGACCAGAGCTGGCCTGACAAGAATTTTGTCAACAGAGACCAGAGCTCCCCTTACAGCAATATTGACAACAGAGACCAGAGCTGCCCTTACGAGAATATTAACAACAGAGACCAGAGCTGCCATAACGGGAATATTGTCAACAGAGACCAGAGCTGCCCTGACAGGAATATTGTCAACAGAGACCAGAGCTGCCTTGACGGAAATTTTGTCAACAGAGACCAGAGCTGCCATTATGGGAATATTGTCAACAGAGACGAGAACTGCCCTGACAGGAATATTGTCAACAGAGACCAGAGCTGCCTTACGGGAATATTGTCAACAGAGACCAGAGCTGCCTTATGGGAATATTGTCAACAGAGACCAGAGCTGCCATTACGGGAATATTGTCAACAGAGACAGGAGCTGCCATAACGGGAAAATTGACAACAGTGAAATGAGCTGCCCTGACAGAAATATTGACAGCGGAAACGCCGGTGCAATACGTCGCCATAAAGACATACGAGGCAAGATATGTCACAATTTAATAAAAACCGTCTTAGGTAAAAGCTGCGAATGCCTGAATAAAGACAGCCGAGACAAGAGCTACCAGGCAAAGAATAAATCTATCGGGGTCAAGAAAAGGGTCACTATTTCTGATGTGCCACTAAACCATCATTTGGTTTCAGATTTAGTAAATGCAAATCTAAAGCACAACCAGTGAGATAGTTATTGATCATTTAGAATTATCTCAGTGAACATATCTGTATGCAAACTGTACTTTTATATTGCAAAGAAAATTAATATCCATTCAACAACAGTTCATTTAGAAGAAAATTAATGCTACAACAAAATAGGTTCTGTTGACTTATCTTCCGTTGAAACGAAAAATAAATACGTTGCCCTCGGTTTAGTAGAACATTGATAAAGGGCCAATTCCGTTAAAAAAAGCTTACAAGTCAACTATTATTTATAGAATCAACACTTGGATACTTACATGTCTTAGTATATTGTATTGACACTAAAGACTGGCCTTTGAAACATATGGACCTTTGCCCCTAGGCCTGGTGAAGAATGGGCCTTGCATGTTTTGGGATGCCGCAGCATTTAACATAATTGATATATCATCGCCACCATCATCAGGTGCCATAACACAGCATTCCGCATGAGAAGCTAACTTCTTTATACCATAGGCGCATGTCACTGATAATAGTCAGCGGGTTAGCTGAACGCAACTTTGTTTGACCGCCCAGTTTCTGTCTTCTTTTATATTGATTTAATTATATATAGTTTTAATGGAATAAAAGTCCATATTTTGTTTTATTGATTGTTTGTTTCATAATATACAACGTTAATTTTACAATACGGAATCAGAAAACTATTGACTGCATCTGCAAAATGTAATACTCTATAAAATATAATAGCATCTAGCAGAATCAAACGTTTCACAGCTCCACACTTGCTAAGCACAGCAACAGAAACAAACGAGACGTGTCTACAAATAAAAATTCACTTTGGTCTTCCAGTTTAACTTCAGTTACAATATATTTTTACACACTACATGTTTATGGCATCAAACTAAACACACTTCACTGATTAAATGCTTTTTGACATTCGGTGACAAAAAGTAATAAATTAGACCTATTTTACATTCTATGCTAGTGTCTTATGAGGAACCCTAGGGATCAGTTGTTGGATCCATAGTTTTTCTGAACTAAATGTAGGTATGATGATGATGTAATGATTGCCTTTGACTACGCCATAATTATATAGTCTCAACTGTGAACCCTTTAACCACAAGACCTTTTTCTCGGATCGGATGAAAACTGTGCGTACGATAAGGGGCGTCCCTGTGTCTACGTTAAAGTCTGGACCGTTTACAAAATTTAGTTCAAAATAATTGCATGAAACATATTTTAACTTTTAGAATTTATAAAAAAAAATGCCAAAATAATCTGTTGTATACCTCTTCGTACTTGTTTTGTTCATTTTAGCAATCACTTCCGTATTCATAACAACCATGTTGAAGAACTACTTTACCCACAATACACCGAGTGCATTCACACAGGTCATTTTGACCGTATGTTGACGCAACGGGGGCGTCCCAAAAATCAATACGAACAATTTATGAGAAGGTAAAACGACAAAATCAAAATTATCGTTATAATTTGCTACCACTTAGAGTGTCGTTGCACTGTTTGTTAGTGAGTGCTACATTCGGATAATGGTATGTTGCAGGATCAATGATGTTGATGTTTTTCATTTTACATTCTGTTATGTACAATAGTACACGGTCAGCGTTTAAGGTTACGCTAGTCAGGTTAAGAGTTGTTTACTGTTGTGGTTTTGATGACGTAGCATTCGCGTAACTGCTAGAAGAAAAGGATCATACTAGAAAGTTCAATTGTTTATTTTTAACTGGTTTTCGAGAATGTTCTGGGTACGTGAATGTTCTGGAAATTCTTTGGGTATGTATATGGGCGTGTTTGCCGAATTAAAGTTAAGTTTGGAAGTTTGAATAAAACGTTTGCTTAAGAGATTGGACATATAATTTGGAAATACTTGCAGCTTCTATCATAAATCTTTCTGTGTTGGAATTTACGTGGACTAGCAATATTCTACAGTGACATAAATATTAAAGTGTTGAATTGGATTATATAATTAACATTCGAGTATTGTTCTACCTTTGGATTATTTCAACTGTGCTTATCTACGAGGACATTTTACCAATAACTCTTCAGGAATATTCGACGTTGGATTATTAATTGGACCATTAAAGCGACACCTCCTAAAGGGACAAACTGTAAGCTAACATTTATTTTGATTTATGAAATTCTGTCTTATTTTAATTATTTGTTATTTTATTACGCCATAGATTTAATTGTTTATTAAAATAAAACATTATTGTACTAGTTTGTTGCTGGCTTGTTCTTTCTGTTACATCATTTCGTCGTTTAGTAAACGTGCCATTTTATAAATAAACTTATATAGCGACACCGGTCATAACAATTCTCTATTTTAACTAACAATGTTGCCATTAATTGTCTTTCTTTCATTCTTTCTTGCAACCTTGCCATTATGTTGCTTTTCTCTCTTGTTCATTCTTTCTTAGTTTACTACCGCAACACGTGTACTTCTGTCCAGTTTTCTCTGTTTATTCAGCCTTGTTGTAATTCGTTCTTTCTTTCTGCATTGCATTCTTTCCTTTCTGTCTTTTATATCTTTATTTTTCTACCGGTCTTTCTTTTTCTATCTGTTCTATTGATTTCCCTTTGATTTATACCTTTTTGACAATCTCTTCATTTTGTTTTTGTTCCTTTTATTTATTTCTTAACTTATTTCCCGTCAACTTTTCCACTTAACATGTTGACTGTTTCTTTTATATCTCTAATAAGCATTATTGGTTTTCATTTCTTGTCTTTTTTATGTTTCTTTTTCTTCTTTCTATATTTATACTACATTTATTGAACACAAGGCCTTTCTCTCTCGTCCGATCAGGTGCTAATATTTGTTTATAGTAAGCACGTTCTATAAATTATTGTCCTCAATTTTTACATAAGTGTGGTTCTATATAGATTCCATAGAACTCGCACTCTTTTTTTCCGAACCTAGACCAATAACCGATTAGTTTTACCTGTGTCTACATTAAGAAATTAAGACATGACTTCGCCCCGAGACTCTCTCGCGTAGTAAAATGTAACAATAAAGTAACCTTACAGCCACACCCAGATCAAGTAAATGATTTTCCTTTATTTATTTGGTGTTGTTGTTCTTCTTCTTTTTTTCTTCTTCTTCTAATACTTCTTTTTTAAACTTCTTTCATTCATTTCAATATATATTCGCATTTCTAATTATTATATTTCTAAACTCGTGCTTTTCGGGCTGTCCGGAACGTTGATTGACCACTCGCGGACAACACCGGATTAAATTTCGACCAAGCACACATAGGGCTGATTTACCACGTAAAAATTTAAGTGACCAGTCGCTTACAAGGAAGAACTTAAACCGTCCAAATAAGCGCGTTGATTAAACAGCAGGTAAGAAAAATAAAAATGTTTGGCGACCTTCTTCTCAGCGTTCAATGCGAGAT
The DNA here is from genome assembly GCA_007844125.1 of Sinonovacula constricta. Lineage (NCBI taxonomy): Eukaryota > Metazoa > Mollusca > Bivalvia > Cardiida > Solecurtidae > Sinonovacula > Sinonovacula constricta. Next base: position 33,189,623 of record CM017556.1, on the reverse strand, counting down.
TATACGTCAAGAAATATTAGGGACATCTGTATTATTCTTATTTAGGATATGATAATTGTTTTAGGTATAAAATGCTTTGTTTTTATTTCCCCTACCTGCAGCACATTTAACTTTTGAACAATAAAAAACAGCAACATTTTCCTGCTCGATGTAAACGCCTCGTGTATTTAAGAAGTTGTTACACAAAAACTATACGTGTACAAAGGTGTTTGTTGTATATGACTTCATGTTTGTGCTGTATTTAATTGTTTTGGATTGATAAAAGTCTTAATTAGTATGATAAGCCTATGAGTATTCTTTGTCTTTGTTAACCGACAGTTTATGCAGCACACTTACTTCTGTAAGTAATTGCATTCTCGATTTTGTATTAAGAGTTTTAATCAACATATCCACTTTTTAAGACTGCTGTCTAATTAATAGAGCCATTCCTTTTTTCTGTCGGAAACATGTCTAAATATTTTGTAATACTGCAAAGAATTACTATATACGTTTTCTTTGAAATTTTGCAAAGATTTATCATTCTTCTGAACAATTTCAATATTAGAATATTGTCAGAGCAAGGTATTCAAACTACAAAATGTGTTCACATTCCTACACTTTTATTGGCCTTAACTTTTTGTATACGCTAAATCTAACGTAGCAACATATAGAGAAATAATATAATTCACATTATTTACCGTTCAAAAGGCTTATTTGCTATTTAGAACATTCTTTGTACTTTAGTATTTTTTCAAAAAAACATTTGCCATGATATATTATTCCCTCTTGTTTTGTTTGTTTTTACCAGTCCAATCACAAAACCTGCCATTATAAAACAACAAAAGAGTTGTCCCCCCTGAAATGCAGTTAGTCTGAAACTAATGTCGTAAAAGTAATGACTGTAATGACTACTGTCTAACCATTTTAACTTAATTTTCAAGCACTGAACACTACTGTGCCTGCTGCGCTTTGATTATCTCAGTGACGTCTATATTAATTCGCTATCGCCACCTAGAGTCCGAGTGTTGTCAATTATTAACTTGTACATTAGTAATTTTTGACTTGAGAATTGTAACTTCAGAATTATAGCTTGCTCATTGTATCCTTATATACAATTTGTGACTTGATAATTGTGACTTAAGAATTGAAACTTCCAAATATTGGAAGCGAGAAATGTGAATTAGATACGTCTAAAAAACGAACATGTGTTTGTAAACAAACAAAAAATAAAGAAATAAGTATATGCAATGCTGCAATATATAAATAAAAATTGAATATAGGCGGATATCCCCTTCCATACCATCCCCAGCTACTTACACACACGTCGTTTGATATAAACAAGGTGCTGGGGTGTTTTGTGACACTCGGAACTCTTAGGCTTACGCTAAGCGTCGGAGTGTCATTGTGATTCGGTCTAAAAATATTGCCCCTTATTCGACTCTTTATGTCAATGTGTCGTGTTTAATTGTAACTTAACATCATTATTCACATTAACGCCATATTTACGTTTTAATACTAATTGATCAAGTATATTGTCATTGAGCAAATTATAATTACAAAAATAATAAGCTAGTCACGAGCGACAAAGGTAAACAAGCAGAGCAACATGATTATAGACAAAATCGGTCTTTTCACTAGAGCGCGTTTGTAGCGATTTTGGTGCAGTACATTTAAAGTTGACGCAAATAAATGGCCAGTGCGCACCATGTACGACGCATCTTAAATGTGAGCAGATTGGTCATGGTTTTATCATCGATAAAAATGATAAAAGAGCAGACTCGGTGTCGATATAAAGCAATGCCGGACGTAGAATCTTTATGTCACCGCTCAAATTACAATGCGCCAACAGGTAGCAAACTAGACCCGCCTCAAATTATTGATAGTCGCTGTTGGAATTTGTCTTTTAATCTCTCCAGTTGGGCCTTATATAGGTGAGACAACTTGTGCAGTCTCCATGCCCTTCACGTGATAGTGCACAGTAGGTATAATAATAATGATAATAATAATAATGATAATAATAATAATGATAATAATAATAATAATAATAATAACAACAATAATAATAATAAGCTTTATATCAAGAAGATTACTCATAAAGACATTTAATCATAACGATGTTACAACAAAGTCTTATTTTAATGTGGCCTTTTACAACAATATTAACAGCATACATTTATCATGTACACAAATTGTCATAAACAGCCATTTTAAATTTGTGGACAAAGATTTCATGGTCAACTTAATCAAAAGCTTTCTGTAAATCAAGTGAAATTGTGCCAGTTAAGTTACCCTGGTCTGTTTCTGTAATCCAGTCATGAACCATTCTTGTCAATGCTGTTTGACATATATATTTAGATCGAAATCTCCATTGAAATTTATTGATGATAATAGTTTGTGTGAAATAATTGAAAAAGTGTATAGCTCTGTGTTTTTTCGATTATATTTGATATAGTTGGTAGCATGGAAATCGGACAGCAGTTGTTTAGATCTTGTTTATTAGCATGTTTATATACAGGAAAGAAATGTTTCTTTGAAGGTGTCAGGGAAGAAACCTTTAGACATGTTTTTTTGTGCGCTAGCATGATTACATGACGGCAGTAAATGTGACCAAGCTCATTTTCTGCAGGTTCGTAGGTTAAAGGTGCATTGTGCAACTCTTTTTAATCAATCAATGAAAACATTGATTAAATTAATAAACCTACATGCGGATGCATACTGGCCGCTGGCTTAGTGACAGAATGTATTTTAAGTAACAAGGCATACTGCATACTGGCCGCAAATTGTAAATAACCAGTCTTCATCGCTTGATGGCAGGTAGCTACTGTTCTTAATATTAATACTTTAAAATGAAAGAAAGCGTATTGACCTGTGTACGGATGTTTGACTTGAATAAGGTCACAAACGTTTTGACCACATAAAGTGAAATTAAAATATTTAACATCAACGTACGATAGTGGAAGGGGGTCAGTGTAACAGCTGCTGGCGAGTACAATCAACATCTTCTTGATACACCATCCCAACCAAAACACAAACACAGACGTCTTCCGAAAGTGTAACATCAAACGAAATAAAACTAAGAAACTGTTTCATAATTGGATTTCTGTAGTGATTGGCTCACCAAATACCCGTGGCTACAGTTTGACAATGATAAAATGACATGTGCAATCTGCTATTTCGAAAAGAAAAGAAAACCTATCTATCCAGTGTTACCAACAGATATTGTGGTTTCTACTATTTCTAGTGGTCTGCACTTCCAAGGTGGAACGATTCCAGGCAATGATACAGCACCCCAAACTTAAGTAAAACGATCTGCACAATGTGAGATATTGTATGCAAATTGGTTTGTCTAAATTAGTATATGATAATTATTAGTCTAATAAAAATCAAAATTTATTAAAATTCTTTTAAAAAATGCCTCAATAAAATTTAAAAGTAAAGTCTTATTTTTCCAGACTAACTGCATTATAATTTGAAGCAGAATTTATTTTATATAACATTAATGCAAGCTATTCAGCATTATACAAATCATAAACCTTTACTGTTTCATTTTTATATATCACATTGATGTAATTGTATAATGTCTCAAATAAGGATTGAGGGTCATTTGTATGGCATAAACAATTTGTTGCTATTAACTGCAATGAACATATAATTTGCTGTTAAAGCATTATCTTAACGTTTGTCATGTATAAACACAGTAACAGAAGTAGATCAATAGACACATAAACGTGTATATAAAAGAAATCAAGTCTTATGCCTTCTGATAGGATTTTATTCCTGGCCACAATAGGAATATCCTGTAGATGGGAGGGCCTGAGCAATCAGCATCAGCTACAAACTGGGTTAGCATTCCAAATTTTGTAATAGTGATGTTCAACTTGTTGTTCTTTTTTCACTATGATTTTTCATGTACTAAGCATTGCAGTCCATCTTAAGAAAGGATATTCACTTGCTACATACATGAAAATGAAATGGAATTTTCCACTGACAGTACTGTGAGGATTTTCTTTAAGATTACCACATGTTCCCTCATAGCAACAACACGTCTTCTGATAGACATCATACCCAGCCGTTATTCAGATGAGTTTGTTCTTCCAGAAAGAAAACATTGACCTTACCATGTTTAGACGCATTGTTGTCCAAAAACATGAATTGATGAAGGAAAATGATGGAACATATTTTTCTGTGTAATCAAAACTAATCTAAGTGTTGACTCACATTTTTTTGCTAATTAGGTCCTTTTCATCTCCTTATGTTTTTTTAATTATTATTTTATAACTCCCTTTTTAAAAAACAAACAAACACAGTTGATGGTGACAGAAGGAAACAATGTATTAACTGTTGTTTTAAAAATGGTATCCAACAATTCGCCTAAGTCAAAAAATATAACAAAATCTTACCCCTGTTGTGAGGAATATGGGAATAACTTTACATACCTTCACACTCCGGTCTAATTTATGGCAATTTTTGGACACTATCTAATTTTTAGACAGTACAAATTGTGATGAAATTGCTCTTATTGTTCCTTTTTTCAAAATCTATAAAATAAGCACGATATGAATTTTTGGTGAAAATATGGATCAATGACACAGCAGATTACCCGCATGATGTTATAACGTGATCTCAAAAGTAAATGGTTACATGGTTTTGTCATTTTGAAATAGCTAACTTTGCATTGTAGCTTAAATAGAAATGACCTATTTGTAATCACCTGAGGGTGCGTCACATTTCACATAGATGTGGGGCGCCGTAAGTTTGGGGGCTTCCTCAGATGGACATCGCCAATATGACCATAACTGTGTCAATGCAAAGTAACAATAAAAACATACTACAAAACAAATGTAACATAGATGTAGGACATAAAATTAAATAATATTTCCGGGACCATTTCAGCTAACAATATTTTATTGGGTTTCTGGAATAAAAATATTGGTCAAAGCTTTTGGGTGCCACATTTAAGGTTACAATAACTAATAAACAAATATTGCTCATTCACACATGCAAATCAAACCATACACCTAAAATATGTGTAGATGATATTCTCAGTTATAGCCATTTCAGTTACATGATTTTGTTACGTTTAAGCGCATTACATGTAGGCCCCTGACTGACATTAGACATGCGCACTCTTTTAGTCCAATACATTTTAACGAATAAGGTTAGGTGCATTGTTTTAGTTTTGAAATTAAGAAAATGTTGTGGGTTTTTTTTCATTTCTCCTATCTGCAGAATATTTAACATAAGCAAAACAACATTTTCCTGCTCAAAATAAAACCCTCATGTATTTAAGAAGTTGTTGTATATAAAAAGACCTATACAAAGATGATTTTTATGACATCATGTTTATGCTTTATACATTGTTATATTAGTATAATTAGCCTATGAGCATTCTGTGTACGCTTTTGTTAACCTACAGTTTATGCAACGCATTTACTACTATAAATTTTAGTAATTGCATTCTCAATTTTGTATTAGGATTTTTGTGTGATCAAATTCATTTTTTAAATACTACTGTCTAATTACTAGAGCCATTCCTTTTTTCCTGAAACATATTTAATTACTTTGTAATCTTGCAAGTTTTTCTTATATCCGCCGTGTTTGCAATTTTACACTGATTGATTGTTATCATTCTGAACCATTTTAATATTATAATATAGTCAGAGTAAGATATTTTACACGTCTTTTGACTTAACCATTTTAGCTCAGCTGGGCACAACGTTCTCAATGTGAGCTTTTCTGATTGTCCGTTGTCCGTCGAGCGGCGTCAACAATTGGCTTGTGAACACACCAGAGGCTACAGTTATTCAAATCCAATTTTCACCAAACTTGGTCACAATGTTTGTCTGCAAAATATTTTGGATGAAGTTGTCATTGGGTCACGTGGGGTAAAAAACTGGGTCACTAGATCAAATTTTAGAAAGACTTTGTGAAGATTTGCCATGTTTATCCCCTCTTGTGTTGTTTGTTATGAACAGTCCCGTCATAAGATCTTGAAATAATAAAACAACAAAGTTTTCCCCCAGAATTTCAGTTAGTCTGAAAATAATGTCGTAAAAGTAATGACTACTATCTAACCAATTAAATTTAGTTTTCAAGCACTGAATACTTCAGTACCTGTGGCGCTTTAATTATAATTGCCCAGGCTACACTTTTCTGTTTCCAGCCACACTTACACTTACACAAAATACTCGCCCCATTTCATTGAAATACCTCTCACAGAACAGCAGCGGTTTGCTTATTGCTACGCAACCGTCCCCATAAAAATACATTCCATAAGGGAGAGCGGCGACAATTAATAATTATTTGTAGAAAAGATATGTTGATAAAGGTCATATACTTTGTAAGTGAATAAAATTGTTAAAAAATTAGATATAGATTTATGAACACCGTCAGAGGAGTCCTAAAAAGATTTCAGATAAGAAAATATATTCCAAAATATTTCTTATTTCTTTAGTACATATTGCGTCAACTGACTTAAAAATTAAAATGAAAAAAGAAGGTGTATATAAATTAAATGTATATTGCCCGACAATGCTCTATGGTGAACCATGTACGACAAATACGAACAATTGTAGAAAGAAGACGAAAATGTTTCATTATTTATGACGACATTCTAAGTGAGTTATTTTAGATAGCTGTAATTGTTATAAACATTAAAACAACCTTCGTCTGTGATAAATGCATGTTGTTGTCAAATAGATGTATGATATGTTACTTACAGACTGGTATATTTACAATAAAATAAATTAAAAATTACTATTCCGATTTTTTTTCCCCAAATATCCTCCATAAAAAACAATACAATAATAATTCTTTCGATCTGTACGTATGTTGATCCGAATGGACAGGCTAAAGCAGCTAAGAACCCAATCATAAAATGCACATAATTTGCATACATTTCGATGTAAGCAACGCCATGTTGGCTATTGTTTGTCTAATCTAGTTAAAATGATTGCTCTTTGCTATGGTAGGCGGGGCTGTAGCCCGTCTGAGGAAAGGTCGATTCGCGGAAAAGCCAAAACATTGTTAGAACACAATAAACTTCATTTTCGCTGATAGCTCAAGTAACATACATCAAATGAGGGGCCGGTTCGCGGCTTATTGTGGTCAGTTACCAAAGCAATAGTTTGCGCGTTCATGTATTTTTAAAAATAAGATGTAGTTAAAAACTAACAGCATTTACAGCCATAGTAGTAGTCTTTTGTGCACCAGAATATCATCCCTGGTTCTACTATACAGCAGCGTTGCATATCACAACAATGAGGGGTCACCAGGATTCAAACAGCAGACCTTCCCAATACTAGCAAGTCGCTCTACAAACTGAGTTATAGAGGCCACGAACTACCTGTCAAACGGCTATGTTCATACTGAGATATTTAGGGCCACATCTCCCCTCATGCACTATTTCTCGTCTCACTAAACTAGAGTTACAATAAACAATAATAGAACCGATTACTATTATGTTAGCAGGAAACAGGCAAAATATTGTGTAGGTATGAACAACGGCATGTTCTCTAAATTCACATTTGCTAACTAAATGAAGTAAAATGCTATTTTTAATATATATATATATATATATATATGCTAACTTCAATTCAGGCGTTTTTTTTATTTTTTATTTTATAATTAGTTATCCCGTTATCTGATTATCTAAAAGCATTGTCTGTCCAATATCTGAGAAAGGGTCAATAAGGTAGCACTATAGTCATATTAGCATCTGGTTGGGCGACAATAAAGGGCCATGTCATACTGTTAGTAGGAAGGTCGTGAACTCTATGACGAACTTCCCTCATAACATCAGTTCTCTTACATCTAGTGTTATGATTCCGTATGCGTGACCGTCGGCGGTCTTATTTACAGTGAGTATACAAACAGTAAAAATGTGAAAAAGTAACGCTGACAAGACCCTGTTGCCTTTAATATAGCCATAGTATAAGTTTACTGGGTGGGAAAATGCTAGGGCCTACTCAAATGTATTTGCAATTTTTGTGGGAGAGCCGGGTAAACGTTTATGATCTTTTTTTCTGTTAGTAAACAATTTTTACAGTTTTGAAAAACAGTTTTCATGGCCATAACACACTGGAATTTTGGTTATATATCTTCTTTGTTAATGTTGTCTACGTCTTTTTATAGAGGAAAACACATTTTCTTTGCAGTCTATGGTTGATTGGTAATAACTCCAAGGATTGAATTAAGTGTGTATCCTCGGTTAGTTTCAGATAATAACGCATGCCATCTATAGAACAAGTAATAACAGAAAACTACAGGAGACAATGACGAACATTTGAAATTTTATATGTCTGTAGTTCTATGTACTAAACAGGCTACACATATAGGTCATACTGGAAATAATTTCATGACACTGGCTCTTTTTTTATCTTTATGTATACACGTCTTTACCTTTGTGTGAACACGTATTTATCTTTGTGTATACGCGTATTAACCTTTGTGTATAGCCCATATACCGTTGTGTATACACGTCTTTACCTTTGTGTATACACGTCTTTACCGTTGTGTATACACGTCTTTACCTTTGTGTGTACACGTATTTATCTTTGTGTATACACGTATTTACCTTTGTGTATACACGTGTTTACCTTTGTGTATACACGTATTTACCTTTCTATACACGTATTTACCTTTGCGTATACACGTGTTTACCTTTGTATACACGTATTTACCTTTCTATACACGTATTTATCTTTGTGTATACGCGTATTAACCTTTGTGTATAGACGCATATACCGTTGTGTATACACGTATTTACCTTTGTGTATACACGTATTTACCTTTGTGTATACACGTATTTACCTTTCTATACACGTATTTACCTTTGCGTATACACGTTTTTACCTTTGTATACACGTATTTACCTTTGTATACACGTATTTACCTTTGTGTATACACGTATTTACCTATATTTGTGAAATTATTTAAAGTGATCAGCAACTACAGCAAAAGAAAACACGTGTTCAAATATGTTCCATATACAAACATTAGCGTGATTTCTGTAGATATATGACTTAATCTATTTTACTAATCATTACTTCAGTTCTAAAATACATTCATGCTCTTTTCTGTTACAGTATGTATGTGAAATGTATTTAAGATGTAACTAAGATGTACTTGTATTTTCCAACTCTTCCCTTTTTCAACAAGAAGAGTTCCATTACATTTAAGTCTCTGACGAACAACACGATTTGTTATTACGGGTAATAATTGATAGATTGTATTCACCCGATGGAAGACATACTTGTGTAATACACCCGCAAAACACCTATTCAGTATCGTTAATTACCGAATGCAGCAATGCGAATACCCATGTTAATATTATATCTATCCGTTTACATTGTTGTTATTGGATTTTCTTTTCTGCTTCTGGATATCTTTTCGTTAATTAAAAATCTTTTCTACAAGATAAAAATCTACAAGTATTGATACAAAGGTAAAAACAAATACAAAACAAATTCAAGCAAATAAACGACTATTACCGCGAGAACTGATCACATGATATCGTGATATCGCGAAATCTCGCGATTTTAATCTTTAAGTGTCTATGCAGTAACATTGACTTCAGGCGACTTTGGACATACCATTAGAATAATGAGTTAACCAAACGCGCAAAGAGGAAGATATATATTCTGTGAGCCTAGAGTTATAAGTGTGTACAAGTTTGGCAGTAGCGTTAGAGTTTACAAAAGATAAAACAATTATAAAGTAACAACCTGCGCCCAAAATATAAAATAGTGTTCTGTCCCTTTTGGCAGGGAAAGTCTCCGACAGTAGGAAATTCGCTACATGCTGCGAACAAAAGAAAATCGTCTTGCTGCACATGTCGTCCCGCTGCCGTTCACCAAGGAATGGACCCACTCTAGCGTTGTTATTCTTGCTCGTCTTCTTTCCGCTGCAACTTCCCGATCGCAAAAACCTCACATGTTAAGGCAAAAAATCTAAATACTTTAAGAAATCGTTTTATTCATTGTAGGAAAAAATTAATTAATAAACGTACTTTAAACAAAAGAGTCCTTCTAGTTGTAAACAGACGTTATTTAAACGTTTGTTCAATTCTATAAAACCCAAAGAAAAATGTATGTCAAATAACAATCGACTTACATGTATGTAGATTAAAAAGAAGGATAAAGTGTAAACTGGTTATAATACACAATTTGAACACACATTTCTGTATTATTATCAAAAAGCGACCAGACCCCGATTCATTCACCCTGATAGTATTCGGGCTATTGACTTATTAGCAATTAACTGGCACCTGTACTCTTTACGTGGACATGACTTTATTAATTAGATTGCTGACTTCTAAAGTTGTTCTACAATTTGTGTATGTGTTGCGTTTGAACACAGGATATGTAAGGGGGATGGGTGCGAAATGTTATTAATTTTTAAATCTAAACAACATTTAATTTTTTGACTCCTCTTAACATAACAATATTATTCGATGCACACTTGGATACCTACATATTGTACACTGTGCACAATGGGGCAGTTGCATATCACAGTACTCACTTACAAGGCAGAACAAAACTGTTCGATGGCGAGTTCTCTTAACCGTATATATCAAGAAAACAAGAAAAGTCGTTGATGCAAAGCGTCAAAGGCGGCGAAAAAACTGGAACATGTAAACAAGAAAAATTAATATGGGAGCCAGTAACAAAGACACATTTGAAAAGTTATGGTTTTTATTAGAAAGGTTTCAGTATACTATAAATCTCCAGAAAAAATAGGTATTATGATAATTCCCTAGACTATAGACTCGTTTGAAACAAAAGAAAAGGCAAAACCTGACACCATTTAATAGGTTTTGTTGCCAATATTATTGCAATTAACTGTACAACTAAAGTGTACAAGCAGAAAATGCAGATGTGCAGCATCCTCACATCACACACACACCATTATTGTTTATGTGTATTTTTCTGAAACATTGTATTTCTTTCCTTTCTCGGGATTTCAATTTTTATTTTGAGTTGTTTTGTGTGGTACCATTTTTGTAGCTGGATTATGTATATCAAGAGCACTGTTTATAAATTCCCTAATGTAACCTCCTTCACACATTTAACGTGAAATTGACGAAGGAAAACTGAGAGAAACAGGACAATCTGACATGTCCTTAATCCCGATGGTGCTAATGTTGTAACAAAGCAATGTTATGACGTAAGTATGCGCTACTGTGGTTTATAATTACACACTGAACTGACATCAAGAATGCCACTTAACAAAAGTTGCTGTCAGGTAAAAGGTAGTATGTCATTCAATATAGGGCCAACATACTACAAAATATCATTTACTAACATGTATTATGAAAAGCAATATTTTAATAATATCTCAGATGGCTACTGCTTTTTAGTAAATCTGGGTCTGAGGAAACAATAATTAGTCTGAGCATATTCTGTTTTGCAAAGTGTTTGTGTAATAAAAGCCTTGGACAAGGAACAGAGTATCAGGCAAGATCTAGAATCTTAACCCATAGCTCTCCGATCCCGAGTCAGTAACATTAAACTCTTGACCAAGAACACATCAACCATGTTATAAATGCTATCTTGGTGTATTGCACGTTTCTCTTATGTAAGTGAATTAATCATCTGATTCTTTAATAATATTATTTTGACAGGGCTAGGGTTTGACACCCCCCGATCTTGGGTCAAAAAGCGCGTCGCCAATAAATGGGTGATTACACTAAATACCGACAGGAAATAGAATGTGTGACATTGAACTTTTTCTCTTTAATAACAGTCTGTTGCTATAATTCGTAATAATTTTTCCTATTTTGAAGATGATTTTAACCTTTAGGTATTAAAAGAAAGCTGAAACCATGCAGAATCAGAATAACGCCACTATTTATTTGCTACATGTGAAAAACGCTGTTGTGCGATCTAAATAAAGTTTACGGAACTACGCTGTACTGCTCATGATACCCCGTTCTTGGTATTGCCGCTCACGTTCACAGCCGATGTGATAATAAGCCCAAATAGATAGGATCAGATGAATCCCACAGCATCGACAGTAAACTTCCCACAGTATATACAGTTTACGCGTGGAAAAAGAGTTTCAAGAAGTGTCACTGGTTGTTATCATGTAAGTGTCAGAACTGTCTATACAAGTTCTCCAGAAAACTGTTCCCAAATTATGAAATAGACCCGGGAAAACATTTCCTTGTTACCGATCAAATGATATGACAATGAGATTTTTATCTAAATAGAAAATCCATTTTCTGCTAGTTTATCATTTTGCATGACAGTGTCAGACATGTACTCTTCGGCACCAGAGTAACCCGACCCCCGATGGTATGCTGTCGATTAATGCTCGTTACGATGATCCCCGGGACGATTATGTTGAAAATATGCAGCGCGGGGGAGCTGTCAAAATCCTGACGGAATCAAAATAGCAACCACGTCTTAAGCACACTCAGGCAGTGCAAGTATGAATGGTATGAATACGTTGTATCATCGCTTGTAAGAAACTAACTGACACTTATATCATATGGTTATTTGTCAGGTGCTCCAAATAGAGTCAACAGAGAAGATGAGCTGAGATTGAGAGCAATATCATCATAAGATTTAAAGAAAAGCAACAAAGAGCAGAAAGTTATAAATACACATATTCTTTCCAGCCCAGCAACGAGCTTTTTTAAAGTATAAAAAGCTCGATAGTGGTCTTTTCTAAGTATAGATATCGAAGTCAGAGCAAATTACCCGGATGATTTGATAACGTGATCTCAAAAGTAAGTGGTCACGTGATTTTCTAAGTTTTAATATAGCTATCTCTGCAGCGTGACTCGGATAGGTAATACCTGTTTGCAATGACAGTGGTGATGTATGCTTGACTGTTCACACAGATCTAGAACATCATTGAACAGCATTTTGCAGGACCTTTAAGGCTTTTTTGTGTGTTTCTTAATTTTTATAATAAACTGTTGGTTACCACCTTTAAATTTTCGCGGGAATACCCGACGTTAAGGAGAAGATGATGATTTTTATTGGTACAACCTGGAAAGTTGTACGATTATAATATTGTTTAAGATGCAAAAAGAGCACTTTTCTTGTACTAACATACAAAAAAGGAATTAGTATTTACATTATATTTATTTTTAATAATCAGTTGGCACATTGATAACCGCATGCACCATTAAATACTATTATACATCACTCAGTGTACTTATATTCACTGCCATTATCGACTGTGTTTATACTGTTATAATGAGTAGATGAACAGGACGAAAACAAACGTCTATTTGTAGACCGTTAAAAAGCAAGACTCGCGACTAGTCAGCATGCGGCAGAAGCCGCCTATGGTTCGACGGGATAAAGGGTTCTAATGAGTGATTGTATTGCTGCCGAGTGTACATTGTATCTGAGGGCGTATTCAACAAGCAACTTAAGAATTCCCTCACCTCGCCGATTTTCTTAACTTGTATCACTCAAAATGATTTTCAAAAAGATTTTCTCCAAGTCTCCGCTATTGCCTTTATTTATATTTCTGAATAAAACTTGTTCTGCTCCCAGTCATTCTCTTCATTTGTAACCGAAAACAAAATATACACAAATAACGCCCAAACAGTCACAAACAATCCAATGACTAAGTAGCGACGTTATATCGGCATAAGCCGTATGTACCTTAACTCCTTTTTATATTATGCAATAGACATGCCATTACCTTGATTTTTGACCGAAAATCTCACTTATTTACGTCAATTCCATGAATTGTTTATTTTCATTTTAAACATCGACTACCTTGTCAACTCTGGGAGGCTTGAAACACATGTCTTTTCTTAACACACCACAATGTTCTATTACGAATAATATTGAGAGTTGAAAAATGATTGTGTTTACGGCCGCATTTTTTCCTGGCAGTACTATTAATACTCAAGTGATATGGGCTGACAAACGGGAGGCCGTGAAACAAACGAGATGTCAACATCAGTTTTCACACGACTGAATACCTTATCAGCAATCACTGGCTAGGCGGCTAAATAATTGTTGGCCCCTAGGTCGATCAACTCAGAGCTCGAGCACTTAAGCATGTGATAACTGGATTTAGGCAGCATCTTCGCGTTTTCTTTATATGAATGCGGACAATATTAACAGATGCATTGTTTAAACATTGTGAAATAGAAATCATCTCCCTTGTGAGATAATACCCGAGGTAGTTCATATTGTAGGCAGGTCCTTTTAGTTGGAATTCGCCTGTTCTCTTATAGAATGTTCCATTACAAAAAGTGACATGTCTTGCTTTTGTATAAGTATGAGCAAAAGATTATGATGGTTGATCCGAGATAATACGATATACTTCAAAAAGTACAATCATAAACACTGGTTAATCCAAATAACAGGACCTATTAGCACATTCTTAAAGAAACATCTCGGTGCATAGGCTGTCTTCAGAACCATGAAGTCAATCTTTAGTGAGAGTCAGAAACAGTTGTATATCTAACGAAATGTAAAAAGTATGTTCATAAATGAAAGTTTATTGGATATAATAACCAAACAAACTACACATATAGCTTTGTAAATAACCTCTTTTTGGCGAACAAATAGTCAGGATTCGGTAAATATCATTGCACCAGATACATCAGATGGATGATCGTATCGAGGACGAAATTGACCCTTCCTCACATGGACTGTAGCCCCGCCTAACGTGGGAACGGACCTGGCAAAAATGGCAGTGTTTACATTGAAACGCATGCAAGTAATGAGTATTTTCGGATTGGTTTTTGGCTACTTTAACGTACGTTGGTGGCTTGATTTATATGTAGAACAAAAGGACGGGTTAAGCATTGTATTACGCTATAAGTATAAAGGATGAAAACAAAACCAGTACAAAAATGCACATTTTCACCATGCAATCCCCCAATTATTAAGACACGATAGCATAAATCCTCTTTTTGCTGACACCTAAGATAAATTTTAAAAATAAACTTATTATTTAAAGAAAATAAACAACATTCTCAGAATAGATATTTTGTGCGTGTTCTTTACATGAAAAGTCTCCACTAATGTCTCACAATAATACACAACTATGGGGATTTTGATTGAAATATTTATGTACTTTAAACGTTTACTGTAATTTGAACAAAGTTGAACGCTACAAAAAGTACAATGGTTAAGGCTTATCAGGTCCGGATCCAGAATGTTTCAGGCGGACAGAAGTCCGACTTTGACATACATTCGAGATGGGGTGGTACAGGGGCATCTTCACCTGACAACTTTTGTTTCCCAGATACTGGAGATGCGTTCTAAAGTGCATCTGATCAAAATATGAGTCTATTTAATGGGTGTATTAAACTGACTGAAACTTGAGCAACATAAATGCGTTGTCAATAACTTGTTTAAATACTTTACGTTTGAGTCCCAGTCTGGGAGAGAATTCTCACGTAATGAGGTCTTCAAGCTTACATGCGGTACGACGTTGGTTCTACCTAGACATTTGTCCGGGATCTTTATCCACCATAAAAAGCTACAGTAAATATTGACATTTTCCATCATGCTAATATAGTATTATATATATTTCTTTGCACTTTAGGCAAACGTTTTTCCTAAATAAGTGCCTTTTTCTGGTTATTATATTATAAATGTTTTGAAAGTTTGCACCAGCAACGTTTTTAAACCAACTGCAGCTATTGTAAAATATATTTGCTACGTATGGCGCTTCCTGCTGCTGCAGACCACTAAAATATCAATTATTATCAAGTCGACAATATTTTGTTTTCTTTAGATGTAACTTGATACAAGTTTCCGTTGTTTTCTTTAGATGTAACTTGATACAAGTTTCCGTTGTTTTCTTTAGATGTAACTTGATACAAGTTTCCGTTGTTTTCTTTAGATGTAACTTGATACAAGTTTCCGTTGTTTTCTTTAGATGTAACTTGATACAAATTTCCGTAAAGACTGTTATTGCTGAGAACAAATGCCAGTTTGTTTGTTTTTTATTTTTGTTTGCTGTAATTTAACATACTATTATATGTTCTTTCTCTGTCCTATGTTTGCTGTATATGTTTTTTCTCTGTCCTATGTTTGCTGTAATATAACATACTATTATATGTTCTTTCTCTGTCCTATGTTTGCTGTAATTTAACATACTATTATATGTTTTTTCTCTGTCCTATGTTTGCTGTAATATAACATACTATTATATGTTTTTTCTATGTCCTATGTTTGCTGTAATTTAACATACTATTATATGTTTTTTCTCTGTCCTATGTTTGCTGTAATATAACATACTATTATATGTTTTTTCTCTGTCCTATGTTTGCTGTAATTTAACATACTATTATATGTTCTTTCTCTGTCCTATGTTTGCTGTAATTTAACATACTATTATATGTTTTTTTCTCTGTCCTATGTTTGCTGTAATTTAACATACTATTATATGTTCTTTCTCTGTCCTATGTTTGCTGTAATTTAACATACTATTATATGTTTTTTCTCTGTCCTATGTTTGCTGTAATTTAACATACTATTATATGTTTTTTCTCTGTCCTATGTTTGCTGTAATTTAACATACTATTATATGTTCTTTCTCTGTCCTATGTTTGCTGTAATTTAACATACTATTATATGTTTTTTCTCTGTCCTATGTCATCATTATTCTAGAGGTTGAATCTTGTTTTACTGTTGTCCTTTACGTATTTGGACATCATTTCTTAATATAATTTTATCACACAAAATATCTCCTGTATATAAAAAGATCCTGTATATAAAAAGATCAAAATTGCCACATCTTTTTGCCATTTTTATTAAATAACTATACGTTATTAACCCTTTAAAAAGCACCTGCCACATTTAATAGCTCGACGGCCTGGTTTAAAACAGTGCTAATATCTATATCACCTTTTCTGCACGCATTTGACTTAATTTGATTGGCTAATAAGTCAGGGCCAAACATGATATAGATTTTATCAAGAAGCTCTGGGAAATGGCAGTGTTATGTGGCGCTAATATCTCTGGAGGTACTTTTAACATTAACATTGTGTCGGGGAAGAGAACGTTTTCTGATGTTGAAAGCTCGCTGGAATCACAGTAGACAGTCTGACATTTTGTTGTACAACAATCCTACTGACCAATATTAGATACAAAATGTAGCATTTCCAAAACAAACTGATAAAATGTACTGTTCTTTGTACAGTTGTTCTTTGTCATAATTGAGTATTAAATGTGTGACATGTAGTTATTTAATAAAATTGACAATAAATAAGTTATTCAATATTGGCCCTGTTATTTGTCCTCAGGTCAAATAACACGGCTAATATCAGATCACCTATATATAAACATATAATGATTACATGAAAAGGTTCACATGTAAGGTGGTATTCGACATTTCGCCGCTACTACATGTAATACAATTTTACATTTGTTATGAGGAATTATTGTACATAATTGTTTCATAAACTTGTACAATAGTTTACGTAACAGCTGTTTTAACATTACCTAAACTTTTCAACAGTACCAATCGCTTTAAATGTCCATTATTTCCAAATCTATAAATAAGCACGATGAACATTGCAGCTAAAAATAGATATGGGCGTCAAATGTGTAAAGTGACATAAAACGTAAGTGGTCACATGGTATTCTTAGTTTAAAAATAGCAAGCTATACATCGTAGCTCGGGTAAGAAATATATCTTTTATATCTGGAATTACAAATTGGATGTTATTGTTTACAGTTCTTATATATGAAGAGCTTAAATAAACAACATTTCGCAGGATCTTTACAGGTACTTATATTTTGTAGCATAAGGGAAATATGGTCCAAAGAGTCGGATACCACCTCTAAATTATATTGAAAGTTCTGTGCTTACCTTCAGATGCAAGGGGATAAACAATTGGGACTAATGCCGTCATTTGACATCTCTGCCGAGGAGTGTCAAGAGGGTTCCTTTGTTTGCTGCCAGTGACAGCGAATACAATACACTGGGCGGATGCTGTTCTCGGGGCCTCAGAGGACTGGTAAGCACTAACGACCCCGAATGGCCTAAATTACTGCGGGCGGCTTAGAGTTTGGCAGTCTGGGGTCCGAGATATGGTGATGACCTTTACACGCCCTTCAAAAGCTTGCAATCAAGTTATTTCCTGCAGAAATGTTGTCTAGAAAAAAATGTATTTCCGGAACATCGGGAGGAGGCGTGCAAGTACCCTTTGATTAGGTGCAGAATGTTCCATGAAATTATATTCTTTCTAAAGTAGAAATAAACCAATGTTGTGCAAATTAAAAAACATACTTAAAGACGGGGTGGTGTGGTGTGGGAAGGGGAGGGGACGAAGGGGGATGGGGGTAGGAATCAATTTCAGTACGCTCCTTTTTTACTAAAATACCCATTGAGTGTATATGCTTATTTAAAAAGTCTTTACGAAAACTATCATTTTACGGTTTGTTTCTAAAATGTATTCACAGCCAAGTTGTGTCTTTATGTATGAAGAGCAGGCCATGGGGAAGTGTTATGTCACATCAAAATTCACCAACCAGAGTTCGAGCTTTCACGGTGACACCAGGCAACTCAGAGTGCATGGCATCCTTATTGTAACGCATAAAACGATGTTGAAAAGAACATACTGTAGCAAGAAACACAACTATACTCTGCAAAGTAACTGTGTAAATCGTGCTTACCTCCCTTATGTTAGTGGTATTTTCACGGAATTTGTGTTTGTATTTATTTGTTGTCGCTTCTCATTTACAATATACAGTACGAGTACAATATACAGATGCTTAACAAACGTAATGAAATTAAAAAGATAAATATTTCGCTTAAGTTGTTACAATTTTATCAAAGTTTGTATAATCCTATGTATTTCGCGAATGTGTTTCGGATAGTTGTCTTTGAGATTAAGTGCTTTTATGTGTGAGATGTGTAGCTTTTGTCATAATTTCCTTACCATATCAATCACATACTTTCTAATAGGGTTTTATTTAAACTACATTTATGACAATGCTCTTGCTAAATATGGAAGACAAGTACAACGACAATAACGTTTACATGTAGTCTGGAAGCTATTTATGGTTACAACGACAATAACGTTTACATGTAGTCTGGAAGCTATTTATGGTTACAACGACAATAACGTTTACATGTAGTCTGGAAGCTATTTATGGTTACAACGACAATAACGTTTACATGTAGTCTGGAAGCTATTTATGGTTACAACGACAATAACGTTTACATGTAGTCTGGAAGCTATTTATGGTTACAACGACAATAACGTTTACATGTAGTCTGGAAGCTATTTATGGTTACAACGACAATAACGTTTACATGTAGTCTGGAAGCTATTTATGGTTACAACGACAATAACGTTTACATGTAGTCTGGAAGCTATTTATGGTTACCGAGTACCCGCGAAACAGAATCTCCAATGTTCTCAAAAATAAACTCATTTGGGCTATATGGAAAATAATGGTTTCCATGGTAACCATCATGGTATTTTGATAGGAGAGTATGTTTAGTAAGATGCTTATAACCTTTCCAAGATTGATGATAGAAGTATTAAACTGGTACTCAATTAAAGGTTATGACTGAATGAGATCACTATAAAATACGAATGTATGTGCTGACCCTAAAATAAACCAGTTGTCAATCAGTCAGGGTATGAATGGCCATTATCGTCATGTGTCATTTATGCACATTAGACCTTGAAATCTATAAATTATAATGAGAATCAAAAAATAGTCTTTATTTTTAAAAGATGTTTTTTTTTTTTTTAATTTAAAAGCAATATTCAAACAAACTCAACAGTTTCTAATGTTAAATACATACCCCTATAATTTGGCTACAGGTCTGCTTATAACTGACAATTTTATTATTTTTCTTATTATATTTTTATTATTGTTATTATTATTATTTTCATCCAGATATTGCTAATTTAATCTTAATGCAAACTATAGCTAGAGGTCTGGTTATAACTAACCTTAATATTAAAGAATAATTTTTTATCGTTCCTTAAGTGGAGGCTATCACTAACTTAGATTTGAAATTATTAATTATGCAATTAGTCATAAATGAATATTTATTACAATGTACATGTATCTTAATGATAATCAAAGAGAGACGTGTCAATTTTGACAAGTTAATTAGAATTTATTTAATTTAAAGGCCATATTTGAATAAACTGTACTCTTTAAAAAAACTTAATTGTAAGCATACACTGTGCTCTTCAACTCTAAAGCAGGTATACTAAATAATGTTTTGGTCATTATTAAATTTGTTGTGATTTTTTAAAAATGTCTTCCTTTTTCATACCTTACATAGGATCTCATGCATTTGATGCTACACCTTCATATCCTTATAAGCTAATAAGCATTAATTTACTGGAAAAAAAATATGGTTAAACAATACACCATTTTATTACGTAAAACATATACATGTCTATAGCAAAACAATATAATATTCCTTAGCACAACTGACATGAATCGTTTTCAGAGGATTTCTGGTAAATGTCATCAATATAATATAATTATATAACAATACTTTCGTTATAATATTGTTCTTAAGCATGATATATATATTTGCTTAAATTATTTATAATATTAACAGATGTATTTGATATTAAATTTATAAATTTTTGCAGTGTGGGCCATGTAAAATGATATGGTCTGATATACTTCTTTCTTATATTTGAGTATTTTGGACATATTAAGATAAAATGGTACTCATTTTCTATTTGATTCAGGTGACAGTTTTGGCAATTTCTGTTGTCGTTGTGTTTCGAAGGCTAAATTATGTAAAGATGTTTTTAGATTTGTTAATGCTGTCCAATAATTGGGTTCTGTAATTATGTTAAAATATTTTCAAAATTGAATGAATTTTTAAATAGGCAATAAGTATTAAGTCGATGAGAATAATTTATTTGTGCATACCAGTGTTGTTGATAAATATAAATATAACTGTTTTATGGGTTGTAAATCTATTTGAGTAATAAATTGATTTTGCCATATGATTGTTAATCCTGATTCATCTAGTAATTGTTCGATATTAAATGCCCAATTATAACTATAATATATAACGCTATTATCTACTTCTGATTTAAACATTCTTTAAGTTTTTGCAAGTAAACGCTAAAATTGCTTTTGTTATGTAAATTATTTTTGTCTCCGATTTTCTTAATGAATGAAATACATTACTTTCTTGACTTTATATTTAAGAATTTAAGAGTATGGGAACTGCTAATTTTTTATATGTTTTATCAATTCTTATCATTTTCAAGTTCACTTTAAATTCGACATTGGATATTGTATTATCATCTTTTAAGACATTTATTTTTAAGACATTTATTTTTAACACATTTATTTTAAAGACATTTATTTTTCATTTTTACTGTGCAGCGTAGTAGACAACATAGTTGAAACATTTAAAGTAAAACTTGTTTAGAGCTTTTCAGTACTATTTACAGCAGAAAGACTTGCCATATGTCTTAAACGGTAAAATCTGTAATTATTTACGATCTAAAGTAATGCATTATCTTTTACAAACATTATAATACATTGATATGCCCAATACTTCAAAACATGTATGGACAACCCCTTTGCATAATTTAGAAAATCTTTTCGAGATATTTCTTAGTAGGTAGGCAAAACCATATCTAATAACGCAAAAACATGTCGTTTTATTTGGGCACAATGTTGTTTACATCATGTCACATTTAGCAACAAATTGTGATGTCTAGTGCTGTTTTCTGCTATAAGAATGCAGGGATTTATTCTGTGAAAACAATACTTAGGTGAATGTCAGTTTTTGTGTTAAGATTAATTTTCTCTGCAGTGTTCTAATCAGACATGGTATCATTTTAAAATCAATGAACACTATAAAATGTATGTATTTTGTGTAATCTAGAAATATATACATATAAAATCCATAAAGGTAACGTGACAAATGTATTTTTGAGTTTTTATTGACAATTATATCACAAGCAGAATGGCAGGATTTAAATAAACAATTTTGGACTACTATGTTTCTACCAAACTTTTACAGTTAAACTTTATATCAAAGTATATTTACTCCAGTGGTGGTCAGGCAGTTTCGTGTCCTCACTTATAGAATATAGATGGTTATCGATTTTTCACCAAGGTGCGCGCGCACCTGTTTGTCCGCCATCTTTGTGGTAAGGTGAATCAACATATCAGTACCGTGAAAGCACACTTTTTTTTAAATTGACCATTACAGGCAATGAAGAATATGATTAATTCTTGTAGTGTTGTGAAATGTCACAAAATATATAATCCGGAACAGAAATATTTTTTTCTCATTACCAGCCGTCAGTACAAACTAAGGGAAAAGGACGAGAGAACTTTCGGACGTCATACTTTCGCGCTTGAACAGAGCATTCATTGTAGCTAAGCGTTTTTAAGTGTTTTGAATTGTATTAAAAGTCGGAAGAAAATATGTATATTATAATGTTAATTGCCAAGTTGTTGTTTATTTTAGTGTTTTTATTAAGATACAGATAATTAACAAACAATTAAGAAATATATTGCTTATTCACTTGTCCTAAATAAACTAAAAAGCAACCAACAGTATCGATAATTTCCATCAAGGTTCATTTTAGACAAAATGTTGTCATCAGTGACATAAAAATATGTATGTGCCCCTCAAGATGCTCGATACACAAAATGTACCCCCAGATATTTGAATTTGACCCTTGAAAATTTTGACTGAGGAGTCAATGACCATTGACGTTCAGCGTCTATAGAACGCCCTGTATTGGTTGTAATGTGGTATCCGACAATTTGCTAATATTGTACCCATGTAACAACACATGTTACTACTATTCTGGGAAATTTATACATAATGCCCGAATAAACTTTAGTTAAAGTGAAGACTGTTATTACACTTACTGTATTGTTCGACAGTGTGAATCTTAAAAATATCGCATTAAATGTCCATTATTTTTAAATAGGCACGTTGATGATTTCAAGTTATCTCAGATAGTAAAAACACTTTATGTAATGACACGCAATGTGTTATGCTTTACTTTTTACATGGCTGTAAGAACAAGGTTGGAAAATACTCCCAAACGTGGCAAATACTACTATGATTTTTTTTACTTAAAATAATGCAGAAATCTTAATTTAGTTAACTTAAAATAATGTATAATCATATTGATAATTAAATTACTCAGATATTTTAATTAAAATTATTTTTTTAACCTAAAATACACGTGAGAAAGTAATGCTAATCCACCTGCACCTGACACTCAGGAAGCAAAGCCATATGGTCTAGACTATTAAAACAACAAGTTTCAGACAAGGGGCTGTAAATAGCCAGGGGCAACATGGGCAAAAGTAAAATGTCATACATAACCTAGACAGTTTGTATTGGTACAAGTAAATGGTTGTGTATTGAGTATGGCATTGAGTATGGCATGAGCTAGAGTGTCAACTGTATGGCTTCATTCCTGAGTAACGTTTTTAATTTCTCTTGTCATCACCACTTGCATAAATAACTTCACTCCACACCATTACCAAGATACTATTCACCATAAAGCCAAAGGATCCAGTCCGGAATATAAAACAGCATTTTGCGGGATCTTTACAAGCAAAAAGCATTTATTTGAATGCATGAGAGAAAATTGTTTCGTCCAAACTGCCAGATACCAGCTCTAATAAAGTGTAAGAAACAAACTGTTTTCAGAACGAGCCTGAACTAGCTGTTACAGCTAACTATTTAAAATGGTTTTGCTTTCACATTGACATTTGTCAATAAATAATAGCACATAGTGTTTTTATTTTTATCATTGTCCTACCTTTCAGCAAATTCAACAAACTTACATTATGTTAGAATAATAATTTCACAGAAAATTTAATTCAAGTTGCAGTACTTCTTTTAGAACCACACCATTTCTGAATTAAAAACAACACATTTTACGGTAAAAAATATTTAATGACAGTAAATTCATCAATCAATAAACAGGAAAAGCAAAAGCAGTTAAGAAACAAACAGACTGCTTGTAATGGTATTCGATTACATATAATAAATATGACAACCATAACATGGGTTTTAAGGAACTTAAAGCAATGAAAAAATAGTATAACATGATGTAAAGAATTGAAAACAGTACACATAATAAATAACCCTGTTTTAAAACCAAAGTTAAGCAGTGCCCTTGTCCAAGCAGTTGTTGTAACTCCTCAGCCTCTCAGTGCATGAGTTCGAGTCCTGGTCGTGGAGGTTTACCAGCTAACCTGCAATGCGCAGTGGTTCTACCCTGGCACAAGTCTAAGATCTAGCTCCACCAATATTTAATTGGATGTCGCACTTTGCTGAAACACTAGATAGTTCACTCTGTCTGGATATGCAATGTCCGACTGCAAGTTAGTTATCAGGCTGTCGTCGAAGACGAGTACAGATCAAAAGCGATCAAATTAGTCTTCTTAAAGTCCTTTTCACGCACAATAGCTCCAGTGTATTTATATAGTCCTATTGCACTTTGTAACCATTACACACGACATCTTTCGCGAAAAAATCGATTCAATCGTCGAATTCTAGGGACCTAAGCAGACATTGGTAAACAATGGCTTTACCACAAATATGGCGGACCGCATTGCATGCTGGGAAATGTGTGACGTCACACGATAACCATCTATTAAATTCCTGTCCAATATTGGACTTAAAACCCCCACCAATGGCAAATCGTGTTAATATGCTTAACCCCTCACGTCCCCGGAATGTTTCACCTTATATGAATAGACAAAACTTTTGTTGGACATTTATAAATAAAGTTAGGTGCGTAATGTAAACATTTAAAGAAAATAAAAATAAAATAAATGTTACATGTTAGGCCGAATTATTTTGTTATGTGCAAATTTGTTTCGAATATTCGAATATTATTCGAATACACGTAACGAATATTCGAATTTCGTTTTAGGATTCGATTTACACCCATAAATATTACAGACATCATGTTTTTAAGAGTCATGCATTAATTGTTATTATTATCACATATGCCCTAAATTAATCTAGTGACCAAATTTCTTTGTGATATAAACGATTAATTAATTTCAAAATGACTTAAAATATCTGTACTCTGTAATATCACCTTCAGAAAATTCTTTGATTATAAGCTCACAAGGAAATTTAATCTAAATTAATGTGCTTATCCAAACATACCTTTTAACTTCCCCTTGTATCTGTTGTCCACAATGAACCCGATTTCTTTCTAAAGTATGCTTTAATTTAAGCTTGAATGAAGCAACTACATTTTCTTAAATCAAAATGAAAGACCTAAAGAACAACAGATGTGTTCTCTGGCTGGGCCCATATATAATTATGGTAAGTTAATAGTACCATTAAAACTAAAAATATAAAATATTGGACGAAAAGTATTGTGCTCTATCGCATCACCTTGGTCATATGTATATATTTTTATTCGTCGCTTTGCATTAGTTCACTTGATTACAAAGTAAGAATTAGACATTGAAAATGAAAAGTTAATTTCATTTACTATTAACGTTTTCTGTAGGTTTTCTAATCAAAATAGTACTTATCTCTCTTCTAGACACTATGTGGACATTATTTTTCAATGACGTCACCGAATTTAGAGCTCTGTAAAACCGGTTTAAGCACCCCAGTCGGTCCATGAAACCGACTGACCGTTCCAAGGCGGCAACTGTCGGGTTTGCTCTTATTGTTAAATGACCCATCACAGATTTGTTCTCACTTTTACATTTGGCGTGCATGTGGATACCTTGGTCTTGTGTCTTTTCAATTTTTGTATATGTTGTAATGTTCATAGGACTGTGTCTTATATATTCTTATTTATACTTCTATCACCATTTAAGGAAAAGTTATAAGCATTTTTCTAAATATACCCTTCTATGAAAATTTCATGATGATTGCCATGAAAACCATTAGTTTTCATATAGCCCAAATGAGGTTATTATGAGTACATTGGAGATTCTGTTTCTAGACACCCTAAAATTTTGGTACCCATGAAAAAAACTTTAAAAAGTCTAGGGATTGGGGTGGTGGGTGGAGTTTCGTGGTAGCCATATCTTGCTGCCTGAATAATTCAATTAACAAGTTTTCTCCAGATTCTCTGCCTGCAGTCTATCACTGTGGGATCCGTTGTTGAATCCTTGATTGAAACATGGGTGATAGATGGATGATAGATGAGTGATACATGGGTAATACATGAGTGATACATGGTTGATACAAGAGTGACACATGGATGATGTATGATTGATACTTGCGTGAAATATGGGTAATACATTGGTGATACATGGTTGATACATGAGTGATACATGAATGATACATGAGTGATACATGGTTGATACATGGTTGATACATGAGTGACACACGGTTGATACATGGGTGATACATGAGTGATGCATGGTTGATACATGGTTGATGCATGGGTGATACATGGGTAAAACATGGGTGGTACATGGGTGATACATGGTTGATACATGGGTGATACATGAGTGATACATGGTTGATACATAGGGTATACATGGTCGATACATGGGTGATACATGAGTGATGCATGGTTGATACATGGTTGATGCATGGGTGATACATGGGTGATACATGAGTGATGCATGGTTGATACATGGTTGATGCATGGGTGATAAATGGGTAAAACATGGGTGGTACATGGGTGATATATGGTCGATACGTGGCTAATACATAGGTGATACATGGCCAATACATGGGTGATACATGGGGAAAATACATGAGTGATACATGGGTGTGATACATGGGTGTGATACATGGGTGTGATACATGGGTGTGATACATGGTCGGGATATATGGGTAGGATACATAGATGTGATACATGGGTGGGATACATGGGGGTGATACATAGGTGTGATACAAAGTTTTAAAACCAGATTGACAAACTCTTCCCAAGTCGATTTAAAATATAAATTGTCCAAATTGATGCACACATTTTTTTAATATGCAAGAACCAAGACCAACAAATATGATAACATTAAAGAATTATCAGAGTGGAAGATATAAAAAATAACGTAACATTTGAATATTGTAATCATTCTTTTTTTGTCAATTTTTACATCATTTTGAGCTTGTTGTACATAAAAAGAAAGGAACAATTTCATTACACATTTTTTAAAACAACATTCATCAACAAACATCAAGATGGCACATTTAACAATTCAGTTATCTGGAACTTAAGTTGTTTCTTAAAGCCATTCTGTCAAGTTTTAATTTTAATATATTAATGCCGTGAAATTTAAGACAATCTTGAACATAACATAATAATTTATTAACTTGCTTTTTGAAAATACAGCCAGTTATAACATGAATTTGACTATATAAAACACAACTGATTAATAAAAAAGCTAATAGGTGCTGTTTTATTAACCATTTATATTATCCAATTTATTGGATTGTTTTTTAAGCTGCATTTTTCTGTCATTCTTTAAATATTATTATTCACTTTATGAAGTAAAATACAGAAGTGAACTTTAAACTCACAGTAATACAAGTGAAACATGTAATCAGTACAAAACAAGAAGCACAACAAACAGAAGACTGATCAAAACAACAGCTTCTGACCACTCCTTGTGCCCGACTTAAAATTAAACTGATAAGCAACAATTCGAAACTAATAAAAGACATATGTTATAATAGTGGGTATGTCAAAATTTAATGTAAACATTGTGCCGGTCACTATGGGTCCTGAACTATATTACAAATGCATATAAAAAGGCTCAGTGACACTGCCATTACAGTATTAGACAGATAAACAAGAGGTCCAGTATAAAGTTCATACATGAACCAAGAATGGTTTGCTTTTGCCAAATTGCATCTTTGTGTTTCCTTCCTTTTTCACATATTTCATTTATTTAACCATTATTGCAGTACCTACATATAAGTTGTCTTTGATTACTTTTAAACAATAGATTATTTTAAATGGCTTGGAATTAGTTTGGAATAATGAAGTATATTGGCTGCCAGTCAGTATGTCTTTGGCCGCGACATACCAAAGTTATAAAAAATGATAGTGGTCTGTAATTTGTTTGACTATTGACATTTCTTAGATAAATAATATGAAAACTAACATTAAACCAGTACAAAATAATCTATTTTATTGCAGGCATATAAATGTGGGAGTTAATATTTAAGTACCACTATACAAGCTACACATAACTGTATTTTAGTTATATTTTTATATTCATAACACTGTGGACCCATGGGTGGCTAATGCTCAAGCAAATGTAAGGGTAGTTCCAAGACAGGTTGGCCTGGTGTCAGGGTAATGTGAGGTATCATGCCAGGTGTTCAGAGCTTGCTATACACAGTGAAGGCAGCACTATATCTGCTTCAAGTGGACACCGTCTCCAGATAACCAATACTGTTGGTGGGACAATAAACCAAATACACAAACAGATAAGATATTGAGTTTGCTTACAAATCCTCAAAAGGTCCCCTTACATATCCTTGATAAGTTCCTGATGAACTTGGAAATTTATCCCTGATAAATTTGGTGCAGCATGCTGGGACCTGCTTCCTGACACCTCGCCCCAGCCGCCCATGAATCCACAGTGTAAACTGTGCATATGCTAATTATCTGAAATTAGTATTAACTCATCTTCTCCATGTATCGCCTCTTCATGAACAAAAATGTCATTAAATAAAGCCTGTTGTAGGTAAAGAGCCATGGGATCCGTTATTACAAGATCCATTTCCTGAAATAGAACATATGTTGTTTTTTAAACATATCTAGAGATATATATAGTTATATTTTCTTATAAAAATAATGCACATTGAAAAGTGGCATGTTTATACAAAGGCGTGTTGATTTCTTCAGTGTTCACTCTCTGAAAGACATTTTGTTTAATGCCACTTAACTTTTTTTCTTAGAATAAGCGACACATTTTCACGAAAATGCATGATGAATCAGGGCATAATTTTTCACAAAGTTGTGTAACTATTGACATTTCTTAAGTAAACAATATGAAAACTAACATTAAACCAATAGCAATCATCTATTTGGGCAAGCATGAAAAAGTATGTGTTAGTTAATATTTGAGTACCACTAGATCAGCTACACAGAACTGTATTTTAATAAGTTTATATATGCATGAACACCATTTGCAACAATATTGAAGTTTGTTGATTTAAAGAAAACATCTTACTTGATAAATAAGAGTGACAAAATCGTTTAAGAATTATTTTTATTGGATATGGTTTCCTTACTGGTGGCATACTTGTGCAGAAGGCTGGCTACATATTACAGCAGACACGTTCAATCTGCCGATCCGTCAGTGGGAACCTGCTACAAACACACCATGGCTGCAAACCATCCACTCCAGGGCTAGGTGGCTCTGAGTCCGGCTGCAGATATGCAGCCACATCTAACACCAATGATGGCTGCTTGGCAGCTATTTTAATTAGCAGTTCCTTTGCCTGCTTTTCCGTCATTTTGTTGACAAGATTCTGATGAGAGAACAAAAGGTCATTTTATTAACTCGTAAATGTTTGGTCTATTTAGGGCAGGCTTACAGCATTTGTTAAATTGGCAGTCATGTCAAAGGTAGGTCTTGCAGCCTCATGCTGTAAGTAGGTGGTTCTACCAATCAAATGTGTTAAGTATTTCAGTAAAATTATTTCGGCTGGGAAGTCCCATAATAACCATAATTATTGCAAGATTTTCTTAATTACTTTATCAATACAGACCAAAGACATTAATATGCCTAAGAATATATTAGAAAAAGGTATAGCAGCAGTTAAGAAATCAGTAACAGGTTAACCATGTCAAATGTTTGACTGGTAAACTGGAAATTATTACCATGCACTGGCTTAAAATTAGATATGCCAACTTACTTACCCCTGTGAAATATAAAAAGTTGCAGAAAAATTGTGATCAATTACTTTCTTAAATATGATTCATTATGACTTACTTCTGCATCTTTCTTTCTTTTTTTTCTGTGTTGTTGAAGCTTGTCCACCTCACACTCTTCTTACAACCGGGCTTTAAGTACACGGCTCCCTTTGCGTTTGGAAAGCTTTATGACTTCAATGTCACTTTCTGACTCCATTGGTTCCTATGGAAAAGATAGCCAGAAATAACAACAACAACAAAAATCCTCGTTTGAGCAGGTGGTATTACCAGAATTATATTTACTACTACTCCAACATTTCTCTATGAATGTGTCATACCAAGGCATAATACTTAGTGCTTTTTAATATATAATAAATGGCTAAAATTGTTTAAAAATATGGACTTATTTGCATTTATTATGATATAAGCATATATGAATGACACTCTACCAACATCTTATAAAAAGCATTTAATACTGCAAATCACAAACAACATTTTATTATGATTTTCTTATATAAATAGTCAAGAGTTCAATCAAAACACAACATACAGCAGAAAACCAATTTAGAAATAATAAAGTCACATAAGACACTATTTTGTTGTAGCAATACTTATGAAATAACATTGCTACACACTAAATAAATAAGCATAATGATAAAGGTGATCATGTAAAATAAAAGTATAAACATGTTTACATAAGTGTGCATATGTTTTGTGTGTGGCTGTTTTACAATAAATGCAGCTCTATTCTGATTGAACTCTTGACTATTTATATAAGAAAATCATAATAAAATGTTGTTTGTGATTTGCAGTATTAAATGCTTTTTATAAGATGTTGGTAGAGTGTCATTCATATATGCTTATATCATAATAAATGCAAAAAAGTCCATATTTTTAAACAATTTTAGCCATTTATTATATATTAAAAAACACTAAGTATTATGCCTGGGTATGACACATTCATAGAGAAATGTTGGAGTAGTAGTAAATATAATTCTGGTAATACCACCTGCTCAAACGAGGATTTTTGTTGTGTTGTTATTTCTGGCTATCTTTTCCATAGGAACCAATGGAGTCAGAAAGTGACATTGAAGTCGTAAAGCTTTCCAAGCGCAAAGGGGGCCTGTATTTAAAGCCCGGTTGTAAGAAGAGTGTGAGGTGGACAAGCTTCAACAACTCGGAAAAAAAGGAAGGGAGATGCCGAAGTAAGTCACAAGGAGTCCTGTTTCAGTTAAATCGTATTTAAGAAAGTAATTGATCACAATTTTTCTGCAACTTTTTATATTTTACAGGTGTAAGTAAGTTGGCTTATCTAATTTTAAGCCAGTGCATGGTAATAATCATCCAGTTTACCAGTCAAACATTTGATTACTGATTTCTTAACTGCTGCTATACCTTTTTTTCTAATATATTCTTAAGCATATTAATGTCTTTGGTCTGTATTGATAAAGTAATTAATAAAATCTTGAAACAATTATGGTTATTATGGGACTTCCCAGCTGAAATGATTTTACTGAAATACTTAACACATTTGATTGGTAGAACCACCTACCTTTGACATGACTGCCAATTTAACAAATGCTGAAAGCCTGCCCTAAATAGACCAAATGTTTACGAGTTAATAAAATGATATTTTGTTCTCTCATCAGAATCTTATCAATAAAATGACGGAAAAGCAGGCAAAGGAACTGCTAATTGAAATAGCTGCCGAACAGCCATCATTGGTGTTAGATGTGGCTGCATATCTGCAGCCGGACTCAGAGCCACCTAGCCCTGGAGTGGATGGTTTGCAGCCATGGTGTGTTTGTAGCAGGTTCCCACTGACGGATCGGCAGATTGAACGTGTCTGCTGTAATATGTAGCCAGCCTTCTGCACAAGTTTGCCACCAGTTAGGAAACCATATTCAATAAAAATAATTCTTAAATGATTTTGGCACCCTTATTTATCAAGTAAGATGTTTTCTTCAAATCAGCAAACTTCAATATTGTTGCAAATGGTGTTCATGCATATATAAACTTATTAAAATACAGTTCTGTGTAGCTGATCTAGTGGTACTCAAATATTAACTAACACATATTTTTTCATGCTTGCCCAAATAGATGATTGCTATTGGTTTAATGTTAGTTTTCATATTGTTTACTTAAGAAATGTCAATAGTTACACAATTTTGTGAAAAATTATGCACTGATTCATCATGCATTTTCGTGAAAAAGTGTCGCTTATTCTAAGAAAAAAAGTTAAGTGGCATTAAACAAGATGTCTTTAAGAGAGTGAACACTGAAGAATTCAACACGCCATTGTATAAACATGCCACTTTTCAATGTGCATTATTTTAATAAGAAAATATCACTATATATATCTCTAGATATGTTTAAAAAAACAACATATGTTCTATTTCAGGAAATGGATCTTGTAATAACAGATCCCATGGCTCTTCACCTACAACAGGCTTTATTTAATGACATTTTTGTTCATGAAGAGGTGATACACGGAGAAGATGAGTTAATGCTAATTTCAGATATTTAGCATATGCACAGTTTACACTGTGGATTCATGGGCGGCTGGGGCAAGGTGTCAGGAAGCAGGTCCCAGTATGCTGCACCAAATTTATCAGGGATAAATTTCCAAGTTCATCAGGAACTTATCAAGGATATGTAAGGTGACCTTTTGAGGATTTGTAAGCAAACTGTCAATATCTTGTCTGTTTGTGTATTTGGTTTATTGTCCCACCAACAGTATTGGTTATCTGGAGACGGTGTCCACTTGAAGCAGATATAGTGCTACCTTCACTGTGTATAGCAAGCTCTGAACACCTGGCATGATACCTCACATTACCCTGACACCAGGCCAACCTGTCTTGGAACTACACTTATATTTGCTCGAGCATTTGCCGCCCATGGGTCCAGTGTTATGAATATTAAAATATAACTATAATACAGTTATGTGTAGCTTGTATAGTGGTGCTTAAATATTAACTCCCACCTTTTTATGCCTGCAATAAAATAGATTATTTTGTACTGGTTTAATGTTAGTTTTCATATTATTTATCTAAAAAATGTCAATAGTCAAACAAATTACAGACCACTATCATTTTTTATAACTTTGGTATGTCGCGGCAAAAACATACTGACTGGCAGCCACATTATTTCTTTTTATAACTTTGGTATGTCGCGGCAAAAACATACTGACTGGCAGCCACATTATTTCTTTTTATAACTTTGGTATGTCGCGGCCAAATACATACTGACTGGCAGCCAAATTATTTCATTATTCCAAACTAATTCCAAGCCGTTGAAAATAATCTATTGTTTAAAAGTAATCAAAGACAACTTATATGTAGGTACAGCAATAATGGTTAAATAAATGAAATATGTGAAAAAGGAAGGAAACACAAAGATGCAATTTGGCAAAAGCAAAACATTCTTGGTTCATGTATGAACTTTATACTGGACCTCTTGTTTATCTGTCTAATACTGTAATGGCAGTGTCACTGAGCCATCTGTCTAATACTGTAATGGCAGTGTCACTGAGCCTTTTTATATGCATTTGTAATATAGTTCAGGACCCATAGTGACCGGCACAATGTTTACATTAAAATTTTGACATACCCACTATCATAACATATGTCTTTCACTAGTTTCGAATTGTTGCTTATCAGTTTAATTTTAAGTCGGGCACAAGGAGGGGTCAGAAGCTGTTTTGATCAGTCTTCTGTTTGTTGTACTTCTTGTTTTGTACTGATTACATGTTTCACTTGTATTAGTGTGAGTTTAAATTTCACTTTTGTATTTTACTTAATAAAGTGAATAATAATATTTAAAGAATTACAGAAAAATGCAGCTTAAAGAACAATCCAATAAATTGGATAATATTAATGGTTACTAAAACAGAAACTACTAGCTTTTTATTGATCGGTTGTTTTATATAGTCAAATTCATGTTATAACTGGCTGTATTTTCAAAAAGCAAGTTAATAAATTATTATGTTATGTTCAAGATTGTCTTAAATTTCACAACATTAATATATTAAAAGTAAAACTTGGCAGAATAGCTTTAAGAAACAACTTTAAGTTCCAGATAACTAAATTGTTAAATATGCCATCTTGATGTTTGTTGATGAATGTTGTTTTAAAAATATTATGTCTAATGAAATTTTTCCTTTCTTTTTATGTACAGCAAGCTCAAAATGATGTAAACATTGACAAAAAAAGAATGATTACAATATTCAAAAGTTATGTTAATTTTTTTTTTATCTTTCACTCTGATAATTCTTTAATGTTATCATATTTGTTGGTCTTGGTTCTTGCATATTAAAAAATGTGTGCATCAATATTTTTGGACAATTTATATTTTAAATCGACTTGGGAAGAGTTTGCCAATCTGTTTGTAAAACTTCGTTCCAAAAACCAGCAGGATAAATTAATGTTCTCCAAAATAGTGTGTTCTCTTACCGTTGTGAGAATCAAGTGTTGCAACACCTTTAATTTAGATTCAGCTATTTTAAAACACCACATCTATTTGACGCATGCATACATAGGTCATGTGCATATGCCAGTCATAAACAATACACTGATGGGCTCAATTGTGATGCAATAATTAAAATACATCTGAAATGCACCTCATGCAGTTCTAATTGTCATATACCTTCTCCAAACTGGGACCAAGTTAAGAAACTATAGGTATAACATACAGTAAACAAAGATCAAATGATCGTGGATATGTTGTTTTATTAATATGTATTATGTATGTTGAGTATTGTTGGAAGATGCATACTGTCTTTTTGTTATATACAATCTGTAATGAGCATTATTTAACCATATACAATCATACTCCTTTTAATTTGAAGACATTTTCCCTCCATTATGATTGTATTAGCAATATTTACATTATTGGCATGTTTATTTTTACAGTAATTCAGAACAAGCCTTCCTTTTTATAATCATAGAAACTGGAGATGGCAACAATTACAAGATCTTACATAACAAGATTTTAGAACTGTTTTTGGTTCTTGTCGGATATGGTCATTTTACTTTTACAGATATTATTTGCTCTCGTTATTATTCTTAAGAAGCTTCCTTTATGCAGTTAGTAAAATGATGGCAGTTGATTTCTATAGTATTTAGTTGACAATAAATGAATGTAAGGAAAAAAGAGCCACATTTATTAAATAAATAAAGATAATATGTTTGGCCTTTTTCAAACAACACGTCTTTAAGGTGCACATTTTTACCTATATATTACTATATATTAGAATGTATGATCATTGCTTCCCAACTGAACTCTGGTAAACTGTTATTTTGTTTAAAGTTCACTAGGACATTTTTTTCGCCATTTGCTCACTTTTTTTATCATACATTAAAGTGATGCCATCCGTAGGTGAGACAAATTTATTTTATTACATACAATGTAAATACAACATAACTTTTTTTACAGGTTAATCTTCATACAAGTTTTGTACTGCAATATATATATATATATATATATATATATATATATATATATATATATATATATATATATATATATATATATATATATATATATATATATATATATATATACTTGAGTTGTATTTATTGTTATAAAGTAATTTCTATATGGCTTTCCCTGAATTTGAACTATCAGGAAAATGTTTAACAATTGTTAATTCTGATGTTGGATAATCATGATTTTGTGATTTAATTCATTTTTTTTCTTTCAAAGTCACTTATGCATTAACCTCAGCTTACAGAAAGCAAATATTGAAAGAAAACTGTCCTTAAAATGGTGGAAAATATGTAAGAACACCCAGAAAAACATGTGAGCAAAATGATTTATGACACGGGCTTGTACTTAAAAATATCTTCATTTTTTTAAATACAAGAATCCGAACAAAACATTGATAAAAATTGACAGTAAGATTGATAGGTTCTGTTAAAAGAAATGTTGTGCTGATTCTATTGTTACAATCATTTTATACCGGTTTTTGTAAAAGAAAAAAATACTTATAAAAAAGGTGCATATCTTTGTTTAAACAAACATACATAAATTTTAAATAATAAAAAAAAGATTAAATGTCTCTCCATCTTGTTTGTTCTTTCACCCCCCCCCCCCCGCTCTCTCTCTCTTTCGCTATCTGTATATACATACATGAAATAAAACTAATATATAAACTACTTACACTTTTAAATGTGGTATTCATCAGTGTGCCAATATAAAATACATGTAACAAAATATTACTCCTGATTTAATGTGATTCCAAGGTATTTAGGCTTATTTTCTGCATTCAAAGTACCAGCTAATATGATTTTGTAGGACATTACAAATTGCAAAATAAATCACAATAAAAACAACATCTTCCTCATCCATCAAAAAATGTCGAAGACGTCTTCTTCAAGTCAATGCTCCCATATGTTTGAGTTTCTGTCATCGTCACTTTGGCTAAAAAATATTTGATAATAAAAATGTATTATTGCTTTCAAAAATAAAAACACATTATATGTTTTAAGTTTTCTTTATCTTGCTATGAGTCATGGTAGAAAAGAATATCCAAAGTTAGTACCAACACTTTTCATCATAGACCAAGGCGTCAATGGCAAGTTAATTTAGTTTTTGTACTCATAATCTAATCGTAAAAGAGTTGGTTTATTTTGAGTGCTACAAAGTAAACAGAATAAAGAAACATAACTGTGTGAGGTTCTTAATGATATTGCCTAATACTTATCAAAGAAGGTACTTTAGAACCTAACATTTGTTTTTTTGTTTTGTTTTTGAGATACATCGCAGCGACCAATTATGATCATTATAGCGACGTCTGGCTATTTTTGGTGGTCAGGTGGAAGACGTTCCCACATTAAGTCCTTCACCCGAAAGGGACTCGAACCCACGTTGTGAGAGGCTAAGCGGTCAGAGAAGTTACAAGTCAGTGACTACCACTACACCATATTTGAAGCAGATATAAATTTGAATGTTTATTTAAAAAGGAAAATGACCTACGCTATAGAAATATCAAAGTCTGTAGGCTGGAAGGTAGGGTCATCAGGGTCGTAGTCAGGATCCAAGAGGGATTCAATCTCACTGGATGACCAGTCTTCAACAAGAACCCTGTAAGTTAATAAGTTGCAAAATATTACAACTGTTTGTATTCAAGTGTGTGTTGCTTAGAACAATTACCTTAACAAATGTTTATTTGAAAAATAATGTAAAAACAAACATTTTTAAATAACATAATGAACATGCTACCACATTAAACAGCTGGGGGACTAGATGGATAAGATTTTTGTGCTACAGATGTATTATATGTCAACCACTACATGTGTGAGTTTATGAGCAAGTAACACAACAGCAGTCAGATGACCTTTGGCCTAATATCAGACCTACCAAATAGCTAGGGTATTATGTCACAGAAAATATCAAGAAAAACAATGCTGGTGATTAGCATGTTTACGTTAAAGTTGTCACAATTGAAAACTATGTGTGAGCTCTAAAAAATTGTATCGTATAAAATGATTTATACCTTCCAATCTTCTTCCTGCCTCTGACAGGAGTTGTAAGATAAGCAGCTCTGAAACAAATAAATTATCAACATTTACAAAAGCAAACATGAGTAGCATTTTTTCGACAAGAGAGTAATACTGTACCTTTTAAATGATACTGTCATCAAAATCATCCTAATGGAACAGAGAACATTTTGTAAAAAGGAGTCCAAAACTGAACCATAAACCGACACAAATGAAGATGTTATATCTAAGACCATGACATGGTAGTGGCATTCTGACAGGAAATGGCAGCACAATATACTGTTTAACTTATGATTCCATGCACAACTTGACTGAACAATAAATATTACTCTTAAATTAAAAAAAATGTTTGAATTTGAACTTTAGCTCTCATTAATTTGGGGCACGGTCTTGTCATATTTATTATATAAAGTACCATATTTTTGCATCTTTTGGTTGCATCATAAACAAATAAAATACACTTCTTCTAAAATGAAGTTGTCTCCTTTGCATCTGATAATGTCAGTATAACAATGAAGGTTTTTACTCACATTTTGGTTTCCACTGGTGTGTCATCCTCGATTTTCCTTTTGTGAGCAAAAGGGCCAGGGGTGGAATTTACAATACCCTATGGGCCTGGTGTTGACGATTCTTGGAAACTGCAATACCAGGTAAATGCTTACGTACAGTATAAAAATGAGTGGCAGAATAACAGTGAATACTTCTTTATAACAATTTTAATTTATCATCTTATGGAAACAGAAAAAAATGAAACATGAAATGAGATAAAATAAATTCATCAGATATGGGCAATAAAACTATTGCAGGGCAGTGTGAAATGGTTTATGATAGTATCAGGCAAATGAACAGAGTTTAATATATATATATACCATTATTTGGAATTGAAAAAACAACCACAGAAAAAAACAGGCATACAACATCATGACAGTTGGGAAGTAAAATTAGTGTCTGTTAAAAGTAACTAATGACTGACCTTATTCACATAATATCCTGCTTGCCATGTGTATGCAGGCCTCCTGTGAAAATGCTGTCAATAAGAACATAATATATACCTTGATTAAGCTTTTCTCATAGCTGCATCATCCCCACTGCCCTCTGACACTGATAATATACCAATATCTGATAAGGGCTGGATATCCTAGTGTGGAGGAATAATGTCCTAAAGTGTCACCTGTGCATGTTGTTCCAGGAAACTGGAATCATATATAATATGTATTGTTTAAGAACACTATTTATAGAATGGGATTACACGTAATTGAGTTCGGTGGTCATCATAAAAGTACAAATAGAGATGCAAAGGCGCATTGTTTTGATTATATAGGTGTTTTGCGGGCACCCGTGGTGTCGTGGTAGAGTCGTCAATTTGTAACTCCTCTGACTGCTTAGCCTCCACTGAGTGGGTTCGAGTCTCATTTGGGACGAAGGACTTTATGTGGGAAGGTCATCTAGCTAACATGCAGTGCGGTGGTGGTTCTACCTAAATAATTGTCAGGGGTCTTTCTCCATCAAAACTGCTGTACGTCATTATAATGATCATAATTGGTCGCTGCAAATGTATCTCAAAAACAAAACAAAAACAATATAGATGTTTCAAACCCATTTTCAATCCCTTTTCATGAAATACAAGTAGAGTTTGTGAACTTTGTGACCGATTAAATATCAGAATGAGCCTCTATAACCATGTATTGTGAATTCTACTAATGATGGTAGCGCAATCGGTAGAGTGTCGGCTCCAGGTACGGGAGGCCCTGGGTTCGATCCCGGGCCGCGACATACCAAAGTCGTTAAAAATGGTAGTGGTATAGCTCCCTTGCTAACGCTCAAGCAAATATAAGGGTAGTTCCACGACTGGTTGGCCCGGTGTCAGGATAATGGGACTGGGTGTGGTATCATGCCAGGTGTTCACGGCATGCTATACACAGTGAAGGCAGCACTATATCTGCTTCAAGTGGACACCATCTCCAGATAACTGATATGCTGTTGGTGGGACGATAAACCCTATAAACAAACAAACATTCATATGTAGCTGAGTGTATTCATATGCGAAAAAGAACAGTGACTTATCAGCTTTCATAATCTTTTTAAAATTATTGATATAAATATATAAGTGATTTACATGACTGGGCAGTATTCATGAGTGCATGGATTCTTCTAACAAGCCTACTTACTCAATGTTAGCTTAGTCACGTAAAGTTATATTTTTCTGTCGATCTATTTATTCAAAAGTAGATCTCCAACAATCGATCTGTAGGAATTTTAATTAGCCAGCATGTGACCGTCGATGGCGAGTGGCGTATCCAAATGTTTTTGTTTATTTTTATATCTATCCATACACATTTTCTACAAGGCAGTGTACGCCAAGATAACACCGGAGATTTAATTTCGTTTATGTTTACAATGTGAGAAAGACCCTAAAACACCCGTACAGACACAGATCGACTTTACACTTACCAGTTGATCAATGCTGCAGCGACTTCCGCATCCGATGTTGCACTGATAGCCGACTTGATGGCATTCCATCTGTCAATTTATTCTCCCACATTAACTTTTTTAAACGAAACCTCTTTTGTCTTATAGCATTGAATCTCTTCTTTTCACTTTCGGGTTTCTTCTCACGAACCATGTTTACAAACTGCGCAGGCGTCAAAAGGGAGTTGGGGTTCCCAGACAAAAGAGCTCGCGCTAAATATAGAAGACCCGGCCGAAAATGCGTTACTAACGCTTTTGCTGTATCGGTGAATTAAAACTTCATTATCAACAATTACGAGGCATTTTTCTAGTTAAATTTATTATCAGTAATCTGATATCAATGCAAGCTTTCATTAAAATACAAAAGAAAGGGAATTTGAAGACTTTTTTTCCAAAAAAGTCGTTTTTACCGATATCGGAAAGAGTCGCTTTAAACCAAACTTCAGATAATATGCATAATCATATAGAAAGTACTGAATGTTTGCTAAATTGTTTCTATGTAACATTTGTCCTAATGTTTTATCTATATTTTAGAAGATGTGCTAATTTGCAGCTGTAAACTTGTCTGCTTTCCAATGCGCTGTACATTTGATATACTACGGAATAATGTTGACCATTGTTTGCACACCTGTAATCGCTGAAAGGACAAAACTAACATGGCACAAACAGCTCTTCTGGGCGCTTTTATTATTATGTCGCGGACTTGGCATTTGTGACTCCTCAGACTTCCGCGACTTGGAATCGAGGCAAATGACTTTATGAGACAAGGTGGTCCCGTTGACCTGTGACGCGCCGGTTGTTGTCAACTTTCTATTACTTGTAGAAAACATTCATGCAGCAACATTCACACAAATATGCAACATCGGGACACAGATTGAAAGCTCCTGATCTACTGATTATTACTTGATATATCAGTAGTCGTACAGTCATACATTGTTTTCTTAATATTTTGCGCTTTCTAAGGATTAGGAAGCACCGATTTTTAATGATATTTGGACATCTAAACAGATGACGATAACAGAATTGCGGTGCTATCGGCAATGCATTATGCTGTTTCTGCACCTCTGATTCATTCTGATTTCGCTGGCATAATAATTTGACTTCCGACATTATGTCCCTGAAATCAAGTTAGCAGGCAAATAGACTGGTTCGCATTTCCAGCAAGTAGCAGGCATTTGGAGCAGACATCTAGAGTAGCAAAACAAATTTCAATGGCGGCAAGCAATTATTCCAGTTCTGGATGAAATAAATAACTAGATTATTTCAGTAGATTCTAACCATGTCGAAATATAAGACAGTTTACGCAACATTTTGTACGCGTTTGAGTAAAAATGTAAAAAGCTTCCAATTTACTTTTTAAGGCAACTACATGTACTTTATACATGATCAAATGTAAATTTATTGCCTTAATTAGCACCCTGCTCTTGAATAAATTTTATTGAAATGATTTCAATATTTTGTTTTTTATATTTTTGACAGATTCTATTTACCTGTATCCCGACAGTTAAACATGTTGAGCTTTTCTGCCGAAGTTTGCTCTCTCCAAACCGTAACCCTCTCACCATCCAATTGCATTATGACTCTCTTATCGATAGTCCCCATGGAATCTCGTGACTGTTTTCTGAAAATAGAAGTTCTGAAATTAGGAATAGATTATATTTTGTTATCTTGCAATGCGGTTCGGAGGTTCTCGTTGTTTAATATGCTAGTTCTTATTTTGTTGATATAGTTGTTTGCTGCTGTTGCTGCTGCTTCTGTTTCGACTTTTACTGTTGCTGATGTCGTTGCAAGACCTGTCTCTAGCGCGTAATTCTAAATTCATAAAAACAGCGACATGCAACACTTATAATAAACAGCAGGTTTTAATTTTATGAGTGATATTCACATTGTAATTGTATACTTTACAATCGATATTGCTGGGATATTTAAGTGACGTCTATGTAAAGTATAATAGTTGTCATATTTTGGTTATGTTGTAGTGACAATTACCTCGAGCATACAGTTGTGCTGTCGAATTAAACGTTTGATGGAGAAAGCCTTCGTAAAAGTAATTAACAAATATGGTGTATGGCGTGAAAGGAGCTACATAATATTACATACAAACGTTTGTAGGTGTTATGTTCGGATATGGCTTAAAAGTAATTGTGAGCAATAATCACTGTAAGGTTTGCTTTGAATTACTAACGTCATCGGTGTATTAGTTTGTAGGATATTGAAAGCACCACACACTATTTTACAGTAAAACACTAATGAATACAATTTGTACATTACACTGTATGTTTTCCTCCTGTTAATTTTATCTTCAGTTATGTAAACTGCCTATTGTAAAAAATATACAACATTCAAACCATTCAAATTTGTGTTTCCTTTTTTGTTTAAGTTCTAATAGATATAAATACAATAAAATACATGCAGGGAATGGACTTTGTACCTATAAAGTAAATATATTGACATAATAAGAAAATGCAACAACTAGCGTGGGAAAACAGCAGACAGATACAGTAAAACCACCTAATGCAAAAAGAGATATGGCTCTTTGACTCATACGGGGAATGTGAAGAAAATGCAGACATTTTGACCGAATGAAAAAAATGCATCTTCAAAGCCATAACTTGAGGGTGGCAAAACTAATTCAGTTGTTGGAAACTGACATTAGAGACAGTAAAACCACAACAACTATACCGCAAGTGGATATATTTCAAATATTCTATCTAGAAGATGACATCAGTATATGCGGTCAGAAACAGACTTCGCATAAAGGAAAATCGCATATTATTTCAAGTACTACTAAAAGCCCCTAAAATTTGATACTCGGCTTGTAATTGTAGCTTAGTTTCCCATTACTTAGCTGTATCTTCGATTGCATATGGCATCGCCTAGCTAAAGTATTAATTTTGCATTTTTATTAGTTCAATTCGTCTCATGTATAAACATATATCGCTCACTGTGTCACATTTCATGTAAGACACCGAGTCT
Source organism: Sinonovacula constricta (assembly GCA_007844125.1). Classification (NCBI taxonomy): domain Eukaryota; kingdom Metazoa; phylum Mollusca; class Bivalvia; order Cardiida; family Solecurtidae; genus Sinonovacula; species Sinonovacula constricta. The sequence continues at coordinate 33,146,921 of CM017556.1, read as the reverse complement.
CATATATATATATATATATATATATATATATATATATATATATATATATATATATATATAATCCTGACACCGGGCCAACCAGTCGTGGAACTACCCTTATATTTGCTTGAGCGTTAGCAAGGGAGCTATACGACTACCATTTTTAACGACTTTGGTATGTCGCGTCATGTGTTCATTGCGTCACATTCCCTGTAAGAGACACAGAGGCTAACTTTCTGTGATTTTACTGACTTTGACGTCTTTATTTCATTGCATATTTCGCTATGTCCTCTCCAAGCTAGGGTATACTTGTTACATTTTGTCATAATGGCCGTATTTACTCTAAACTAAAATGTAAAGACTATTGTGCCACATTTGCTTTAAGACGCACAAGCGTCTGTCAGTTATATTACGTTTAAGAGTAATTTCCTGTGTTTTTACTGTTACTGATGTCTGTTGTTGACCGTATATTACCTCATGCAAACTTCTAGCATGGGTATTGTTGCTGCAATTTCCATAAGCTGTTTTAATTTTGTTTGCAGACATATATCGTTAATTGCGTCAGATTCCTAGTAAATGACACAGAGACCGTTCAAATATACTGGACCTTTACGGTAGCTTTCTGTATTTTAATTGTAAATGATGTTTGATTCCGATCGGAGATTTGCTTATAAGCTAGAGCAGTTTTGTTGTCCTTTTCCATTACGGCAACATGTCGTTTTTTATAAACATTTACTTTATTCTTTGTTGTGTCACTTTACCGTTTTAACACCCACAGAATGCTGTCAAATTAACACATTTTAGCTTAGTCTACAGTGATTTTAACTGTCTCTAACGTCTATATTGGTTGGCATATACGATATGTATATATTATCCCTTAGATAGAGCATTGATGTTGCGTTACGGGGAGGGCGTTGATGATCACGCCTACTTATGAATATTTACACCCGGTACAATAACAACACGTACGGTCTGATAATTCCGATAACATCACTTTCTTACATATACTTTTTCATTATACTTTTATTGCGATTTTGCATTAAATTAGCTTTAAACTGTAAATATGTACGGTCTGATGATATAAATGTGTAAGGTCCGAATGTCTGATAACCACGCCTGCTTATAAATATTTATATGTTGTCACAAACACGTAAGGTCTGATCCAAAAGCTGTTAAAACTAGTCTTTTACGTTTGGTGATTTGCTTTAAATTTGTTTCAATAAAGTTTTATGAGTGTTTAGTGTCTATGAATACAATTTATTCCAATTTATTTAAAATCAACATAAAACAAACCACAAAACGTAAGAATGCGGTACGATAGTCTCGATGTCCACGCCTCCTTATACGCATGTTTTTTTTACAGTAGTACACCAGCGTTTAAGGTTACGCTAATCAGGTTAAGGGTTGTTTGCCTGTGTAGTTTTGATGACGTAGCAATCGCGTAACTGCTAGAAAGAAAAGGGATCATGCTAGAAAGTTTATTTGTTTATTTTTAACTGGGTTTCGAGAATGTTCAGTGTTTCGTGAATGTTTTGGAAATTCTTTGGGTATATGGGCGTTATTGCCGATTTTTAAGAAGTTTGGATAAAAAAGTTTGGAAAACGTTTGGACATATAGTTGGGACATATATTTTGGAAATAACTTGCAGCTTCTATATTAAATCTTCCTGTGTTGGAACTTACGTGGACTTACTATATTCTACATTGATATAAATATTAAAGTATTTAATTTGGAATTACATTATTAACATTCGAGTATTGTTCTAACTTTGATTATTTCAACTGTGCTTAATTACGAGGACATTCTACCGAAAACTCTTCAGGATTATTCGACGTTGGATTTTTAATTGGACTATTAAAGGGACACCTCCTAAAGGGTAGGTGCTAATGAACATCCGGTATATAGAGGTGGACGGTACCTTATGAATATTTATTTCTTAAAATATTGTTGCCTCGTCAAAAATGCTCATTGACTTAGTACCACTAATAAAATAAAGAAGTCTGTTTTTAACAGTTTCCTCCCTTTGTGTAAAAGAAATAAAGACCTAGCGAAATTTATGTGTTATAACATTAAGTTTTAAAATATGTACGATAGGAATTGGCTCTGTCCGTCGTTGTAGCTTTTCGTTATAATTTGATGGAAATCATGAATGTGGGATTCAACATTTTTTTTTTCATTTAAGACAACCGAGTTACGTCCCGGTAATCCTTACCATTTGTCTCCATATGTTTTGTTTTCACCTTTGTAAACCTGGAGAGTGTTTCGTTTTCGTGCGTTTTAACGTACTTTTCAACCGCATTCGGTCCGGAGAAAAATTGTGCCGCCATTTTGATTTTGAAATAGTATACGACTCGAATTCTCCTACGTCACAGCATAACATGTGATCCGGAAACTCCGCCCCCTCCAGATACTGGATGTTCTTTAGAAATTACGCTCCTAAAGGGACAAACTGTAAGCTAACATTAATTTTGCTTTCTGCAATTTTGTCTGATTTATTTATTATTGTTTTATTACGCCATAGATTTAATTGTTTATTAAAATAAAACATTATTGTACCAGTTTGTTGCTGGCTTGTTCTTTCTGTTACACCATTTCGTCGTTTAGTAAACGTGCCATTTTGTAAATAAACATAAATAGCTACACCGGTCGTAACAACGCACTAGTTAACAAATGTAATCTGTTTAGCCCATCAACACGTAAGGTTCGATGCTTAATCAATATAAAAAAAACATGCAGTCTGATCAGCTCATGAACATGTATGCTTCGATGTTAAATAAACATCAACACACGCTGTCAAATAAGCCCATCAACACAAAAGGTTCGATGTTTAATAAACATAAATACATGCAGTCTGATAATCTCATCAACACGAAAGGTTCGATGTTTAATAAACATCAAAACATCAACACTTAAGGTTCTATATCCCATCAACATTTACATATGCGCTCTGGTAAGTCCATCAACACACGCGGTTCGAATGTCATTGAACATCAACATAGGCAGTGTGTCAAACCTATGAGCACCCAAGGTTCTATGGTCTAACTACAGCAACATATACAATCTGAGAATACTATCATTTCTTCTGGGATGATGTGCTGTCTTTATAACAACTATAAAACACGTAGAAAAAATGGCTTTAAACATTAAAACCTAGATGGGTAGGTAGGTAGGTTGGTGGGTGGGTAGGGAGGCAGGCAGGCAAGCAGACAGACAGATGGATAGATAGGGACAGACAGACAAATGGCATAATCATATTGCTTGTAGTTTACCATAATAAAATCATATTGCAGGTAGTTTAACTTTATAAAAACATATTGCTTGTAGTTTTACATAAAAAATCAAATTGCTTATAGTTAAACATTATAAAAACATATTGATATATTATATGAACACACACACACACACACACAGACACACGCACGCACGCACCCCCCCCCCCCCCCCCACACACACACACTATTCATGTAGAAATTATGTGTGTTTTTCAGGTTCTAAATATTCTGACAGTTTGACGAATGAGAAAGAAATTTAATTTAACGCACATATTTCTTTCTTATAGGCAACCTAATGTCATCTAGGTTGTTTTTTTTAAAGAGGAGTTGTAAAAACGAAACGTGTAGTTATAAAAAATATTACATAGTGTTTTCTTGATTCAAAGGCTTTGTATATGAAGGCAACTATGATTTTTATTTCAATGTTGTTATCCGATTTTGTAATTAAGTAAACTTCAAAATACAGGGGTGTTTGTAATGGTATTGTTTCATATATTGCTTTCTTAAAGTGTAATAAACTCGAGATTCAAGTAGAAAATGATATTCATCTTTTAACACAGCATATTTCGCATATTCAAGGTTTGTGCCGACGTCCCGTTTCTATACGTAGTCTGTATGAAGAGAGTCTTAATTGTTTAAATGAAGTTCTAAATTTAGCAATAACAACATTATATATGTATGACTTAAATTCAAATGAACATAAATGTATGTGTACGCTCGTGATGAGTCATTAATCTTTTCTACCAATTCTTGTCGGTAGCAATCATTTATATACAACAAATGTAAGTGAAAGTAGTCACGTGAGGAAACTTATAGAAATGGCCCATGTTATTTTTTTTGACAGTGCACTTACATCATCAATATAACCTTATACTACCTATTGTATTGTAACTATTTTATCTCTGTATTTAACATTGTTTGCACCACAGACAAAAGCATGCTCTTAACTGTGTATATGTCGTTCTAGTGTTTAAAGGGTAGTTTAACAAATTATTTTGTAACAAAGTCATTTATAGCAAAAATGGTTAACCATGCCTTTCATGGTTGAAAGTTGATTGATTACTTTTAGGTCAGACAAGACAATTATTTATAAATAAATAAGAATCTAAGGTAGCACAATTGTTAGGTTTTACCATTTTAAAAGACTTATTTTAATGCCAACTATAACAAACTTTAGCCTCGTCTTCTTTATAATAATGTTGATGTGGAGAGACACATAATTATCGTTTTTATATACATACTGATATTTTAATAAATTGTCCGTACCATTTTTTATGTTTTCCTTGTCGCCACTTCATTATGTACAACCATAGAACTTAACGTGTTGATAGACTTATCAGACCGCATATGTTGATGTTGTTGGACCATCGAAACTCTACGTGTTGTCGGAGTTATCAGACTGTGCGTTGATGTTACTTAACGCCGAACCTTGTGTGTTTATCGGCTAATCACACTGCGTGCGTTGATGTTTATTAAACATCAAACCTTTTGTTTGATTTGGCTTATCAGACTGCGTGCGTTGATGTTATTTAACACCGAACCTTATGTGTTGACTGGCTTTTCATACTGCGTGCGTTGATATTATTGAACATCAAACTTTACGTGTTGATGGGCTAATCAGACTGCATGCGTTGATGTTTATTAAACATCGAACCTTACATATTGTTTTTGCTTACCAGACTTTGTGCGTTTATGGTATTATCATCGAACCTCATGTGTTGATGGGCTTACCATATTGCTTGCATTAATGTTTATTAAACATAGAACCTTACGTGTTGATTAGCTAAACAGACTGCATGTGTTGATGAAATTAAACATCGAACCTTACTTGTTGGTATATAATCCAACAAGCCTTGGCAATAGTGGCATCCTTCGCTTAAGCAGTCTTGTCCCTGGCATCGAGTCTTATCCGAGTTGTAATTCTACTATCTGTGGTGTCAATTGTCAGACTGTATGTGCTGATGTTTATTTAACATCAAACCTTACGTGTTGATGGTTTTATCAGTCTGCATATGTTGATATTTATTTAACATCGTACTTTTTGTGTTAATGGGCTTATCAGACTGCACATGTTTACTAGTGTGTGTTAAGAGGCGTGGCGTACCTCATAGTTACGTTTATTTTTTTTATTTTTTTTATGTTGATTTTAAATAATTTGGAAAAAAAGTGTATTAATAGATACTAAAGGCTCGTTAAACTTAATCGATGCAAATTTAACGCAATATCACTACATGTAGATGACTAATTTAAATAGTTTTGGTGGAATGATCAGACCTTATGTATATTTGAAAGACCATTTAGCAAAATTCATAATAAGGCAGGGTCATCAGACCGTCGGACCTTACGCGTTTTCCTTTTTTTTACCGCACTAATTTATATTTTAATGCTAATTTTATTAAATCGTAATGAATACGTAATGATACACAGATGCAAGGAAGTGTGGCTATCGGAATTATCAGACCTTACGTGTTGGTTTAGATCGTATGTAAATATTCATAAGGAGGCGAGTCGCCAGACCATCGGACCTTACGCATTTATTAATTTAAGACCGCACTAATTTATGTGAAGAGTCTAACCCGTACAATGTGTTATGGTTGTTGCTTGCTGTTTGCCAGCTTGATTTTTAGTCTTTGTTGCTTGCCAGCTTAATTTTTTTATCATTTTGTCTACTTTCATTTTATAATTTATTCAACTTATAAGGGGGATATCGTCAACGCTGAACAATGGACAGACCTCTTATATCACGGATCCAGAGGATTATTATTTACGAAACTAAAGCAGTAAGAAATGTGTTAAAAAATTTGCTTGTGACTTTTCCAGAAAACTAAAATTGTAATCGGACCGATAAGTTTCGTATTTGAACTAGTTTTCTGATATATATGTGTATAAAATGTGTAATCTGAATCAGCATCATATTACTACATTTAGATATTGGGTTGTTTGTTAAATAACACAATTAAATTATATATCATCAGTTAATATCCTGTTTATGAAATGAAACATTTTGTCAGAAAACTATAAATAAAATTATACATTATATCCGCCCACAAAATTGTCGTAGCTGAATGAATCAAGATCTGTTTCTAAATATAGAGATATTTAAGTGTGACCTCTCAGTGGGAAGTGGTCCTGAACCCACCTCACTAGGCCCGTTTCACGACGCAGAGCGAGTTGGGTTCTAGACCACTTCCCACTGAGAGGTCACATTGCCTTATCTAGCCCCCTGGCTGGCAGTTCTGATCCACCTTGCTATGCGATAAGGCCAGCCCCTACCCCCTGGCTGGCCTCCCAGCCAATGATTTCTTTTTCTGGGATCTCCCCGAGAAGGCACATAAATAATAAGGTGACAATTATTTTTTAAAAATATTGCATACAATGAGTATACTAATACACCATGGTGAAAGTACACAATGTGTGTAAGTGGTTAGTTCTAGGTAAGACTGACCAGTCCAACAAATGTTATCATCCAAGTCTGCCAGGGAGGTGTGATTCCTGATTCTCCCATTCTGGATGGCCTGTCTGAGCCAACAGCTCCTAGCCGTCTTACACTGGTAAAATCACCGAGGGAAGCAAAGAGAATAAAACTTAAGGCTATCCTGGAAGAGTTTCCTCAAGCCGGCTATCTACAAAACCCACTGGACATTCGAGAACTATCTCTGAACATGGCAGATGGACGCGACCAAAAGTCATGCAGACCCTAGGGCTTTCCTTGCAGGAAGTGAAACAAAGCATCCGTGACAAGTTGGTAGAAGAGATAAAGGCTCTGAATGGTGTTATGTTCCAGCTGGCTCTCAAGGTTCAGCTTCGGAAGGACAGCCCTGATTGTGGTGAGGAGTGTATGGACCCCATGCTGCGTCATAAGCAGGAGGTTATTCTGCAGGAGGGTGAAATCAATGGGGCCCTCAATAAAGCTTTCTCAATGATTGTAGAAACTCTCGAGAAGTGGACCAAAAGAGGGTCTGGCTGGGTCGTAGAACAGGTAGTGACTCTTTGGCTAGATGTTGCCAGGTACCAACCTCTTAGAGGTGAATATTACATCATACTCCCTAAAGAGGTACAAAACAAGAAGCTTAAAGGTTGAGGCAAGGTGAGCTGCATCTCCAACAACACAGAGAAATACGTCTTATTCAGCCTTGGCCAGTTGCTCTTCATCCTGCAGGCATCGCTTGACAGGCTGGTAGCTGCCAACAAGCCAGACTTTCCTTGTTACTAACTGCTTTGAGCCTGACAAAGAGCTCTTGACGCACAAGGGCATGTACCCCTACGAATACATGGACTCCTGAGAGTGCTTCACAGAGACCTGGCTTCCCTCAAAGGAGGCATTCTATAGCAAGCTCTCCAATGAGCACAATTGCGAGGAGGACTACTTCCACACCCAGAAAGTCTGGAGGGCCTTTATGTGTCACAGCCTCAGGGACTATCACGACTTCTACAACAGCACAGATGTCCTCCTACTGGCAGATGTCTGAAACATTCCAGAGTATGTGCCTCAGGCAGTAAGGCTTAGATCCTGCAAACTATTACACAAGCCCCCGGGCTTTTGTGGGATACCCTTCTCAAGAAGACCGGAGTGAAGCTTCAGCTGCTCACTAATTATGACCAACACCTGTTCATAGATAAGGGGATGCCGGGAGGTGACAAAATGGCTTCAAAGCACTACGCCAAAGCCAACAATCCCCTGGTTGAGAGATACAACCCAGAAAAGCCTAGGAGCCACATCCTCTACCTTGATGCGAACAACGTTTACGGGTCGGCCATGTCTCAGGCCTTACCGACGGGTTTCGTTGGATAACAGATTGCCAGCAGCTTGCCCGCACCATTGAAGACCACCCAGTTGATGACCAGGAGGGTTTCATCCTAGAGGTGGACCTGGAGTACCCAGAAGAGCTGCACAATGTACACAACACATATCCACTGGCACCAGAACACATGGTGGTCCAAAAACAGTTTATGTCCGAATAACAGCATAACCTCATCAGCGGCAGGGATGGCGCTACCAACATTGAAAAGCTGGTTCCAAAATTCGGCAACAAGGACCGCTGTGTGCTCCACTACCAAAATCTGCAGCTCTAGCTGGCTCTGGATCTTTGTCTGAAAACAATCCATCATGCCCTCAGATTTCAGCAATGCCCCTGGATGGAGCCCTACATCAGGATGAACAAAGAGCTCAGGAAGAAGGCCAACTGCTACTTTAAAAAGACCTGTATATGTTGATGAATAACAGCATCTTTGGGAAAACGATGGAAAACCTCTGCAAGAGGGTCGATGTCAAACTTGTCCGAGCACATGAGGAGGACAAGCTCCGACGTCTCATTGCCATCCCAGCCTTTGCCTGAGCAAACATATTCAATGAGATCTGGCAGCAATCCAGGTCCACAAAAACCGACTAGTGCTTAACAGTCCAGTTTATGTCGGAATGAGCATTCTGGACCTGAGTAAGTACCTGATGTACAAGTTCTACTATATCCAGTTGAAGAGTCAGTATGATGAACGCTGTCAACTGCTCTACACTGACACAGACAGACTGTTGCTAGAAATACAGACAGAGGATGTCTACAAGGACATGGGCGAGCATGCGGATCTTAATGACACGTCTGACTACCCTGAAAACAGCCCAATGCGCAGTACTGTGAATAAGAAAGTACCAGGCAAAATGAAAGACGAATGTGCGGGATGTCCTATTGCTGAATTTGTCGGTCTACGTCCAAAGATGTACTCCATACTCGAGGTCAGTGGAATGAACATCAAAAAGGCCAAAAGTGTAAAATGGCAAATCACTCACGAGCAGTACAAAGAGGCTCTCTTCTAAAAAAAATAATTTCACCATGGCATGACGTCTATTGATCAGATTAGCATCGCATCTACAGACTGCGTCTGAATAAGATCTCAGGCTTCGTAACAGAGCACCCTATCTGGCAGACCTCAAGGGACCACACAGGGACTGTTGCATGTCTGCAGCCGCCCTCCAGTTCCCTGGCCTGGTAAAGGTAGCAGACACCAGCACCGGAGGGAAGCTTTTGCTCTTTGAGACCTCCTTTGTAGTAAGCTGTTCAGCAGCTTTGAAGCTGCTGGCCACATCGACAACAGTCAGGACATACGTGTATCTCTTCCGACGAACCATGTCGTGTGGTAAGGATAAGAGATCTGATTGGTCCACTTCACTCAGTACTGAAATGTCAAACTGGGCCTCGGTATATGGCACTGAGCAGGAAGGTAGATTTGCCAGATGGCCTGCTTTTTAAGAAAGTCTACAGCATCTACATCCTGGAAGGTTTGGATGGTGTGGCCTTGCCGGCGAAGCTCGTCCTGAATGTGTTGGTTCCTTTTTTTTCCCAAGCAGCCTGAGCTGTCTGAAGCTGTTTTATGGCAAGGTCATGACCTCGACGGTCTTCTTTGATGTTGGAGTCCTTAAATAGGCTATACAGATAATTGCTTCTGGTATATGCCGACACAATGGGGAGCGCGCTGCCCAACATCAGTGCAATGCCAGCCATGGTATTATACATATGTGCCCTAATTTAATATGTCATCAGGGATTATCCCTTGCTTGATGAGGAGATCTCTGGTGGTGAGCGCGGCCGTGATGCTGACTATGGTCATGCCAATGTCCCATGGGGTGAATTCCAGTTAAGGATAGGCCCCTCCAAGTGCTTGCCTAGGCCGGCATAGCCGATTGCAAGACCCGCTACCATGGCTCCATTGTAGATCAAATTGACTACTTCCTTTCCATTTGGAGTTGCTTGGGTAGACATTATAATGCAGTTAGTCCATGCAATGGGGGTCGCGTCTATAAGAATTGCAGGCACCCATCTTGAATGGACAGAGGGAGGTTGGGGCTGCAGTGTAACCCGTAACCCTCTAAAAGATTCCAGCATGGGCTACTATGACTTCAGCATTCATCAGCCATTGAGGCATTGCTGAAGGTGATGGGGGTTGTGCTCGTCTGACGGGGTTGGTGGCTCGCAGTCGTTGACCACCAGATGCCACTCCACCGGGCGCTCCGCCTCTGCTGACTTAAGGTGCCGCAAATCATCTAGGTGTTAGTTTTTGTTGCTTCTTTTTTCTCGCATCTGCCCCCGCATGCCCAGCAGTGACCTGCTTAGGGTTTTGCTCCTAGTCACCTTCTCTAGCTGGGCCACATCCTTCTGCTCTGGCGGCGCCTCCTGCAGTGTCCCCTCCGTCGCTGTGGTAGATTCCGCCGTCTTGTTCAGTAGATACATGCTTGGATGCTTTGCAATGTTTAAAAGGGCTTAGAATTGCTGTGGTAGGAGCTAACTACAAGCCATAGCGGTGGCATAGCTCACAGGTGATGGTAGTTAGGGCATGCCCAACGAATGGATCTGCCTTGAGGTCAACAATCAGTAAAGCCTGCCGATCAGCCAAGATTGGGAGCAGCTGGCCAACCACAATAGTGTAAACCTGGAGTACTGCAGAGCCAAGTGTCTTGGTCATACTACCCCCCAGTCGAACCTCATATCTGATGTAGAGCTTGCCCATCTCGAGGAGGCAATCAATCTAATCATCAGAAATCTCTTGCCCATGTACTGCCCTGACTGACCCCCCCTCACCCCGATGGCAAGGGCGGCCAACCTCTGTCTTTGGCCTTGTATTTCTGCATTTGCAGGCTCACCAGCCTCCTCCCCGCCATAGTCTCCAGACTCTTCAGCAAGAAGCTTGTCAATAATGTCCTTACATTCCATTGCTATTGTTACGTAAACAACGCGTCTAATTGTGATGAAAAGAAGAAGAGCCGCCACTCCTCCGATGCTGGCGGTGGCAATGTATAGGCGTTTCATGTTAACACTGCATAGCTACTTGGCTGCGAGCTATTTCAAAACAGCTTTGCATGTTTCGTTTTGGCGAGTTGTTCCTGCATGGCAGGCCTGTCAGCTGCAGGTATAATGTCATTTTGATGCAAGCACTCCTCGAAACTATCCCGATCCTTGCAATGGGAGAGAGTGACCCAATTCGTTCGCTCCCGGAGGTCTTTGAGGATGGTGTTGTACCTCTGAGCCAGGACCCAGACGGATTGCTTGGCATGATGGCGACTAAATGCCAGCTCAGAGAGCATGTCTTTTTTTTTGGTGAGCAGACCCTGAAACACTGGGTAGAGAACGCGCAACAAGTCATGAAGCCGTTCACCTGGATCTAGAACATAAACCTCCTTGTCTGTTCACACCCAGGGTCGCTCCTGGTAGGTCCTGTTGTGCCTGGTCATGGGACAGAGGATTATGACTTGATCGAATCGGCCGCAGAATGGGCCCTCGAGTAGGTCAAGCACGAATTGCATTTTTCCGCAACCAGGCATACCACAAATTATTGCCGAGTTGGGCTTTTCAGTAAATAGCTAAGACAAATCGTCCATTCTGTATGTTGTGCTGCGCGTCCATAAGGACAAAAAGGTATATGTTCAATGCTCCCCAAGCTTCCACTTCCTTGGCAATCTGAATTAAGATTCCCGGGCTGTCGATTTTGATACGGCAGCCTTTGCCTTGAAAGCCATCATCAGTGGTGTACCAGTCCAGCCAAAGAGCAAACTTACCTAGGTCGCGTGGAGCCTGAGGTCCTTGGCCACCATGGCCACTTCAGGGTGCCATTTATGCCACCTGCAATAAGTTTTCTGACCTCGTCCCACGCCTTGTAAGGGCGCATGCCTTGAGCATAGATCTGGTTCGGGATGCCCTCGACAGTGACCTCCACCTTCGTGATCTTGGGGTTATAAAAGCCCGCGAACTGGCATTGAAAGGGCTGAGTTGGTTCCTCGAAGAGCATTAAGACCCCATTCATCGATAGAATGGGGACACTCAGGTTTATGTTCCGCAGCATGTTGGACTTCTCCGCCACTATCCTGTGGGGCAAGAGGACCCGGTCGTAGAAGATTGCCATCTTCACTGCGTACTGGTTGCGGATGTTTTTGGCCAACTTCCTGTTGGTTATCATCTGGAACTCCAAGGCAATGCCCTGGATTGAGTATTTGGCATTCTTATCGCCAGATGCCCTGACAACACGCATGTATTCATTGAATGTAAGTTTGTACTTGAGCTTATCGACGAAAGTGAACTGAAAGAAGGGCATGTGACACTCCAAGAGTTCAAAATCAAGTGCGATGGAGAACAGTTGCCGTAAGCCTTGGCAATAGTGGCATCCTTTGCTTAAGCAGTCTTGTCCCTGGCATTGAGTCTTATCCGAGTTGTGTTTCTACTATCCGTGGTGTCAATACCCTGGTATTGGGCACAAGCCCGCTCGTTTTCAATTTTCCAGAGGTCCATGTAACATCTGAACAATTCACTGTCGTCGAGACTCTTGACTTCATTCCTGCAAATCTAAATCGTGGTCTTTTTAATGATCGCTCGACCCAAATTATTAACCACTAAGTGATTAGTGCTGGTTGAGACCAACTTGATTTGGAAAGCCTGGAACAATGACATGATTGGCACCGAGATTCGGAAACCTTTGCGAGAGCTACTGATTCTGATCGATTGTGGAGGAGTTGTTAATGATCACAACCAACTGGCCTTGACCCCTAAGGGTTCTCTCAGCAGCTAGTGCGGATTGAGCTTTCGACCGAAAGCACTTTGAAACACCTTGTATTGAACCCACCCACCCGTTTCTTCAGTACAATGTCTGATGAGGGCTTCCCGCTGCAAGACTTCGGTGACTGGCTAGCGCCGTTGGATTCGGCCATGGACGATATTGCAGCTACCTCGCTCTCCACTAAATCGTTGATTAGTTTTATGACAAATTGGGTGAGGGTCTGCAGGTCGGGACTACCAAAACTTTATGATCAACAGAATTGGTCAGCTCTGCGGGAGGGCCCACCCAGATATTTATCTTGTTGACAGACTTACTAGAAGACCTCTAGCATTATCCACTATAGCAAAAGGGGAGGCAGTCAGGCTATTGCCCAGAATGAACATGGTTTCTCGGAATGGGAGCTCCGCAGTAGGACTCCTGCTCTACCCGCCCAAACTGTCACCCAAATACAGCGGACTGATAGAGAACTGGACGAAGTGATGCACACTAGTGGTGTCTGAAGCATCAAGGTAGCAGATATCGACAGAGCAGCCTCCACCCTGTCTGAAGTTGAAGAGACCACATTGAAAACAATCGAAGCCCCATCACTGAGTAAATTGGACATGGTCGGTTTAGAGCTAATGATGCGTTTCTATGAACTCAAAGGGCTCGACAAGACCATGCAAAACCAATGAGGTGAACTTGTAAACAACCTTGCCAGACTCTCCGACATGCACAGATATCTTTATCGAGAGAATGGAAAACTAAGAGAGACAGATGACCCCGAGATGAAGCAGTGTATCTCATAGAGAATAAGAAACCTCGAGGACCGCAGGCAGGGATTATCCTAGGTCATATTTTTAATGAGAGATTTTCTCCCATTCACAAAAAAATGATGGGATTTTTCTGATTTTGTTGGGAGAAATTTTCCCATTCATCAAATAATAACGAGATTTTTATTCATGATCTCAAAATTTATTCCTTCTCAGATCAAATCTCTTAAAGATTAAGAAAACATTCAAATACAGAAGGAAAAGAACAGATATGCTCCAAACATACAAAATAATCAACAATTATGATAAAATAAATAAAGAAAAATTAATGTAACTGATGTTCCCACCATATAGTAGCTTAAATAAACATTAGGCAAGTGACAGCAAATTTGAAGCAAAATGTTTAGGAACACAATTATCAAATAAATGTAGTAGGAAAGGTAAACTATTGTATTAATATATTTTCAGTACTTATATTTCAACTGCATTAACAATGAATACCATCAGATTCAGAAAGCAAATTTAGTTCTTCAAACCATTTTTTTTCACTTTAAAGTTAATATTCACGACAGAAAACTTTGAAAAGGTTATAAGTAGTTGTCAATATGACAAGTAGTTACTCAGTTAGATTTCAAGATGAAAAGGAGCATACTTTTTTAACTAAATATGGGCAAGAAACAATTCTTACACGACATGTGGTACATATGAAGTGTGTTAATATGCAAAGTTAGGACGAATATTTATAATACATGCTTCTGAAATAACAATGTTGAAACTCACCTGAAACCTTCGACAATTGAATATTTCTGCCCCTGAGATGCTCTTTAATGGCATTAAATATACCCTCTCCTGTAGCAGAGGTAATTCTTAAGTCTGTGAGGAATAAAGTTGATGGCTTGAGGTCCACTGGATCCACCACTCTTGCACTGATGCAGAGTTTATGATGTACCACTATATCAGTGCTCTCATCAGTTAATAATGTAATGGTAGGTGATTTATGTAATTTCTTAGTTACATCATCATCAATAAGTTCAGACAAAGCACACAGAATGTCACAGGCTGTTTTGTACCACTATATCAGTGCTCTCATCAGTTAATAATGTAATGGTAGGTGATTTATGTAATTTCTTAGTTACATCATCATCAATAAGTTCAGACAAAGCACACAGAATGTCACAGGCTGTTTTGTAAGAGGAGTAATTTATGTTCTCTCCAACCTTTAAAGCGTTCATATTAGGAGTCCCTAAAAATTGTAACAGCTCCATCAAACTGGTGTACTTAGAAAGCGGAATACATTCCTTAGCCAACCAGTAAACAACTTTCATCACCAACATGATAGAAGATGACTCTTTACTGTCTGCATTCAAGACAGCTTCCTCAAATTGCTGTCTGTCTTTCTTATTTGAAACGGCAGATAAATGATCACTCGAAGCACAATGACGCTGAAGAGTAGTTGTTTTGAAATTGTTGGTTCCGACTGCCATGATATTTACGTAGTTGAGAGTCTTGCACAGCTCACAATACATTTCTTTTTTGTCTTCGTCATACCTTAACCAAAAGTAGGATTTTAACCATTTAGGTTGGAAAACAAGTTTTGGTTTCTTTGGCGACGATGGAACTTCAGTTTTGTTATTGTTAACTTCGGCAGAAGATTTTATAAACGAAAGCATAGACGTCTGCTTTTTTCCGGGCAACGCATTTACATCACGATAGAGAAGCGCTTATAAAACAACGTACAATTCTAGACGATCGTAAGCGTCCAGATGATATCGATTGAGGCATGAGACCATTAAATTGATCACGATAAAGAAGCGCTTATTAAACAATATTTGTGGATTCTAGACGATCATAAGCGTCCAGATGACATCGATTGAGGCATGAGACCAGTAAATCCGCGTACCTTCATTTGGCTGGATGCGGCGCGAAATTTTCTCTCATTTAAGAATTTTCATTGCGATTTTTGCCCTTTTAATGCGAGAAATCGCGGAAATCGCGCCCTAGGAATATCCCTGACCGCAGGCAATCAGTTCGATGGCTTGCTGAACACACTTGGGCTCTGTTTCTCGCTGTCGGGGGTATGTTACTGGTTGCGGCCCGCGAGTGGCTAGCAAAGCGCCGGCCAATGGGCGACTAGCCCTAAGGCAACCCCAACCACAGCCTTCTTTTCCTCGGACTAGCAGCTGATACAGTTTCACTGCTTTTGGCGGCAGGCAATTTTGCTGCAGGTGGGTCCAACCGCGGCGGCCCTGCGATTTTACCATCATGAAAGCTGCCATGTCTGCACCAGAGAAGAGTTAACCCCCTGCATGCCGATTGGGAGGTCAGCTGGAGCCTGTATTATTTGTTGTTGTAGCCTGCGATGCTGGGATTGATGTTTAGGCGCATGTCACTCAAGCCCATGTAAAATCCTGTTCTGAAGGCTAGGTTGAGCTTGCTGCCGGCGTACTGCAGAATGCTTTGGTAATAGGTGATAGTGGCCTTGATGTCGAAGAGGAGTTGATTGCATCTTCCACTAGGGCAAGGAACTGCTTTTGTGCCTCAAAGCTGCCTGCCATCTGGGACTTGGTGTGGTCCTGGGCCCCGAGCAGAGCCCACACGTAGGTCCAGGTTGAGACATTGATTCGCTCCATGCCGGCCTGAGTGAAGCCTTTCGAGACATCTAGCACGAACGTGCACCAAGAGCCATCAACGCCTGGATCTTGATCGATGAGCTCAATGTGGGCCTTTTTAGGCGATAGCCAGTCACAAGATTAAACCGCGCAATGACAACCTTCAGAGACCACTGAGCCAAACATCATGTGCTCGGGGTCTAGGTGTGTCTGGGTCCCTCTGGTATGTATGTCCTCCAGGCCATGGCTGTTGGGGTACTTTTTTTGGCGCCAATCTGTCTGGGGGTCGCCCCCCAAATTCCAGGCAAAGCTGTTCATACGCTCTCCTGTCATAAGTATAGTTCACGGGATCCCAGGACAAATCCTGGGGGAGAGCGCATTTCATTTCTGTTAGAATGTGACGGGTGGTGTAGTAGACATGGAAGAGGTAGACAGACAGAATGAGGGGGGTGGCACGCCCCTCTGGTCTGTTCAGGTGGTCGATGAATGAGACCCCGCAGCCTGCTGGTGTGCACCACTCGGTGAAGTTCAGTTGGTTCTGCCAGAACTTCATCAGGTTATTAGTCCAATCTTGAACTGTGGCCTTTGTTGTCATCTTGGGCAGTCGGTAGTGTTGCCAAATTTCGGGCTGGCTGAGAATAACTGTTTACGGCCATCTTTAGGATAAGACAAGTTTCTGGCGTTAAAGTACCGTGGATATCCCCTGGCCTTATACTTTACACCGCTATTGAAGGTAAAGGCCTCCATGAAGTTTGTCTATCGTATGCAAGATTTTTCAAACAATCGCAGATACCACTACAGGCCAGACATATCTTTAACAGCCCATAGACAACAAGGATGGGAGTTGGAAGATCGGTCTGCCATTGGTCACGTACACCAGGTATGTAACCTCATCCAAGGAGAGAACCTTTGTGCGCCCGGGCCTTTGGCCCTTTCAGCAGCTGCAAGAATACCTCAGAGCCAGCATGTAGAAACTACCGGATTAAACGATCTCAAAGTTCATTCTTCGCTAGGGCCCGTTCAAATCTTGGAAGGGTTGCTGAAGCTGCCAGTTTTGAACAGAACCATCTTCCCTTCCAACCAGGGCGAAGTGCCCAAGGGGACTGTCCTGTAAATTGCAGCCCACACAGGTTGTTGTTTATCCACAAAGAGGAGATGAAAACTGCTGAGAATGCCTTGAATAGATCTACCAGTAGTCAGCTCGCTGTCGGTGGCTGATCGTACAGGGAGATAAAATCTTCCTTATTCCCTAATCCTGAGTTCAAACTCCTGAGACAGGGGACAATTTCTGAGCTCACAATCTCTGTGAGAGACAAGAATGGTAACAGAATAGACAACCACTGAAAATCCGGCCAGGGATTCGAACCCAAGACCCAAAGAAAAATTAATAAAAATGCCCCTTAGACGCCAGCTGACAGGCCTTTAAATTTGGGGACGTTTTTTTCACATACTCTCTCACACTTTACCCTTCGGCCTGCCAGCTGTTTCTGACCACCTTAGCTATCTAAAGTGGTCAGGGTCTTAGCTCTTTATATGTGTGCATGTCATGTTCAGCCCTATGCAGATGTATGTTAAGTGTCATTTTCGAAATGCGACTGTACCTAAGGTAACGTGAAACTGTAATGTGTCTTGTCATAGTGAGCTCTTATGTCCCTCTTAGGACAACTGCATACCACTTTTTAGTATACTTAAGTTAACACTTCGTGATTGTGCAATCTATAATCACGCGAGATCATGTGAAACCCATAAAACCATAAAAGTTGTGTATGTATTGGACCCTCTCCTGTATAACAGCGACAATGTGCCCCCCTACAATTGTCGATCTGTTTCAGATCCTTACCCCTGTCACCCGACTCATTCTGGTGGCCTGTATGATGCATTGGCTTGAGCGGACTAACGAAGAAACTGTAAAACCATATTCTCTCCGAGAGAATAAGAAAACCGAGGTGGGGCAGAACCCCCCACCAGGGGGCTAGATCGGGCAATGTGACCTCTCAGTTGAAGGTGGTCCAGAACCCACCTCGCTCTGCGTCGTGAAAAGAGCCTAGCAAGGTGGGTTCTGGACCACCGCCCCACTGCCATGGGTACGGGGAGGGTAAAGAACCCTCTTAGGGGAAAGTGGTCCAGAACCCCCACATTTCAGTTCGAGTGACCCTGGAGATTGAGGGAAAAGAGAAATTTATTAACAAACCAGTTCATTAGCTATTTTATAAATGCATTGCATTATACCGGTATATTTTTATGTGTTGTAATCCAAGTTCCATATCTGTTTATACAAAACTGTATGTTTATTGATATTTCCGTTAAACAGGTTTTTTTTAATAAGGTATAAGTTCAGAAATTTGCATCTCTTTCTTTTCTTTTTGTGATTACACATGTCATAAATTGTTTGTTTTGATAATAAAAACAACAGAACATGTTTTTTAAGCCATTTTAATCAAGTTAGAAATATTACAAAAATGTTCCATATTTTTAATTATTAAAGTGAGAAAAATGACAAAGAAATTCATAATCAGACCTTTTTTAAAACTATCCTGTTTTCGAAAATTGGTCAGAGAAAATTTCCCCATGAAATTGACAATCATGTGACAGAAATCAATACTGATAGTAAGTGTGACATATGTGATGTTAATTTTACTGAATATTTTGAGATGATAAAATACTGGTTAAAACTGCTTTGATCTTGAGTTGGAAAAAAGATGGACAATTTGAACTGCAGCAATTTCAGTTGCAGCCAAATTATACATAATCAATTTCTTAGGTGTTGCTGGTCCTCTTGCTAGACCATAAATATAAATCCTTTATAAATCTCTTTGAACAAGATAATTAAAAGGAAAATAAAAGAACAAATAAATCAATTTAACATCATTTAAATCAGCATTTAATCAGTTACACCTAACACTGGCTGTTTGTAAGTATACATTCACACTGACTCGCCAATCTTCGCAGAGGTGTGAAAAACATGATCACTATTAGTTTGACAGCAACGACAGTCAGTCTAGGGTAACTAAACAGAGATTGCTGTTCGACCAATAGGATGTGAAATAACAGGTAAATAGACTCAGGACAAGCAGCCTGTTTGACTGTTCTAGGTGCAGGATTTGCGAGTGACCCCATGGTATTTTGTATAGATCAAAGAAGGCAAAATTCAGGGACTGCAGTTCTGTTTGACTGATCCAGTAATTCTACCAGTGTGGTGTTGGAGCAACCAGGTTTTTTACTGGAACAATAATTATCATCCGGTAACTTTATTTGATGCTCACTTTCTTTGATGCCATTTTTATTTTGAACTCTGTGACTTATTTTCTCTGATGTAAGTTCTCACGACATTTCTTGACAAAATCTTGTTAGTTCCAGAAGAACAATGTAGAAAATCTGAGATTCCAAGGTAAGGATGTTACAAATTGTAATTTAATCACATTTTTTCACCTATTTTGCTTAGTACCATAAAAACTGAAAGTTTCCATGTTTTTTTCATTGATATTTAATATGAACCACATCACATACCAAGCATCCTATAGGAAAGCCCATTACATTATGTCATAAGTCACATGACTGTCATGTGCTCGAAAGGTCGGACTATATGGAGAAACACTGGTCTTGTAAGATGTATTTGTAATTACGATGATTGTGTATTTCTGATTGAAACATGAACAGCCATCTTTCAAAGTACTAAATAAACTTTTGCAGGTTCGAAATGGTATCTTGATATTCTTCTCATTACATTATCATTAATATTTTCATGGCATGTAAGAAGTACAGGTCAGTCTCCCCATCTCAGATGTGGACTGCCATGGACCTAATTAGTGACAAGGGGATGCCAATCAAGACCATCAAGAGTTTGGTCTTCCTAAATCGTCGATGATACACAAGTTGAGTGGGATGGTGGACCATCAAGATCAGCCAAAACAAAAGTTGAAAACTACCTTGAGTATGTGAGAGCTCTCAGCCGGGTACTTTAGGACAAGTTTTCAAACCGCTGTTCCTTACAGTGCCAGTTGAAACGGACATTTCAGAGGGTCAAGAAAATGAAACTGAACTTTGTTGTGTATGGGGGTTGCCACGTCCCCAGCTATTGCCAGATCCCCAGCTTGCCAGGTCCCCAGCTATTGCCAGGTCCCCAGCTTGCCAGGTCCCCAGCTATTGCCAGGTCCCCAGCTTGCCAGGTTTCCAGCTTGCCAGGTCCTCAGCTTGCCAGTTCCCCAGCTATTGCCAGGTCCCCAGCTATTGCCATTATTCTTGTAGATTCTGCATATTGCAGCATGGCTGAATCATAAGTAATTTTGAGGTAGCACTCAAACAGACATTTTTTTTGTTTCAGCGATACTATGTGGTGGGGTCAAATGATACACAAACAGCCTTTAGAGTGTTGAAGATTGACAGAACTGAACCCAAGGAGCTCCACATACAAGATGATAATGTAAGTGTAATGTATTTATAAATGGTTACAGGTCCTATAGAGAAGATATAGAGATCCTGTCCATCCAGCCTAGGAATCAAAATATTATATATATTTAGTGTTAAGGTATACAATAATGATGACGATAATGATGATGATAATAAAAAAATAATAATAATAACTTGGGTACACCTAATCTTCATTTTGGGCCTAGTATGCTTTTTATATTATTAAAATACAGGTCAAATAAACTTCCATTTTAAGTTTGATCTGCTTGGGATGATTTTAGCATAGGTGGACAAAAATGTATACATCTAACACAAGCAGACATACTCCCTCCTGTAAATTAGTTAAAGTTAAATATATCTTAAAGTTGGATTTTTGCAATAAAAAATCTAGTGTTATGATTAATTTTACGAGATTTAACTGTGCAAACCAATAAAAGAAATGGAATGAAAAATAATTCTGGAAGGATTTTGTCCATACTACGGTTTTCACAATAACCCTGGGTTTACAGAATCGTGTATCAAGTTGCAGTAAAGATGAAAGGGATGATAAGTTGATAATAGTTTTATAATCTAGTGAGCTGCAGTAATGTAAAAATATTTAACAATTTTTGTAGTTTTTGTTGGCTGAACAATCTTGCTGTTGCAAACATCAAAAACATCAATAATATGTTAACCTGAGAGGGCACTTGTTTGGAAATATTTAATTATATTTTGTGGTATTCAAAGTACAAAAGGATAAAATGGTTGGCATAAAACATGTTGCTTTATCAATTGTACCAATTTGTTTTGTCTAAAATCCAAATCAACAGTTTACTGGAACGTAAATGGTAGTTTGATGATAAGCTTGGAAAATAAATAAATTTATTTAATGTGCTGAACCTCCAAGTATATAATCTAGAGAAAAGAGCTTATTTGAAAAAGCTTAGTTATATTTTGCTTGACCAAAATTCCAGTGAACAGTCTTTAGGTTATAGTTAGACAATATTACTGACCGTTGTATGTTGGTTGGCCCAGAAAATCAGCACTGAACATTCTGTTTTAATTGAAAGCTTCTTGGCAACTTTTGGTATTTTTATAAGACAAGTTTAAGTTGTAACTTTCATAAGTACTCAACTTGATAATATTGCTTTTCTGCAAATTATGCACATTTAGTTCTTGAACACCCAACAGAAATCTCATTTCAGGTAATATTAATATATAATAATGAATGTGTTTTAAGCATAAAATCTGATGATTCTGCTTTGATTTTTGCTGAAAAATTGCAATAAGTTAGCAAAATTGTTTTTCTTATTGTGTCCCAATAGAGAAACTAATTTCCCAAATATGCAAATGATGATGGATGAAAAAACAGAGTAAAAAATGTAATAAGGTTTCTTTTAGGTCCAAGTTATGAAAGGGATGCCTGTTTCATATTATCTCCCAACTCACCCCCCCCCCCCTAAAAAAAACAAAAAAAAAAAACAAAGCAAGAAAAGTTCTGGTTCTGGGTGTTGTATAACAATAGTTTGGTCCCAAAGTGCATTCATAGATAGATGACTGTACCTATGGTCAGTTATTCATAATCACATACCCACAGACAATGTTATGCAATCTGTATATCTGTACATGTATTTGTTATCGGTGAATTGTTGGATTTCATCTTTATAGGCACTCACATATGTCAATACTAAATACATGAATATTGATTTTTTCACTTTAATACATCAGAGAAAAAAGCATAAATTAAGTTAAGGCTCTTTCAACTGAGCTCAATGGGCTGATCTCACTATCACCTGGCTGCACCAATTTATATTTATAGACAAATTTAACAAGCATTTTATGAGAAAAATCTACTTATATTTATGTCCCCAAAAAGGGCTGCATATGGCAGTCACACTATTCATTTGTCCATGTGTTTGTACATACCTAGGCACGTCCATTTATCCCATTTTCATGTCTTAGCCATAACTTCCTCTTTTTTTTTGCAGCTTTTTTATTTGCTGAATCATTATCGCATATTTAAGTCCTCATATCATCTGTGAATTCCGGGAATCTAGGTTACTGCGACTTTATTATTTATTATTTACTTCATTTTTATAAAAGTCTGCCATTTTGTTTGTATATTTGTAGCTTATAATGACATAAATTTGGTATATCATGAATTTCAAGCTATATGGATGTGTTTTTCGTTGTCAGTATGATAGTTTCAATGAATGATCAGCCAAAATAGCTTTTACCACTAAAGGAAGAAATGAGTTATCAGTACAGGCAGCATCACGTTACTAAGCAGGAACTTTAATAACAAAGCTGTACTGTTGTCACAATAGCTTTATTAACAGGGGCTATATTAGCATAGACTTGCTCTACAGATGTTTATGTAGGATGTGTTTCATGCTATATTAGCATAGACTTGCTCTACAGATGTTTCTGTAGGATGTGTTTCAGGCTATATTAGCATAGACTTGCTCTACAGATGTTTCTGTAGGATGTGTTTCAGGCTATATTAGCATAGACTTGCTCTACAGATGTTTCTGTAGGATGTGTTTCATGCTATATTAGCATAGACTTGCTCTACAGATGTTTCTGTAGGATGTGTTTCAGGCTATATTAGCATAGACTTGCTCTACAGATGTTTCTGTAGGATGTGTTTCAGGCTATATTAGCATAGACTTGCTCTACAGATGTTTCTGTAGGATGTGTTTCAGGCTATATTAGCATAGACTTGCTCTACAGATGTTTCTGTAGGATGTGTTTCAGGCTATATTAGCATAGACTTGCTCTACAGATGTTTCTGTAGGATGTGTTTCATGCTATATTAGCATAGACTTGCTCTACAGATGTTTCTGTAGGATGTGTTTCAGGCTATATTAGCATAGACTTGCTCTACAGATGTTTATGTAGGATGTGTTTCATGCTATATTAGCATAGACTTGCTCTACAGATGTTTCTGTAGGATGTGTTTCAGGCTTTATTAGCATAGACTTGCTCTACAGATGTTTATGTAGGATGTGTTACAGGCCATATTAGCATAGACTTGCTCTACAGATGTTTATGTAGGATGTGTTTCATGCCATATTAGCATAGACTTGCTCTACAGATGTTTATGTAGGATGTGTTTCAGGCTATATTAACATAGACTTGCTCTACAGATGTTTATGTAGGATGTGTTTCAGGCTTAATTAACATAGACTTGCTCTGGAGATGTTTATGTAGGACATGCTTCATGCTATATTAGCATAGACTTGCTCTACAGATGTTTCTGTAGGACATGTTTCATGCTATATTAGCATAGACTTGGTCTGCAGATGTATCTGTAGGAAGTGTTTCATGCTATATTAGCATAGACTTGGTCTGCAGATGTTTCTGTAGGGTGTGTTTCAGGCTATGTTAACAAAGAATTGCTGTGCAGATGTTTCTGTAGGATGTGTTTCATGCTATATTAGCATAGACTTGGTCTGCAGATGTTTCTGTAGGATGTGTTTCATGCTATATTAGCATAGACTTGGTCTGCAGATGTATCTGTAGGGTGTGTTTCAGGCTATGTTAACAAAGACTTGCTGTGCAGATGTTTCTGTAGGATGTGTTTCATGCTATATTAGCATAGACTTGGTCTGCAGATGTATCTGTAGGGTGTGTTTCAGGCTATGTTAACAAAGACTTGCCCTGCAGATGTTTCTGTAGGATGTGTTTCATGCTATATTAGCATAGACTTGGTCTGCAGATGTATCTGTAGGGTGTGTTTCAGGCTATGTTAACAAAGACTTGCTGTGCAGATGTTTCTGTAGGATTTGTTTCATGCTATATTAGCATAGACTTTGTCTGCAGATGTATCTGTAGGATGTGTTTCATGCTATTTTAACAAAGACTTGCTCTGCAGATGTTTCTGTTGGATGTGTTTCATCATACGAGGTGTGTTCGTAAAGTTTTTGGATAAGTAATAAAAACAAACAAGTTGGCGTATGATCAAAACAAATTTATATCGTTGAAAACAGAAACTATGCAGTGACAAAAATGTAAACTAATATCAAAATATATAGAATTGTAGTAAAACTACAACATATATGCAACCACTATCGTCTCTATGCCGCAGTTTGACGACATCACACGTCGCAAATATAACGTCAGCGTTACATTATTTCAAAATATTCTCCTAAACAGTTCATGCACTTCAGGTGCCGCTTAACCCACTTACTAAAAACGTCCCTTAACCACTCCTTCTTGTAGGATGACATCAGTCTTCTTACTTCCATGTGAAGATCATCCAAATCGTCAAACCTTTTCCCGGCAACTTGCTCTTCAGACATGGGTATCGTGTCAACCGGTGCATAGGCGCATTGTCGTGGTGGTATATAATCGCCTCAATCTCTAGGTCTGGACATTTACGCCTGAGCACCTGGGTCAAATCTCCGGGAATAAACTAAAGACAAAATTAGGACAAAATTAAAATTAATCAAACTTAAACGGAAATTTCTATTTGTAACAAATTAAATTTTAATTCGAAAAAATAACATTTTTATTAATAATTTTTTTTTATACATAAATAAAGTGTATCAAATGTTAAAAACGTACCTTCTGATAATAAGCGGCATTAACCGTGGTCCCCGCTGGTACGGCATGCTGCAGAATCAGTCCATGTGCATCCATTAAGAACATGAGCACGAACTTTCCTGCAGACTTAGAAGTCCTCGCCTTCTTTGCGGGTGGAGAATCAGAGTGTTTCCATATCTTGGCTTGCTGCTTGGACTCAGGTTCATACAGGTAAGAGCCACGTTTCGTCTATTGTGACTATGCGCTGGAATAACCGATCTCCCTCACAGTTAAAGCTATCAAGGAACGACCTTGACATCTGCATGCTCATGGTCTTCTGATCCTGTGTGAGAAGCCGGGCACCCACCTGGCGCACACCTTATTCATCTTCAGAGTATCTGTGAGAATGTGATACACAACATTTACGTATATCTCTGTCAGATCGCTGATCTTCAGCACTGATCTTCGCCTATCCTCACTTGGACGTGCCTAACATTGTCTTTACCATGGCGTGGGCGACCGCTCTGTGGCTTATCAAAAATGTCTTCCAGGCCATCACGGAACTTCTTATGCCACGCATAAACTAAGCTTCTTGAAACATCTGTTTGTTGATTTCCTGTCTGTATAAATTTTAACGTATCTATCGGCATCATGTTAGCGTTCAAACAAAATTTGATGACGCATCACTGTTCCAGTTTTAATGTTGTAGTCATGATATGTCAGCTAAGATACTTTCCGCTTTTGCTAAAACTGCTAAGCAACTTACTAAATGACATGATAATATGCTATGACGTCATATTTATCTTAGCCATAATTTTCGCGCATTTTTGACGTTGAGGAATTATAAGGATAAGTGATGCATAGTTAGAGGGGTATGTTGCTATAAAAACTGTATGTATCGCACTCGGCTAAGATAAGGTAATATAATTTACTTTGTCAAAAAGTACTAACATGGAGCTTTAATTTGCTATAACATTTGTTGAAATTGATATAAAAATATAAAAATAACGGTGCTGTCCAAAAACTTTACGAACACACCTCGTATTAACAAAGACTTGGTCTGCAGATGTTTCAGTAGCATGTGTTTCATGTTATATTAGCATAAACTTGCTCTGCAGATGTTTCTGTAGGATGTGTTTCATGCTATATTAACATAGACTTGCTCTGCACATTCCGGAAAAAAATAAATAAAGATGTTTACCGGATATGTTTCTGTAGGGTGTGTTTCATTGAATATTTAAATACACTTTTTGTGGATAATTATAAGTAACTTCTATGTGGAATTTTGTGCCCATTATTCACAAACAGTTGTCCACATATAATGCAAAAATCAAATATTTTTCTGGAGGGGACATTTGAGATTATTTTTTATATATGGCTACTAAAGTTATATATTGCCTTTTTGCTAAAATTTTCTTTCTTCCCCAGAATTACATTCAGTGTTGACCATCTTACAATGATACCCTTGAAACTGTCACTATATTTTATAAAATGCAAGCGCATCAAGTTCAAGGCCTGTTTATAAAGTCCTTCTCAATCTGTAGATTTTTGTAACAGTATTTCAGTTAATTAATCTTCCCCATCTTACAGATATAAGGGCATCATGTGCCATCTGTCTTTAATATTTCAAATGTACAGATATAAGGACTTCATATACCATCAGTATTTAATATCTAGAATGTTACAAATTCATAAAGAAGTTGGTAAGGGTTATTTTAAATATTTGTTTTCAGCATGTCTACAACCAACAAGAGTTTGAGACCCTGCTCACCATGATAGATGCAGGCAATAGAGTGTACAACAGTAAACAGAAGCATGGCCTGGGCATCATCAGAACAGTCTCTGCATATGGAATTGTGGGTGAGTTTACAGGTTGCATTGTAGAAAGAGTGGATGTATCTAAAGTGTAGCCAACAGTGCATAACATAGCCACTGGTTAGATGTTGCATGCCACCAATTTTATTGAAACTTGATTTTTCCATTCTTGGTCTCGTAAAGGCAGAGAATTTACAACATAATGTCTGTCTGGAGGAGATTTGCATTATCACTGAATATAGCTGATATTGATGTTGAAATCATGAACTTTTCCATTATGATAGACTTGTGTTTTTTTATCAAGATTTCAAATAAAGTCAAGACAGGCTATTGAACTAAGGCTTTATGCTGAGGTAGTAGTAAGTCTGGTCAGCATTTGCTGATAGGATCCATTTTCATAAAGCAACTTCACAGTTGGTCAAATTTATATTTGTTAAATTTTTGTTTGAAGAAACAAAATTTTGTTAAACATGGCATAAACTGCATGCACATTTTGGAGATAAACCAGATTATTGAGCTTAAAGACTAAGAAATACTTGAAAAGCACTACAACATTTTTTATTCTCCCAACCATAACAGAGCACAAAAGTTAGAAGAAAAAAAAATCCAAATTGACCGTCTGTGAGTCAGTTAGTTTCATTAAGAACAATCTACACAAATGCACAATCCACACTGTTTATGACTGATATATGTACATAAGGTGTATTCACACAAAATATGCTTATTATATATGTAATCACCCAAGAATCTGTACATAATTTGTATTTGTACCTGCCCAGACCTCAGGTGGTCTCCTCAGGTGGGCATGAATCCCCAGATACAATTTACTGAAAATTCAGTCCATTGTAGCCACATGCCAGTCATACTCCTCATGTCATGTACACTGTTTTGCATAACAAAAGTATACCAAAGTGAGCAGAAGGGTATTACTGATAATAAATTCTAGTATGTGCATATAGGTACATCTTGAGCATTGCTTGTTAAACACAGTCATCCTCCTAATTCATTGTTTGAAAAAGATAAACATGTTAATTAAACTATATCAGTTCCTATTAAAGTAAAAGTGGCGTTTTTTTTCTTGCATTCATTTGCACAATTCTTAATTGTAAAATTTCATATCACATCAATTAAATACACCCAAGGAGCTTAACGCACCATAACCACAAGTCTATCATTTTCTTTCTGTACGCTGGTTTAATAATCCTCATTTTTACTTACCTTCTGTCATTCTGTCAATTCTGTCAACCTTAGATGGGTCACTGTCTCATTACAATCCCTGATTTCTGGAGAAATAACTAATTTCCCGACATACAATGAACAGCTATTTCTTTTTAAAAAAGGTGTTTCTCTTTTAGTTTTTATATAAAATGAAAGCATAACTCATTTAGACATTTAAAGGATAAATCCAAGAATAGGCTTTTAGCAGAGATTGTCCTAGGTAATCACTGTCCCCCCCATGTGGGGCCAGAGCTTGACAACAATATTTCTTAGCATGCATCAGATAAACTAGGACTATAGCAACTAATAACTTATTAATCGATTTATTACAGTAATCTGCATCCTTAGAAATTGGAATTGTGCTCTCAAATTATTACTATTGTCCATGTTTGAACAATTGCTTACCAGGTTTTGTGCGCTTTCTTGAGGGATATTACATGGTAGTGGTCACACAGCGGAATAAGATAGCCCTCATTGGTGGACACACAATCTACAAGATAGAGGACACTGCCATGCTCTACATACCAAACATTCCTAGCGATGGAACCAAGTTCACACACACTGATGAACAAAAGTAAGTTGCTAACTGTTCTCCACAGCTGTATATCCTTTGATGTTTCTAATTTTTGGCACTTTATTACATGTTACATTTCACTTTGTTACATATTATTTATGTTTCCTTTGACATTTTGTTGGTTCTGACACACACTGGCCATTCAGCAGGGTGAACATCTTCTCAATGACCAGCAAAGTAGCATAAGAGTGTGCATGCTTACTCACAGATGTAACAGTAACTGAGGCATACTCCAGCAACTGTTTGTCCAAAATAGAGGCATGCTGTTGGAACCAATGGTTCAGATAGTGGCAAACTTCTGTAGACTGATACTCAAAAACGACATCTCAAACAAGCTACCACCAGAAAGGTCAGAAGTGCAAAGTTTGCTAAATGATGAGTGTACTCATCTTTGGGAAATATCAGGCAGGACAGCTGATATTGCAGGAAATATAAATCATATTTTACAAAATACTTTTAAGTATGATCTGTGTTTGTGCTGGCCCCAAAGAGTTTGCTAAATAAAAAGCAATAGGGTGCCAACAAGACTATTTGATGACATTGACATGATAGTTGGACCACTTTACCCACAGTCAATATTATTAAAGTGCTGTTGACTTTTTGCAATCTGACAGTTGCTCTTTCAACTGGTATTGTGAAATATTGTGAATAATTTGAAAATTTCATAATCATTTTCATTTTAAAAAGTTCTGAATGCAGTACTTAAACTTTCTGAAAATCCCTTGCATTGTTCAGATGTAAATATTTTGGATAGTGTTACTTATAGTCATAGCTTGGTTGTTGTAAGGATTAGGTTGATGCTGTAATGGCTGCGATGATGATAATGATGATGATGATGATGATGATGGGGGTGGCAGTGGTGATGGTGATGAAGATAATTGTGATGGTGGTGATGATGGTAATGATAGTGGTGGTGATGATGTTGAATTTGATGATGATGATAATGATGATGATGTAGTGGTGGTAAAGATAATTAACAATATTGCCTAAAAATACTGTAAGCTGTTTAATTTTATTTCACTGAGATGTTTCAATAATTCTCTTTTTTTTGACAGGTATGTGAAATTGTTTCAGAGTGTTGATCTTTCAAGTAATTTCTATTTTAGGTAAGAAAATCTTGATTTCATTTATTTGAGTTTTTCTTACAAAACGAAGCACATACTGCCAGATATTAAGTATTCTTGAGTCATGTGGGTCTGTCTGTTGGTCCACCGGTAGATGATATTCAACCCTGCTATTTCTTGGCTATCAATGACCAGATCTTGTATGAAACATAACAGGACAGGTTAGTAGCAAGACTAGTTGGGAGGTCATGATCAACTTGATGATAACTGATTTATGGCCCTTTGATATCCTAATCTAGAAACTGTGTTCAAGTAGTATCTGGGCATTTATCTTTGAAGATAAGGCTTGTTTAAATAATTACTTTACTATATTGCAAATTATTGTATTGTTTATATCTAATTTACACATATGCGATATATTCCTGAGTCTACAGTTCAGATATATAATGTATATATACTAGGTTATTAAGTATAAATACAAGCTAACTTTTGTAAACCATCTCATAACTTGATTGTCCAAACACAATCTTTTTAAGTGGCAGCTTGTTATAATCTTGTGAGCAGATGTTATTTTGAATCCAATGTTCATTATGGTTCAATAAAATGTTGTCTTTTTGAAGAAAATTGAAAAAACATGCAAATTCAATATACAGGCTACCAGTTTAATAAAAAGAAACCAACACTGAATGATTTTTACAAAAATATATTGATTCACGTGTGAAAAATTGCAAGAGTTTGCTTCCCTATCATCATTAATGTATTCATCAAGGTATCAGCAAATTATATTATTTTTAACAGTCATTGAAGTTACCAATTTATACTCAGGATGGCAATGGTTAACCAGTTGATATGTTCAGTGATCAAAATCTGAAGATGATGTAACATCCACATCAACTTCTACTTTCTCCTAATAATTGCGTGATTAAAAAATTTTAACATGAGTTTCAAAAGCTTTACCCCTAACTATACACTGGAATGTATCTTTCGTTATCCACTTCTTCTTGTGTTTGGTGTAGTGTGCATTGGTCACTTAAAAACTTTCATACTTTCTAACATATTTATGAGAAGAGCCGTACATGTTTATTATTTATCATTAAAGAAAGACCATCGTTGTTACTCCAGTCCAGCATAACTATGATCTTCTTATTCCCCAATTTTAATAATTGTGTCAAATTAAAATCACACTTATCGACTACCATTTATTTTTAAATCACTATAATTTTTTTTTTTTTAGTAACATGTATTGCACAAAGCTTTCTGATATTTGTCTCTCAAGATTTACAAAAGACATTGTGAATTTCAAATAATGACACTATATTTATATGGACAAATCTCATTATGAGTATCTATGGAAAGTTGTGGTACTGTTCAGGTTTATCAGTTAAGTAGTCAAAACATATGGGAAGTTTAACTGGTTACTGATTTCATAACATTTGCCATGCCTAGCTTATTTAAGTGCTTCCCACTTTAATGAATGTAAAAGAAAAAAATAATTAAGCTATTAATAAAAAACAAGTACAATGTACTCATTTGGTTGGGCATTCCATTTGAAATAGTTCTAAAAACAAGGTTGAATGTCAGTAACCACTTTTTAGTACATATATTTATACAGCTCTATTAAGAACCTCTCAACCAAACCCAATATCTGTGTCATGTTAGTTTCTCAACAGTTTTCTCCACAGTGATTACCTGCTGAATTGAAAGATAATAACACCAAGCAAATATAGAAATTATTCATTGAAAGGGCTGTTGATCTTAATATTATCACAACTAATAATTCACTTGATTAAATTTTTAATTTGACACAGACGTCACTGTGAAAAATAACGAGAAGATGATAATTTGGATAAGTTAGTTGTGTTGTATCACAGGTCTGGAAGCAGGAATGTTTTTTTTCGAGAATTGGATAGTTGCCAATAAAAAAAATATCCTTGGTTTACCATATAAAAAAAATAGCACTTGTAATGAGTAGGCATACTATAGGTGTCTTTTAAGGGAAGAGTAGACCTTGTAATGAAAGGGGTCTTGTAAGGGAAGGGTGTACCTTGTAATGAGTAGGCATACTATAGGTGTCTTTTAAGGGAAGAGTAGACCTTGTAATGACAATGCACACTATAGGGGTCTTTTAAGGAAAGGGAAAACCTTGTAATGATTAAGCACATTTTTTTAGTTTTTCAAGGACAGGGCGTACCTTGTAATGAATAGGCATACTAAAGGGGTCTTTTAAAGGGAAGAGTAGACCTTGTAATGAAAGGGGTCTTGTAAGGGAAGGGTGGACCTTGTAATGAGTAGGCATACTATAGGGGTCTTTTAAGGGAAGAGTAGACCTTGTTATGAAAGGGGTCTTGTAAGGGAAGAGTGGACCTTGTAATGAGTAGGTATACTATAGGGGTCTTTTAAGGAAAGGGCGTACCTTCTAATGAGTAGGCATACTAAAGGGGTCTTTTAAGGAAAGGGTGGACCTTGTAATGAGTAGGTATACTATAGGGGTCTTTTAAGGGAAGGACGAACCTTGTAAAGCGTAGGTATACTAAAGAGGACTTTTTAGGGCAGGGTGAACCTACTGGCTTACTACATTGTGTATTAAGGGGAAGGGCAAACTTGTAATAAGTAGGCACACTATATGAGTCTATTAAGGAAAGGGCATATCTTGTAACGAGAATACATACTATAGGGGTCTTTTAAGGCAAGGATGAACCTTTTAATGAGTAGCCACACTATAGGGGTCTGTTAAGGGAAGGGCAAGCCTCGTAATAAAGAGGCATATTTTGTTTAGTTTTTTAAGGACATGGCATACCTTGTAATTAGTAGCCACACTATAGAGGTCTTTTAAGGGAAGGGTGGACCATGTAATGAGTAGGCACAATATAGGGGTCTGTTAAGGGAAGTTTGAGCCTTGTAATGAGTAGGCACAATATAGGGGTCTGTTAAGGGAAGGTTTGATCTTGTTATGAGTAGGTATATTATAGTGGTCCTTTAAGGAAAGGGGGCATCTCATAATGAGTAGCCACACTACAGGGGTCTTTTAAGGGAAGGGTGAATCTTGTAGTGAGTAGGCACACTATAGGGACATGTTTATGGGATATTGAGTCTTGTAATAAGTAGCCACACAAAAGTGTGTGAAATCTCTAGGAACTAAACACCCCTTGATTGTATGTTGACAGCTACAGATATATAACCTAAAACCCCTTATTGTATATTGACTCCTACAGCTATATAAACTAAACACCCCTTGATTGTATGTTGACAGCTACAGCTATATAAACTACAAACCCCTTGATTGTATGTTGACAGCTACAGCTATATAAACTACAAACCCCTTGATTGTATGTTGACAGCTACAGCTATACCCTACAAACCCCTTATTGTATGTTGACAGCTACAGCTATATAAACTACAAACCCCTTATTGTATGTTGACTCCTACAGCTATATAAACTAAACACCCCTTGATTGTATGTTGACAGCTACAGCTATATAAACTACAAACCCCTTATTGTATGTTGACAGCTACAGCTATATAACCTAAAACCCCTTGATTGTATGTTGACAGCTACAGCTATATAAACTACAAACCCCTTATTGTATGTTGACAGCTACAGCTATATAAACTACAAACCCCTTATTGTATGTTGACAGCTACAGCTATATAAACTACAAACCCCTTATTATATGTTGACAGCTACAGCTATATAAACTACAAACCCCTTGATTGTATATTGACTCCTACAGCTATATAAACTACAAACCCCTTATTGTATGTTGACAGCTACAGCTATATAAACTACAAACCCCTTATTGTATGTTGACAGCTACAGCTATATAAACTACAAACCCCTTGATTGTATGTTGACAGCTACAGCTATATAAACTACAAACCCCTTATTGTATGTTGACAGCTACAGCTATATAAACTACAAACCCCTTGATTGTATGCTGACAGCTACAGCTATATAACCTGCAGATGCCTTGATTGTATGTTGACAGCTACAGCTATACCCTACAGACCCCTTGATTGTATGTTGACAGCTACAGCTATACCCTACAAACCCCTTGATTGTATGTTGACAGTTACAGCTATACTCTACAAACCCCTTGATTGTATGTTGACAGCTACAGCTATATAAACTACAAACCCCTTGATTGTATGTTGACAGCTACAGCTATATAACCTAAAACCCCTTGATTGTATGTTGACAGCTACAGCTATACCCTACAAACCCCTTGATTGTATGTTGACAGCTACAGCTATACCCTACAAACCCCTTGATTGTATTTTGACAGCTACAGCTATATAACCTAAAACCCCTTGATTGTATGTTGACAGCTACAGCTATACCCTACAAACCCCTTGATTGTATGTTGACAGCTACAGCTATATAACCTAAAACCCCTTGATTGTATGTTGACAGCTACAGCTATACCCTACAAACCCCTTGATTGTATGTTGAAAGCTACATCTATATAACCTACAAACCCCTTGATTGTATGTTGACAGCTACAGCTTTACCCTACAAACCCCTTGATTGTATGTTGACAGCTACAGCTATACCCTACAAACCCCTTGATTGTATGTTGACAGCTACAGCTATATAACCTACAGACCCTTGATTGTATGTTGACAGCTACAGCTATACCCTACAAACCCCTTGATTGTATGTTGACAGCTACAGCTATACCCTACATACCCCTTGATTGTATGTTGACAGCTACAGCTATACCCTACATACCCCTTGATTGTATGTTGACAGCTACAGCCAACCTGCCGATGACTTGATTGTATGTTGACAGCTACAGCTATATAAACTACAAATCCTTTCATTGTATATTGACAGCTACAGCTATGATCTCACCCACACCCTGCAGTTCAACATGACACCCAGCCATGCAACGGTGGTTTTACCTGAATCAGGTAACATCATTATTGTCATTGTCAGAAGTGCCATCATCATCATGTTAACCATTTACATTATCATTTTTAACTTAATCAACATCATCAATGTAACCGACCCCATCATCACATCATCATTATGATTATCAACAATGTCATTAGTAACAATCATCTTAAACAGCATTTGAACCATCCTCATAAACAGGTAGCAAAAGCAGCACCAACACTTTTAGGTTGTCATTTGTTTTTTATTTCAAATTTGGTGCTCATCAAATCAAATTAAACAACACCAAAGTTATACTCTAACAAACTAAAACACAAAGTTATACTCTATCAAGCTAAAACATAATGTTATACAGTAACAAACTAAAACATAATGTTATACAGTAACAAACTAAAACATACTGTTATACAGTAATAAACTAAAACATAATGTTATACAGTAACAAACTAAAACATAATGTTATACAGTAACAAACTAAAACATAATGTTATACAGTAACAAACTAAAACATACTGTTATACAGTAACAAACTAAAACATAATGTTATACAGTAACAAACTAAAACATAATGTTATACAGTAACAAACTAAAACATAATGTTATACAGTAACAAACTAAAACATAATGTTATACAGTAACAAACTAAAACATACTGTTATACAGTAACAAACTAAAACATACTGTTATACAGTAATAAACTAAAACATAATGTTATACAGTAACAAACTAAAACATAATGTTATACAGTAACAAACTAAAACATACTGTTATACAGTAACAAACTAAAGCATAATGTTATACAGTAACAAACTAAAACATAATGTTATACAGTAACAAACTAAAACATAATGTTATACAGTAACAAACTAAAGCATAATGTTATACAGTAACAAACTAAAACATAATGTTATACAGTAATAAACTAAAACATACTGTTATACAGTAATAAACTAAAACATAAAGTTATACAGTAACAAGCTAACACATATTGTTAAACTGTAACAAACTAAAACATACTGTTATACTGTAATAAACTAAAACATAAAGTTATACAGTAACAAGCTAACACATAATGTTATACTGTAACAAACTAAAACATACTGTTATACTGTAATAAACTAAAACATACTGTTATACTGTAATAAACTAAAACATACTGTTATACAGTAATAAAGTTAAACAGTAACAAACTAAAACATACTGTTATACAGTAATGAACTAAAACATAAAGTCATGCAATAACAAGCTAACACATAATGTTATACTGTAACAAACTAAAACATAATGTTATACAGTAACAAACTAAAACATACTGTTATACAGTAGTAAACTAAAACATACTGTTATAATTATTATTATTATTTACCAAATTTATATAGCACTCTTTTCAAATATCAATTTGCTCAAAAGTGCTTTACATAAAAAAAGATTCAGTCAAGTGAAACAAATGATCACAAACGCTTATAAAATCAGTTAAATAAAATGGTAAAAATACATTAAAACACGAGGGTTAACATATGAAGTATGGGCAAATCATAGTAAATCATTAAAGGATAAGACAGTTCAGAAATACACACACATGCGTCATATCAACCACAAAAACATCCAAAACCACGATAAGACTTATAAAAAATAGTTAACTACATTTTATGGTAGAATTGGCTGGGCTTTAGAACCTAACACTGGTCACAGAAGTACTGAATAAACAGATGTGTTTTTAGGAGCCCCTTAAAACTGGATAATGTGGAGGCTTCGCATATACTAGTGGGCAGGGCATTCCATAACCTAGGGGCTGCACATGAGAAGGATCTATCGCCATACAGTTATGTTCTAGATCTAGGGATTGCTAGCGATTGCTTATTTTCTGATCGAAGAGCTCTGGGCATTTTATAGACCTCCAGCATTTCTGCAATGTAGGAAGGTGACAACCCATTCAATGCTTTATATGTCATTGTCAATAGCTTATGTTCAATCCTGCATCTAATAGGGAGCCAGTTCTTTGAGTATTGGAGTAATACTGTCGTATCGAGATTTTCTAGAGACAATGTGTCCTGCCGAATTTTGTACACGTTGCAATTTGTTCAGTACATTGCTTGAAACACCATACAACATAGAATTGCAGTAGTCGAGACGAAAAGTTACTAGTGCGTTGATGATGGATTTAGTGGCTTGCATTGTCAGAAACGGCCGTATATGGTTAATGTTACAGAGTTGGTAGTATGACGACCCGCACACCAGATTTGCATGTTGCTCCATGTCCTTGCTTGTTGTAAAGGTAGCACCAAGGTTTCTTATACAGTCTGTTGACTGGATCACAGACTCACCAACATGAAGTGAGATTTGACTTAACTGTTTCGCATTATGTTTTGATGCAAATATCATAACCTCAGTTTTCTCGGTGTTAAGTTTCAACATGTTGGTGCTCATCCATGTCATAGTATCAGTTAAACATAGTTCTATACGTTTGATCGATTCAATTTGCGCCACATGGAGTCCATAGGTTTAAATGAGACGTAAATTTGAGAATCGTCTGCATAAAAGTGATGAGTCAAACCATGTGATCAACATATGTCTCCAACTGGTGTTGTGTAGATATTAAAGAACTTTGGTCTGAGGACGGAACCCTGTGGTATACTGCACTTCATGAGTACTGGCTGTGATAATTCGCCATCCACAGTAACAGTTTGAAATCTGTCAGTAAGGTAAGACTTTATCCAGGAAAGGCATTTACTAGATATTCCAAATTTACTCTCAAGACGGTGTAGTAATATGTCATGATCTATTGTGTCGAATGCTGCTGATAGATCAAACATTACCAGCATTGTCACGCAGTTTTAATCCAGAGACTTCAGTATGTCGTTTTGCACTTTAATTAAAGCAGTCTCGGTTGAATGAAACTTCCTGTATGCAGACTGTTGGGGCTCGTGAAGTAAATTCAGCCACATGTGTTCCTCCAAACGGGCATCAACGACCTTTTCTAGTATTTTAGTGATGAATAGGAGATTTGTTACCGGTCTATGGTTGTTAAGTGCATTTGGATCATGATTGGACTTCTTCAGTAGCGGTTTTATCCTAGCACTTTTCAGTGATTTCGGAACGTTGGTTGATTGTAAGGAAGCATTGATCATACGGGTAATCAGTGGTAAAAGTTCACAAACGCACGACTTAAGTAACCATGTTGGAACAGGATCCAACTCGCAAGACTTATTTGAAGATCTTAAAATTATTTTTTTTATTTCAGCTTTTGTGACAGGTGAAAAGTCAGTAAGTCTGTATTTAACAGGCATCATGGTTTCTTCGATAGTTCCCTTGGACATACTATGCTCATTTCCACTTTTGACATCAGACCGTATCTGTCTAATCTTGTCATAGAATAAGTCACTAAAATTCTGAGCTCTATCTTTGGGGTCTGTATTCAAATGACTGTTGTGTTTGTTGCTTCCTAACAGATGGTTTGTCACCTTAAACAAGCTTTTCATGTCACGGCTGCATGAAACAATTCAATCTGAGTAATAATCTGATCTTGTCTTGTGCAACATTGAGTTTACATGAGCACAATATTCACGGTAGATTTGGTGGTCAATAGTCAGTTTTGATGTTATTCATTTGCGTTCCAGCTTGTGCTTTTGATGCTTAGCAGCATGTAATTCTTCTGTGTACCAAGGACTGTTTGGTCTAAGAGTTATTGTTTTTGTTTGAAGTGGGGCATGTTTCTCAATTAAGGTTGACAAGACTTGAACATATACCTCAACCAGATGATTGACATTATCAGTATCACTCTTGAAATAATCAGATGAAGCTATGTCCGACTTAGTTATACAGTAACAAACTGAAACATTAAGTAATACTCAAACAAACTTAAACACAAAGTTATACTGTAACAAGCTAAAACACAAAGTTATACTGGAACAAACTGAAACATAATTTATACAGAGAGAAACTGAAACGTAAGGTTTTACAGTAACAAATTAAAAGACAAATTTTATTTTATATGCTGAAAATGTTCAGCATAATGCCAAAAGTAGTAAAGATGGTAACAAAGCAAATACATTTACAAGAAATGCACATTTTCACCATATAATCCTCCAGTATTCACTCTATAGCTCATTACTTTCAAATTCACTCATAAAATTTCAAAAAAAACAGATAAGCATGAAGTCACATTTTACTGATACCTTACTGAGAAATCCTAAACTGTATTAGTATGCAACGTAGTAAAAAAATAAATAATATTTTAGAAAAAAGTCTATTTTGCTTTTTCATGAAAAGCATCAATGTCAATACACAAAAGTGTGCATCAAATGTGCAGATCTACTCACACTATATACAATAAGTGTGCATCAAATGTGCAGATCTACTCACACTATATACAATAAGTGTGCATCAAATGTGCAGATCTACTCACACTATATACAATAAGTGTGCATCAAATGTGCAGATCTACTCACACTATATACAAAAGTGTGCATCAAATGTGCAGATCTACTCACACTATATACAATAAGTGTGCATCAAATGTGCAGATCTACTCACACTATATACAATAAGTGTGCATCAAATGTGCAGATCTACTCACACTATATACAATAAGTGTGCATCAAATGTGCAGATCTACTCACACTATATACAATAAGTGTGCATCAAATGTGCAGATCTACTCACACTATATACAATAAGTGTGCATCAAATGTGCAGATCTACTCACTATATACAATAAGTGTGCATCAAATGTGCAGATCTACTCACACTATATACAATAAGTGTGCATCAAAAGTGCAGATCTACTCACACTATATACAATAAGTGTGCATCAAATGTGCAGATCTGCTCACACTATATACAATAAGTGTGCATCAAATGTGCAGATCTACTCACACTATATACAATAAGTGTGCATCAAATGTGCAGATCTACTCACACTATATACAATAAGTGTGCATCAAATGTGCAGATCTACTCACACTATATACAATAAGTGTGCATCAAATGTGCAGATCTACTCACACTATATACAATAAGTGTGCATCAAATGTGCAGATTTACTCACACTATATACAATAAGTGTGCATCAAATGTGCAGATCTACTCACTATATACAATAAGTGTGCATCAAATGTGCAGATCTACTCACACTATATACAATAAGTGTGCATCAAATGTGCAGATCTACTCACACTATATACAATAAGTGTGCATCAAATGTGCAGATCTACTCACACTATATACAATAAGTGTGCATCAAATGTGCAGATCTACTCACACTATATACAATAAGTGTGCATCAAATGTGCAGATTACTCACACTATATACAATAAGTGTGCATCAAATGTGCAGATCTACTCACACTATATACAATAAGTGTGCATCAAATGTGCAGATCTACTCACACTATATACAATAAGTGTGCATCAAATGTGCAGATCTACTCACACTATATACAATAAGTGTGCATCAAATGTGCAGATCTACTCACACTATATACAATAAGTGTGCATCAAATGTGCAGATTTACTCACACTATATACAATAAGTGTGCATCAAATGTGCAGATCTACTCACTATATACAATAAGTGTGCATCAAATGTGCAGATCTACTCACACTATATACAATAAGTGTGCATCAAATGTGCAGATTTACTCACACTATATACAATAAGTGTGCATCAAATGTGCAGATCTACTCACTATATACAATAAGTGTGCATCAAATGTGCAGATTTACTCACACTATATACAATAAGTGTGCATCAAATGTGCAGATCTACTCACACTATATACAATAAGTTTGCATCAAATGTGCAGATCTACTCACTATATACAATAAGTGTGCATCAAATGTGCAGATTTACTCACACTATATACAATAAGTGTGCATCAAATGTGCAGATCTACTCACACTATATACAATAAGTGTGCATCAAATGTGCAGATCTACTCACACTATATACAATAAGTGTGCATCAAATGTGCAGATCTACTCACACTATATACAATAAGTGTGCATCAAATGTGCAGATCTACTCACACTATATACAATAAGTGTGCATCAAATGTGCAGATCTACTCACACTATATACAATAAGTGTGCATCAAATGTGCAGATCTTACTCAACTATATACAATAAGTGTGCATCAAATGTGCAGATCTACTCACTATATACAATAAGTGTGCATCAAATGTGCAGATCTACTCACACTATATACAATAAGTGTGCATCAAATGTGCAGATCTACTCACTATATACAATAAGTGTGCATCAAATGTGCAGATCTACTCACACTATATACAATAAGTGTGCATCAAATGTGCAGATCTACTCACACTATATACAATAAGTGTGCATCAAATGTGCAGATCTACTCACACTATATACAATAAGTGTGCATCAAATGTGCAGATCTACTCACACTATATACAATAAGTGTGCATCAAATGTGCAGATCTACTCACACTATATACAATAAGTGTGCATCAAATGTGCAGATCTACTCACACTATATACAATAAGTGTGCATCAAATGTGCAGATCTACTCACACTATATACAATAAGTGTGCATCAAATGTGCAGATCTACTCACACTATATACAATAAGTGTGCATCAAATGTGCAGATCTACTCACACTATATACAATAAGTGTGCATCAAATGTGCAGATCTACTCACACTATATACAATAAGTGTGCATCAAATGTGCAGATCTACTCACACTATATACAATAAGTGTGCATCAAATGTGCAGATCTACTCACACTATATACAATAAGTGTGCATCAAATGTGCAGATCTACTCACACTATATACAATAAGTGTGCATCAAATGTGCAGATCTACTCACACTATATACAATAAGTGTGCATCAAATGTGCAGATCTACTCACACTATATACAATAAGTGTGCATCAAATGTGCAGATCTACTCACACTATATACAATAAGTGTGCATCAAATGTGCAGATCTACTCACACTATATACAATAAGTGTGCATCAAATGTGCAGATCTACTCACACTATATACAATAAGTGTGCATCAAATGTGCAGATCTACTCACACTATATACAATAAGTGTGCATCAAATGTGCAGATCTACTCACACTATATACAATAAGTGTGCATCAAATGTGCAGATCTGCTCACACTATATACAATAAGTGTGCATCAAATGTGCAGATCTAATACAATAAGTGTGCATCAAATGTGCAGATCTGCTCACACTATATACAATAAGTGTGCATCAAATGTGCAGATCTACTCACACTATATACAATAAGTGTGCATCAAATGTGCGGATCTACTCACACTATATACAATAAGCGTGCATCAAATGTGCAGATCTACTCACACTATATACAATAAGCGTGCATCAAATGTGCAGATCTACTCACACTATATACAATAAGTGTGCATCAAATGTGCAGATCTGCTCACACTATATACAATAAGCGTGCATCAAA
The DNA here is from genome assembly GCA_007844125.1 of Sinonovacula constricta. Lineage (NCBI taxonomy): Eukaryota > Metazoa > Mollusca > Bivalvia > Cardiida > Solecurtidae > Sinonovacula > Sinonovacula constricta. The sequence continues at coordinate 33,104,839 of CM017556.1, read as the reverse complement.
TGTGCAGATCTACTCACACTATATACAATAAGCGTGCATCAAATGTGCAGATCTACTCACACTATATACAATAAGTGTGCATCAAATGTGCAGATCTACTCACACTATATACAATAAGCGTGCATCAAATGTGCAGATCTACTCACTATATACAATAAGTGTGCATCAAATGTGCAGATCTACTCACACTATATACAATAAGTGTGCATCAAATGTGCGGATCTACTCACGCTATATACAATAAGTGTGCATCAAATGTGCAGATCTACTCACACTATATACAATAAGCGTGCATCAAATGTGCAGATCTACTCACACTATATACAATAAGTGTGCATCAAATGTGCAGATCTACTCACACTATATACAATAAGTGTGCATCAAATGTGCAGATCTACTCACACTATATACAATAAGTGTGCATCAAATGTGCAGATCTGCTCACACTATATACAATAAGTGTGCATCAAATGTGCAGATCTACTCACACTATATACAATAAGTGTGCATCAAATGTGCAGATCTACTCACACTATATACAATAAGTGTGCATCAAATGTGCAGATCTACTCACACTATATACAATAAGTGTGCATCAAATGTGCAGATCTACTCACACTATATACAATAAGTGTGCATCAAATGTGCAGATCTACTCACTATATACAATAAGTGTGCATCAAATGTGCAGATCTACTCACACTATATACAATAAGTGTGCATCAAATGTGCAGATCTACTCACTATATACAATAAGTGTGCATCAAATGTGCAGATTTACTCACACTATATACAATAAGTGTGCATCAAATGTGCAGCTCTACTCACTATATACAATAAGTGTGCATCAAATGTGCAGATCTACTCACACTATATACAATAAGTGTGCATCAAATGTGCAGATCTACTCACACTATATACAATAAGTGTGCATCAAATGTGCAGCTCTACTCACTATATACAATAAGTGTGCATCAAATGTGCAGATCTACTCACACTATATACAATAAGTGTGCATCAAATGTGCAGCTCTACTCACTATATACAATAAGTGTGCATCAAATGTGCAGATCTACTCACTATATACAATAAGTGTGCATCAAATGTGCAGATCTACTCACACTATATACAATAAGTGTGCATCAAATGTGCAGCTCTACTCACTATATACAATAAGTGTGCATCAAATGTGCAGATCTACTCACACTATATACAATAAGTGTGCATCAAATGTGCAGCTCTACTCACTATATACAATAAGTGTGCATCAAATGTGCAGATCTACTCACTATATACAATAAGTGTGCATCAAATGTGCAGATCTACTCACACTATATACAATAAGTGTGCATCAAATGTGCAGATCTACTCACTATATACAATAAGTGTGCATCAAATGTGCAGATCTACTCACACTATATACAATAAGTGTGCATCAAATGTGCAGCTCTACTCACTATATACAATAAGTGTGCATCAAATGTGCAGATCTACTCACACTATATACAATAAGTGTGCATCAAATGTGCAGATCTGCTCACACTATATACAATAAGTGTGCATCAAATGTGCAGATCTACTCACTATATACAATAAGTGTGCATCATATGTGCAGATCTACTCACTATATACAATAAGTGTGCATCAAATGTGCAGATCTACTCACACTATATACAATAAGTGTGCATCAAATGTGCAGATCTACTCACACTATATACAATAAGTGTGCATCAAATGTGCAGATCTACTCACACTATATACAATAAGTGTGCATCAAATGTGCAGCTCTACTCACACTATATACAATAAGTGTGCATCAAATGTGCAGATCTACTCACACTATATACAATAAGTGTGCATCAAATGTGCAGATCTACTCACTATATACAATAAGTGTGCATCATATGTGCAGATCTACTCACTATATACAATAAGTGTGCATCAAATGTGCAGATCTACTCACACTATATACAATAAGTGTGCATCAAATGTGCAGATCTACTCACACTATATACAATAAGTGTGCATCATATGTGCAGATCTACTCACTATATACAATAAGTGTGCATCAAATGTGCAGATCTACTCACACTATATACAATAAGTGTGCATCAAATGTGCAGATCTACTCATGCATCAAATGTGCAGATCTACTCACACTATATACAATAAGTGTGCATCAAATGTGCAGATCTACTCACTATATACAATAAGTGTGCATCAAATGTGCAGATTTACTCACACTATATACAATAAGTGTGCATCAAATGTGCAGATCTACTCACTATATACAATAAGTGTGCATCAAATGTGCAGATCTACTCACACTATATACAATAAGTGTGCATCAAATGTGCAGATCTACTCACACTATATACAATAAGTGTGCATCAAATGTGCGGATCTACTCACACTATATACAATAAGTGTGCATCAAATGTGCAGATCTACTCACACTATATACAATAAGTGTGCATCAAATGTGCAGATCTACTCACACTATATACAATAAGTGTGCATCAAATGTGCAGATCTACTCACACTATATACAATAAGTGTGCATCAAATGTGCAGATCTGCTCACACTATATACAATAAGTGTGCATCAAATGTGCAGATCTGCTCACACTATATACAATAAGTGTGCATCAAATGTGCAGATCTGCTCACACTATATACAATAAGTGTGCATCAAATGTGCAGATCTACTCACACTATATACAATAAGTGTGCATCAAATGTGCGGATCTACTCACACTATATACAATAAGCGTGCATCAAATGTGCAGATCTACTCACACTATATACAATAAGCGTGCATCAAATGTGCAGATCTACTCACACTATATACAATAAGTGTGCATCAAATGTGCAGATCTGCTCACACTATATACAATAAGCGTGCATCAAATGTGCAGATCTACTCACACTATATACAATAAGCGTGCATCAAATGTGCAGATCTACTCACACTATATACAATAAGTGTGCATCAAATGTGCAGATCTACTCACACTATATACAATAAGCGTGCATCAAATGTGCAGATCTACTCACTATATACAATAAGTGTGCATCAAATGTGCAGATCTACTCACACTATATACAATAAGTGTGCATCAAATGTGCGGATCTACTCACGCTATATACAATAAGTGTGCATCAAATGTGCAGATCTACTCACACTATATACAATAAGCGTGCATCAAATGTGCAGATCTACTCACACTATATACAATAAGTGTGCATCAAATGTGCAGATCTACTCACACTATATACAATAAGTGTGCATCAAATGTGCAGATCTACTCACACTATATACAATAAGTGTGCATCAAATGTGCAGATCTGCTCACACTATATACAATAAGTGTGCATCAAATGTGCAGATCTACTCACACTATATACAATAAGTGTGCATCAAATGTGCAGATCTACTCACACTATATACAATAAGTGTGCATCAAATGTGCAGATCTACTCACACTATATACAATAAGTGTGCATCAAATGTGCAGATCTACTCACACTATATACAATAAGTGTGCATCAAATGTGCAGATCTACTCACTATATACAATAAGTGTGCATCAAATGTGCAGATCTACTCACACTATATACAATAAGTGTGCATCAAATGTGCAGATCTACTCACTATATACAATAAGTGTGCATCAAATGTGCAGATTTACTCACACTATATACAATAAGTGTGCATCAAATGTGCAGCTCTACTCACTATATACAATAAGTGTGCATCAAATGTGCAGATCTACTCACACTATATACAATAAGTGTGCATCAAATGTGCAGATCTACTCACACTATATACAATAAGTGTGCATCAAATGTGCAGCTCTACTCACTATATACAATAAGTGTGCATCAAATGTGCAGATCTACTCACACTATATACAATAAGTGTGCATCAAATGTGCAGCTCTACTCACTATATACAATAAGTGTGCATCAAATGTGCAGATCTACTCACTATATACAATAAGTGTGCATCAAATGTGCAGATCTACTCACACTATATACAATAAGTGTGCATCAAATGTGCAGCTCTACTCACTATATACAATAAGTGTGCATCAAATGTGCAGATCTACTCACACTATATACAATAAGTGTGCATCAAATGTGCAGCTCTACTCACTATATACAATAAGTGTGCATCAAATGTGCAGATCTACTCACTATATACAATAAGTGTGCATCAAATGTGCAGATCTACTCACACTATATACAATAAGTGTGCATCAAATGTGCAGATCTACTCACTATATACAATAAGTGTGCATCAAATGTGCAGATCTACTCACACTATATACAATAAGTGTGCATCAAATGTGCAGCTCTACTCACTATATACAATAAGTGTGCATCAAATGTGCAGATCTACTCACACTATATACAATAAGTGTGCATCAAATGTGCAGATCTGCTCACACTATATACAATAAGTGTGCATCAAATGTGCAGATCTACTCACTATATACAATAAGTGTGCATCATATGTGCAGATCTACTCACTATATACAATAAGTGTGCATCAAATGTGCAGATCTACTCACACTATATACAATAAGTGTGCATCAAATGTGCAGATCTACTCACACTATATACAATAAGTGTGCATCAAATGTGCAGATCTACTCACACTATATACAATAAGTGTGCATCAAATGTGCAGCTCTACTCACACTATATACAATAAGTGTGCATCAAATGTGCAGATCTACTCACACTATATACAATAAGTGTGCATCAAATGTGCAGATCTACTCACTATATACAATAAGTGTGCATCATATGTGCAGATCTACTCACTATATACAATAAGTGTGCATCAAATGTGCAGATCTACTCACACTATATACAATAAGTGTGCATCAAATGTGCAGATCTACTCACACTATATACAATAAGTGTGCATCATATGTGCAGATCTACTCACTATATACAATAAGTGTGCATCAAATGTGCAGATCTACTCACACTATATACAATAAGTGTGCATCAAATGTGCAGATCTACTCATGCATCAAATGTGCAGATCTACTCACACTATATACAATAAGTGTGCATCAAATGTGCAGATCTACTCACACTCTATACAATAAGTGTGCATCAAATGTGCAGATCTACTCACACTATATACAATAAGTGTGCATCAAATGTGCAGATCTGCTCACACTATATACAATAAGTGTGCATCAAATGTGCAGATCTACTCACACTATATACAATAAGTGTGCATCAAATGTGCAGATCTACTCACACTATATACAATAAGTGTGCATCAAATGTGCAGATTTACTCACACTATATACAATAAGTGTGCATCAAATGTGCAGCTCTACTCACTATATACAATAAGTGTGCATCAAATGTGCAGATCTACTCATGCATCAAATGTGCAGATTTACTCACTATATACAATAAGTGTGCATCAAATGTGCAGATCTACTCATGCATCAAATGTGCAGATCTACTCACACTATATACAATAAGTGTGCATCAAATGTGCAGCTCTACTCACACTATATACAATAAGTGTGCATCAAATGTGCAGATCTACTCACACTATATACAATAAGTGTGCATCAAATGTGCAGATCTACTCATGCATCAAATGTGCAGATTTACTCACTATATACAATAAGTGTGCATCAAATGTGCAGATCTACTCACACTATATACAATAAGTGTGCATCAAATGTGCAGATCTACTCACACTATATACAATAAGTGTGCATCAAATGTGCAGCTCTACTCACACTATATACAATAAGTGTGCATCAAATGTGCAGATCTGCTCACACTATATACAATAAGTGTGCATCAAATGTGCAGATCTACTCACACTATATACAATAAGTGTGCATCAAATGTGCAGATCTACTCACTATATACAATAAGTGTGCATCAAATGTGCAGATCTACTCACTATATACAATAAGTGTGCATCAAATGTGCAGATCTACTCACTATATACAATAAGTGTGCATCAAATGTGCAGATCTGCTCACACTATATACAATAAGTGTGCATCAAATGTGCAGATCTACTCACACTATATACAATAAGTGTGCATCAAATGTGCAGATCTACTCACACTATATACAATAAGTGTGCATCAAATGTGCAGATCTACTCACACTATATACAATAAGTGTGCATCAAATGTGCAGATCTACTCACACTATATACAATAAGTGTGCATCAAATGTGCAGATCTACTCACACTATATACAATAAGTGTGCATCAAATGTGCAGATCTACTCACACTATATACAATAAGTGTGCATCAAATGTGCAGATCTACTCACACTGTATACAATAAGTGTGCATCAAATGTGCAGATCTACTCACACTATATACAATACATGTAAGTGTGCATCAAATGTGCAGATCTGCTCACACTATATACAATAAGTGTGCATCAAATGTGCAGATCTGCTCACACTATATACAATAAGTGTGCATCAAATGTGCAGATCTACTCACTATATACAATAAGTGTGCATCAAATGTGCAGCTCTACTCACACTATATACAATAAGTGTGCATCAAATGTGCAGATCTACTCACACTATATACAATAAGTGTGCATCAAATGTGCAGATCTACTCACACTATATACAATAAGTGTGCATCAAATGTGCAGATCTACTCACACTATATACAATAAGTGTGCATCAAATGTGCAGCTCTACTCACTATATACAATAAGTGTGCATCAAATGTGCAGATCTACTCACACTATATACAATAAGTGTGCATCAAATGTGCAGCTCTACTCACTATATACAATAAGTGTGCATCAAATGTGCAGATTTACTCACACTATATACAATAAGTGTGCATCAAATGTGCAGATCTACTCACACTATATACAATAAGTGTGCATCAAATGTGCAGATCTACTCACACTATATACAATAAGTGTGCATCAAATGTGCAGATCTACTCACACTATATACAATAAGTGTGCATCAAATGTGCAGATCTACTCACACTATATACAATAAGTGTGCATCAAATGTGCAGATCTACTCACACTATATACAATAAGTGTGCATCAAATGTGCAGATCTACTCACACTATATACAATAAGTGTGCATCAAATGTGCAGATCTACTCACACTATATACAATAAGTGTGCATCAAATGTGCAGATCTACTCACTATATACAATAAGTGTGCATCAAATGTGCGGATCTACTCACTATATACAATAAGTGTGCATCAAATGTGCAGATCTACTCACACTATATACATCCAAATTAATTCACTTACATTTAAATACTGGTAATTAAAACATTAATTTGTTGTGAAATATTCATCATGTGTAACAGAACTGCCTTTAAGCAACTGGATAATCTGCCTAACCCAGGGATGGCCATCGCTAACACGTGGTGAAATCCTGTTGCCTGACAATGTCAGGCCAATGTGACTCGGTCTGGTATCATGTCAGTAGTTCTCGGCATGCTATACACAGTGAAGGCATGACTATATCTGCTTCAAGTGGAGACCATCTTCAGATAACTGAATTACTGTTGGTGGGACTATAAACCGAATAAACAAACAAATAAAATGCAATGTTCAAAAGACAGACCATCACATGTATAACCTTTTAAAAAGATTGTCATTATAAACTATTTTTTTTCTTATTGCTTATTACATGATACAAAATACTACATAAACAAACTGTTTAAATGTCATCAGTAGGCACTTGTAAAACAATAGTTGCAATGGCCAGTGCATGGCAAAATACAGAATATCACAAGATTGTAAAATGACACAAACTTTGAAATTACCTTAAAACAAAAAGGTAGAGTGTAGTACAATAATCTTTTAAATTGTTTTCATTGTACTGGTATAAACAAAAATGTATAAAAATTGGCATTTAGTTGCTTTTTTATATCTGATGTAAATAGAGATGGTAGAATGTTTCTTAAAGCTGAAAATTACAAGTTCAAGAAGAAAAATAAATAATCATTGAATATGTAAGGCATGGTAAACAAAGACTGAATGTGTCCATTACTTTGCAAAAAATGCATAATGGAAAATCAATAAAACAAAATCACATCACATTTGAGTCATAATTTTACACCATTTCCTGCAGAAAATGATACATTATATATAAAAACAACCATCATCTGTAGCTTGACTTCATAAAGAGAATTTCCCTGTTCTAACTGTTGTCAGCATTAAGATAGCATTATCAAATTTGTCACAATAACATTGTCACATTAATATCTCATGGTAAAAAATAAGTCCCCTGATTGCTGCCTTCAGTTTTTTTTGTTTACTCTCACCATTCACACTAATATTCAGGTCATTGTAACTATAAAATATATTCAGAAAACCTCCACTCTGTAACTTATTATAATCCCTGTAATACCATTACAATTACAATTACAATTACATGGCATTTATATAGCGCAAAAATTATGTAGACATATTCTATTGCGCTTCACAAAAGTCCTAAGATTTTGAATCATGTTAAGAACAACACTATGTACACTATGATAAACACAGTTTTCTAAATCAGTGAGACTGGAAATGCCGCAAGATTAATTGTGAAACTGTTGGAACAAGTGTGTTTTGAGTCGAGCCCTAAATGTTACTTCACAATGAATGTTTTTAAGAGAGCTTGGAAGATTATTCCACAGTTTTGCGCCAACTACAGCTAATGACCGGTCTGCAAGTTTTGTACGCCGTCTGGGAATATGAAAGTTGACATCACTCTGTGAACGCAATCTATATCGACTTGTATTCTTATGAACAAACATATCCTTGATATATATTGGAGCTGTTCCGGCGATTACTCGAAAGACCAAAACAAGGACTTTAAACATAACTCTTGCTTTAACTGGGAGCCAATGAAGTCGTTTCAATAGTTCAGCACTTGGATGGTGGTACGAAACATTTAGCACAACCCTTGCAGCATGGTTTTGCACACGCTGTAGTTTGTTGACTTGGTATGCTGGAATATCAGTGTAAAGACTGTTACAGAAGTCAATGTGAGAGTGAACTAATCCATGTACCAAGGTTTCAGTAGATTCTTGAGTAAGATGTCTCCGTAGTGTTCTTAAATTGCGTAACTGAATATTGGCTATTTGACATTTCTTCTGGATATGTTGGTCAAAGCTCAGAGTATTAGTCATGATCACTCCAAGGTCCCTGACTTGGTCAACACATTTAACATTAATACCTCCAACATTCACTTTCTCTATATTTAGTTTACTCAATTGCTGTTTAGTTCCATAGAATATTATTTCAGTTTTTGATTGATTCACTTTAAGTTTATGGGTTGTCATCCATGTAATAATATCGTTCAGGCAGCAGTCAAGCTGTGCGAGCACTGAGGATACATTACTAGGATTACCTGCCTCAATGGACAAGGCAAGCTTGTGGTCATCTGCGTAACCATACAGACTCGCAGCAGAATATTTTTCAACAACCTTATTTAGAGCTGAGATATACAGAGTAAAGATTACAGGCCCAGCACAAGAACCCTGGGGGACTCCGAATCTCAAAGGTTCACTGTCAGACTTTGACTGGTCTATAATGACTGACGTTGTACGGTTGGTTAAGTAGGATTCAATCCATTTCAGTGGAGTATCTTGAATACCAAAGTCTTGTTGTAGCAGCTCTAGCAATATAGGAACGTCAATGGTGTCAAAAGCAGCACTCAGATCTATCATAACCACAATTGTCACTTTATTATTCTCAATGTTTTCTAGTAAATCATGATACATTTTAACCATGGCCGTTTCAACACCATGATATTTTCTGTACGCACTTTGGTAAGCTGGTAAAAGATTGTTGTCTTCAATGTACTCATTTATTTGATTTAATGCTGCCTTCTCTAAAATCTTTGAGAGGAATGTTAGATTTGAGACTGGCCTGTAATTTGGAAGTTCAACCATAAAATATGTTGCCATAAAATTATGATATGGGACAGATTTCATTGCATTGTTTCTGTTCCTAGTGACAGATTAGAGGAAAAAATGTAAGAGTTTTATCCTTATTTCCATAATAATCCATTGAAAGAAATATGGAAAGTAAAGTATATAATTATGTAATTCTTGCATACCATTATACTTTATACATTTTGTACAAAAGAAAAAACAGTTTTATGGATGAAAATTAGTTCTAATGTGTCTTGACTGCTATTTTGAAAAAATCAAATCATAATTGGTGCAATAACCTCTTTAATAAGATCTTTGATGTTATACATATGTTTCTAACATTTCATTTAAATGAGTAGGTAAAAGTTTAGTACTTTTGCTATCTGAGCTAGCTAATTAGGCAATCAGAAGGCAAGTGGTGGCCATCTTCAAAATCTTTGACTGCTAGTTTGGATTTCAAGGTGGCTGTGTTTTTCTTTAAAGCACATCGCAAGTGGTTGTGAAAAAAACTAAATGCTTCTGTCACATAACTTGCAATTTTGCCTAAAGACTGGATTTATTTAAAAATGATATTCATATCAATTGTACAAATATCCTGTTCCTATATTGCAGGCAGTAAATGTGGGTTAAAAATGACACCAGAATGGAGGTTTGTGTGGAACAAACACCTGTTGACCCAATTTCAAGACGAGGTCCATCCAGACTGGGTCCTGCATTTCACCTATGGATTTATTGCACAATCTAGTATCCTTACACCAGTGTGTTTATCAGCCATTTTTATGTGTAATTTTTGTCTGGCCCTTAACTTTATTGCTAATTGACAAAAGTTTAAAATATGTGGCACAAGTGATTATCACATCAAGACCACATGTCACATGTTACATTGAATTTCAAGGTAACATGAAAGCTTTGAAGCAAATCCCTGTCCCACAATAATTCAAGAATACAAATTTAGCATGCAAAGCTCAGGTTGCTACAATGAAGGTCATAAGACATTCTGGAGCATCCATCAGTTATTTTGATACTAAAATTACACATTTCAGATGTGAAAATGTTTATTCGACTTTATGGCATGGTCAGACTACTTTTGATAGTGCAGACGAATGACCAACAGATATTATAAGAACATATTATATTATAATATGTTCTTATCTGCTTGCCTCCCTTTGATGTTCATTTCCCACCTGTTAAATACACTTGTTGTCTAGCAGTGTCCATTCAAAACAAAAATTGTCATCCATTAGTTGTGTGGTGCTTATCAGATTTATCCTTAACTCTTGCAGTTCAAATGCATTTTTTTATGTTACTGAACTGTTTTATGTCAGTTGATAGCTGTTAGAGCTGATCTTCAAATAGATGTTTTATGGATAGAGCTGTTACATATCAGAGAGGGCCAATATGCCTGTCAGCCTGTAACAGACAGTGAACGAAATCCAAAGGATTACTTTAAGAAAATAATTGGATACATTTATGACACGCAATGAACAAATACATCTTTTAGAAAACAACACTATTTGTCCCATTTTATTTTCATTTAATTAAATAATCTTGTCTGTTTAGGCATATAAACTGAACTTTTTCTTAGATTCCTTGTATAAATCATTTACATTTCTCATTTTACAACAATTTATGTGGTCCTATCTGTTGTTTGTGATGTCATTAGCACATACAATTTTGTTTTTATTTATATTTTTTATGCTCTTCTGTTTGCTTGTGCATGACAAATTTACTAAATATATAAAAAAAACTCACAGAAAATATATTTTTTTTTATCTCCATTTTCCTAATTGTTACATGATGGTTTATTTTTAAGTTCTTATTTGTTTTTAGTCAGTATGTATCCATTATTCTATTAGTTTTTCCTTACACAACAGGTGGTGTCCATCATACATTTGCTGGTGTCAGTTTAGTGTACACTTTATATAAGTTATTTGTACTGTAACTGTAAATTTTACATAGTACACACCTCAGTTGCAAAGCTGTAGAGATGGGTGCACATCTTTTTCACTACCAGATAATTCTGAATATGTTTTTCTATTCATTCTTGTTTGTCTTGTCTGTTCATGATTAGTGTGACCAACCCTGACTCTCTCAAATTAATGGATAGATTGAACAAGGCATTTATCATATACCAAAAGTATTTGTTTATCACCCTTGACCCTAGAGAAAGTTTTCAATTGAAAACTGTTGAAGAGGCATTTAGAGTTACTGTTCCTTAGTTCACCCTCACATCCATCCATTTGTTAAGAGATTTTTGTCTGATTGAATTGAACTTTTGAAGGACTCTGAATATTTAATTGATATTGTCTTTAAGTATTTGATGTCAAAATATATTTAAATTTTGAGAGTTTTACTTTGGTTACTATCCACTGAATGTTTGCAGACTATTGCCCTTTCTTGAGAAATTTCAAACAGAAAGATTTGTTATTGTATGAACATGTTTCTTGTCTCATAAATTCTGGACTAAAATGGTACTTTTTTCTATACAGTAAGTTTTGTAGTTAAAACATTCTCAAGGAAGCTTTTTGTCAGGTGTAATTTAAATATGACCAGTCATATAGAAGAATGACATCAGACTGCCTTGCTTGAATGTCCAATATCCATGTAACTACAGACTCCCTCTCACTATATGACAACACTGTTGGTCAGTAATTCTTGTTGAAACCAGTTAAATCCAGTCCTTTTTGCCTGTTAATTGCTGTTTGGTTATATTGTCACTATTATGAGGTGAAGCAAATTTACCTAAACACATAGAATATTTAACTGGCTATATACCAGATAGGGTGTAATACATATTGAATGCATGATTAATACCGATCAGAAAACAGACATTTTCAGATGACATAATAGACACTTGCAGAAACTGCCTGTATGTTTGTACTCATTTTATCACAATTCCTTAGACAAGCTATAGCCATGCCCATCTTAGCAACAGGTCTTCACTGTAACTAGGTTAGACAAACAATTGCTCAGCATGTGAGCCTCATTTGCTTTCTTATACACAAAGGTGAAAAAATCATTTTCAGTAAATAACTTGCCTACTTTGACCTTTTAGACATTGAATGTTCATAAAAGACAACATGAATCCATGTTGTTATGACATGACAATTTGTGTAATATTTATCAATTATTAGTAGAAAATATTTAACTTTCTAAGAGAATATTAATTCCATCTATTGCACTCTTACATGAAAAGCAAAAGCATTTTCTGCAAATATAATTAATTTAACAACACAGCTAATGAGCCTTAATTTTGTCACTTAATCTACTTACACCCTATATGATGCTGCCAAAGTAGATCACTTATATAAACAATGGTTAATAATGTGATATTTTGTCTTGTAAAGTGTATTATGTCACCTGTTACAAATATGAACAATTTTTCTAACTATATGTCACAGTTAGTATTGGGATGTCTATAGTAAGAGTAGGTTATATATATGTGTGTATTATTATATTTGTTAGCATCTGTATTGCATGTATGTTACTTTATTTTCTTTCACATCCTTTTAACTATTTACAAACTATCATTTGAAACTTTGGTACTTTTCCTTTTACCTTCTTTACATGCTACTCCTTTAAATTACCTTACAAACTACCCCTTTAAAATACTAATACATCAGTCACCATAATGCACAGCGGTGGGGTCTTACTGGTGCACGGAGCAGACCTAAGTTGACAGTGGCCGTGGCCTGTGCCATCCCTGTATCTTCCGATAAATAAATTCTAAAACCACCACCTCATATTTTCAGACCAACACACAGGGTCCTCCTAAACGTCCCCGTTACATTAACATATTACGATCCAAAGAGTATTTAACATATATATCATTGTCTAACCTAGCACTAAGCGGCGTAACCATGAGGAACTGATGTTATTGGCTGTAAGGGCTTGTCAATCAAATACCTGTAAAGGGTCAATTACTTCAGCACTTAACAAAATAGAACTTGACACAAACATTTTTCTTTCATATTTAGACATCTATTTGCACTTTTTCACTAAATTTTCATTAAAATCTATAGTAAATTATTAATCAAAATATAAAGTCAGATTGGTAAATTCTGGATCATGTCTCATATCAATCAACATAATTGTTTAAGACAAGGCAAGTGGGATTTGAGTCTTGTCTAAATTCCTTTAAGTGGCTCTAGATTTTAATAGGCCCCAAGTTTGAACCCTGATTGCAACATACAAAAGTCTTAAATAATGGTAGCGGTATAGCTTCCTTGCTAATGTGACCGGCCGCAATAGCTCAAGTGGTAGAGCGTCTGCTTGCGGATCGGGAGGTCACGTTTTTAAACCCCGGTCGGGTCAAACCAAAGACTTAAAGGTTGGTAGTATTTGCTTCCCTCTGAATGCTAGAGGCTAAGGGGACAGCATTACGCCTAACTCGTCGGTGTCAGTATAATGGACAGGCCAGGTTCAGTCCCTGGGCCTCGCATAAGTGCTCCTGTGCTATAATGATAGAAATGTCACTGTACAATATCTGCAAAAATGCCAGCAAATCCCATCCCATCTTATCCTTGCTAATGCTCAAACAAATATAAGGGTAGTTTCATGATTGGTTGGCTTGGTGTCAGAATAATTTGACTGGGTATGGCCTTATGCCACGTGTTGGCGGCATGCTATACACAGTGAAGGCAGCACTATATCTGTTTCAACTAGACACTTCTCCAGATAACTGAAATACTGTTGGTCTGACAATAAACCCAACAAACATAAACACAAGCTTTAAGTTAAAAAATTGGAATGGTTCATTGGAAATAATAAACCGATAAAATCAAGACAAATGTTTCTAAAGGGAACATAATTCAGAAATTCCTATTTTTTCTCAAATGACTTGTGCTTTCATCACCTTTCAAAAGAAGTTGAGTTGGTTTCTCTTGTTTTTGTATCAGTATATTTTGGCAGCATGTCAGTAAGATATTGTTACAGAATATGTAATGAATATAATATGTTCAGAAGAAGTTTCTTTTGTTCAATTGGTCATGTCTGTAAAAATTATGTGATGAGATGTAATGCAGTAATTTTTTCGAATAACTTTAACTGCTGCAAGATCTGCATGTGTATGGAAAACCTGTGTGTATCACATTGATTGCACGTCGGTCCAATGAATATGCTGGCACAAGATTCCTCAAACGGGGAGCCAATAGCCAGGTAAATGTATAGCAGGGAGCCAATAGCCAGGTAAATGTAAAGCAGGGAGCCAATAGTCAGGTAAATGTAAAGCAGGGAGCCAATAGCCAGGTAAATGTAAAGCAGGGAGCCAATAGTAAGGTAAATGTAAAGCAGGAAGCCAATAGCCAGGTAAATGTTAAGATTCTTCAAATGGGAAGCCAATAGCCAGGTAAATGTAAAGATTCTTCAAATGGGGAGCCAATTGCGGGGTAAATTTATGACGGGGAGCCAATAGCCAGGTAAATGTAAAGATTTTTCAAATGGGGAGCCAATTGCGGGGTAAATGTATGGCGGGGAGCCAATAGTCAGGTAAATGTAAAGATTCTTCAAATGGGTAGCCAATTGCGGGGTAAATGTATGGCGGGGAGCCAATAGCCAGGTAAATGTAAAGATTCTTCAAATGGGGAGCCAATTGCGGGGTAAATGTATGGCGGGGAGCCAATAGCCAGGTAAATGTAAAGATTCTTCAAATGGGGAGCCAATTGCGGGGTAAATGTATGGCGGGGAGCCAATAGCCAGGTAAATGTAAAGATTCTTCAAATGGGGAGCCAATTGCGGGGTAAATGTATGGCGGGGAGCCAATAGTCAGGTAAATGTAAAGATTTTTCAAATGGGGAGCCAATTGCGGGGTAAATGTATGGCGGGGAGCCAATAGCCAGGTAAATGTAAAGATTCTTCAAATGGGGAGCCAATTGCGGGGTAAATGTATGGCGGGGAGCCAATAGCCAGGTAAATGTAAAGATTCATTAAACTGGGAGCCAATAGTCAGGTAAATGTAAAGATTCTTCAAATGGGGAGCCAATTGCGGGGTAAATGTAAAGATTTATTAAACTGGGAGCCGGTAGCCAGGTAAATGTATAGTTGGGAGCCAATAGCCAGGTAAATGTTAAGGTTCCTCAAATGGGCAGCCAATAGCCAGGTAAATGTAAAGATTCTTCAAATGGGCAGCCTCTAGCTAGGTAAATGTATGGCTTAAAGATGGATTTTTTTCAAAGCTAGAAGACATGTTTGTAATTATTGTAATGTGGCTAACATGTCACTAGAATGTTATATCTGTTTTACAAACCATAGAGACAGTAAGAAGTAATAAAATACACCTATTACAAAATAAAACTACAAATAATAGTTTTTATCCTCCCTGAAGTAGTGGGGTACATAAAGTCACAGATTTGTCTGTCTATATTTCATCTTTCATTGTGTCAATCTTTCTGTCATAATTTTGTCCTGCACATTTTGCCAAAGAATGTTTTATATATTGGTAAGCATTCAACTTCCCTTCACAGCTTAATGACTGGCAATAAGTTCTTACAATATGTGGAACACACATATAGACAATATTGGTTAAATTGTCATCTAACATTCCTTTTTTTTACATCATTAGTTTTCTCAAAATACACCTAATATCACATAATAATATCACCTTTTACCCTTTCCAATAATTTTAGTACAGATGTGGCAACTGCAGAGCCATATAAGTTTAAATATAAAGTGGGGACATTGTCTACAGTGAACTGAATATATAATACTTGTGACTGTGTAGCCAGTTTGACACATCCATACATGTAGCAGGGATATAACATCTGGTAATAAGAATGTGTTATATCTGCAGGTTGCTGTAGCTAATGAAGTAGAAACAGTGTAGCAGGGATATAACATCTGGTAATAAGAATGTGTTATATCTGCAGGATGCTGTAGCTAATGAAGTAGAAACAGTGTAGCAGGGATATAACATCTGGTAATAAGAATGTGTTTTAATCTGCAGGGTGCTGAAGCTAATGAAGTAGAAACAGTGTATAAGGGATATAACATCTGGTAATAAGAATGTGTTTTAATCTGCAGGGTGCTGTAGCTAATGAAGTAACAGTGTAGCAGGGATATAACATCTGGTAATAATGGGTGCTGTAGCTAATGAAGTAGAAACAGTGTAGCAGGGATATAACATCTGGTAATAAGAATGTGTTATATCTGCAGGGTGCTGTAGCTAATGAAGTAGAAACAGTGTATAAGGGATATAACATCTGGTAATAAGAATGTGTTATATCTGCAGGTTGCTGTAGCTAATGAAGTAGAAACAGTGTATCGGGGATATAACATCTGGTAATAAGAATGTGTTTTTATCTGCAGGGTGCTGTAGCTAATGAAGTAGAAACAGTGTATCAGGGATATAACATCTGGTAATAAGAATGTGTTTTTATCTGCAGGGTGCTGTAGCTAATGAAGTAGAAACAGTGTATCAGGGATATAACATCTGGTAATAAGAATGTGTTTTAATCTGCAGGGTGCTGTAGCTAATGAAGTAGAAACAGTGTAGCAGGGATATAACATCTGGTAATAAGAATGTGTTATATCTGCAGGGTGCTGTAGCTAATGAAGAAGAAACAGTGTAGCAGGGATATAACATCTGGTAATAAGATGTGTTATATCTGCAGGGTGCTGTAGCTAATGAAGTAGAAACAGTGTAGCAGGGATATAACATCTGGTAATAAGAATGTGTTATATCTGCAGGGTGCTGTAGCTAATGAAGTAGAAACAGTGTATAAGGGATATAACATCTGGTAATAAGAATGTGTTATATCTGCAGGTTGCTGTAGCTAATGAAGTAGAAACAGTGTATCGGGGATATAACATCTGGTAATAAGAATGTGTTTTTATCTGCAGGGTGCTGTAGCTAATGAAGTAGAAACAGTGTATCAGGGATATAACATCTGGTAATAAGAATGTGTTTTTATC
Organism: Sinonovacula constricta; assembly: GCA_007844125.1. NCBI lineage: Eukaryota > Metazoa > Mollusca > Bivalvia > Cardiida > Solecurtidae > Sinonovacula > Sinonovacula constricta. The sequence goes on along the minus strand of CM017556.1, from coordinate 33,087,003 downwards.
TGCAGGGTGCTGTAGCTAATGAAGTAGAAACAGTGTATCAGGGATATAACATCTGGTAATAAGAATGTGTTTTTATCTGCAGGGTGCTGTAGCTAATGAAGTAGAAACAGTGTAGCAGGGATATAACATCTGGAAATAAGAATGTGTTATATCTGCAGGGTGCTGTAGCTAATGAAGTAGAAACAGTGTAGCAGGGATATAACATCTGGTTATAAGAATGTGTTATATCTGCAGGGTGCTGTAGCTAATGAAGTAGAAACAGTGTATAAGGGATATAACATCTGGTAATAAGAATGTGTTATATCTGCAGGTTGATGTAGCTAATGAAGTAGAAACAGTGTATCAGGGATATAACATATGGTAATAAGAATGTGTTATATCTGCAGGGTGCTGTAGCTAATGAAGTAGAAACAGTGTAGCTGAGATATAACATCTGGTAATAAGAATGTGTTATATCTGCCAGTTTCTGTAGCTAATGAAGTAGAAACAGTGTATAAGGGATATAACATCTGGTAATAAGAATGTGTTATATCTGCAGGGTGCTGTAGCTAATGAAGTAGAAACAGTGTAGCAGGGATATAACATCTGGTAATAAGAATGTGTTATATCTGCAGGGTGCTGTAGCTAATGAAGTAGAAACAGTGTATCAAGGATATAACTTCTGGTAATAAGAATGTGTTATATCTGCAGGTTGCTGTAGCTAATGAAGTAGAAACAGTGTAGCAGGGATATAACATCTGGTAATAAGAATGTGTTACATCTGCAGGGTGCTGTAGCTAATGAAGTAGAAACAGTGTAGCAGGGATATAACATCTGGTAATAAGAATGTGTTTTTATCTGCTTGGTGCTGTAGCTAATGAAGTTGAAACAGTGTAGCAGGGATATAACATCTGGTAATAAGAATGTGTTATATCTGCAGGGTGCTGTAGCTAATGAAGTAGAAACAGTGTAGCAGGGATATAACATCTGGTTATAAGAATGTGTTATATCTGCAGGGTGCTGTAGCTAATGAAGTAGAAACAGTGTATCAGGGATATAACATCTGGTAATAAGAATGTGTTATATCTGCAGGTTGATGTAGCTAATGAAGTAGAAACAGTGTATCAGGGATATAACATCTGGTAATAAGAATGTGTTATATCTGCAGGGTGCTGTAGCTAATGACGTAGAAACAGTGTAGCTGAGATATAACATCTGGTAATAAGAATGTGTTATATCTGCCGGTTTCTGTAGCTAATGAAGTAGAAACAGTGTATAAGGGATATAACATCTGGTAATAAGAATGTGTTATATCTGCAGGGTGCTGTAGCTAATGAAGTAGAAATAGTGTATCAGGGATATAACATCTAGTAATAAGAATGTGTTATATCTCCAGGGTGCCGTAGCTAATGAAGTAGAAACAGTGTATCAGGGATATAACATCTGGTAATAAGAATGTGTTTTATCTGCAGGCTGCTGTAGCTAATAAAGTAGAAACAGTGTATAAGGGATATAACATCTGGTAATAAGAATGTGTTTTTATCTGCAGGGTGCTGTAGCTAATGAAGTAGAAACAGTGTAGCAGGGATATAACATTTGGTAATAAGAATGTGTTATATCTGCAGGGTGCTGTAGCTAATGAAGTAGAAACAGTGTAACAGGGATATAACATCTGGTAATAAGAATGTGTTATATCTGCAGGGTGCTGTAGCTAATGAAGTAGAAACAGTGTATCAGGGATATAACATCTGGTAATAAGAATGTGTTATATCTGCAGGGTGCTGTAGCTAATGAAGAAGAAACAGTGTAGCAGGGATATAACATCTGGTAATAAGAATGTGTTATATCTGCAGGGTGCTGTAGCTAATGAAGTAGAGACAGTGTATAAGGGATATAACATCTGGTAATAAGAATGTGTTATATCTGCAGGGTGCTGTAGCTAATGAAGTAGAAATAGTGTAGCAGGAATATAACATCTGGTAATAAGAATGTGTTATATCTGCAGGGTGCTGTAACTAATGAAGTAGAAACAGTGTATAAGGGATATAACATCTGGTAATAAGAATGTGTTATATCTCCAGAGTGCTGTAGCTAATAAAGTAGAAACAGTGTATCAGGGATATAACATCTGGTAATAAGAATGTGTTATATCTGCAGAGTGCTGTAGCTAATGAAGTAGAAACAGTGTATCAAGGATATAACTTCTGGTAATAAGAATTTGTTATATCTGCAGGTTGCTGTAGCTAATGAAGTAGAAACAGTGTAGCAGGGATATACCATCTGGTAATAAGAATGTGTTATATCTGCAGGGTGCTGTAGCTAATGAAGTAGAAACAGTGTAGCAGGGATATAACATCTGGTAATAAGAATGTGTTTTTATCTGCTTGGTGCTGTAGCTAATGGAGTAGAAACAGTGTATCAGGGATATAACATATGGTAATAAGAATGTGTTTTTATCTGCAGGGTGCTGTAGCTAATGATGGAGAAACAGTGTATCAGGGATATAACATCTGGTAATAAGAATGTGTTATATCTGCAGGGTGCTGTAGCTAATGAAGTAGAGACAGTGTAGCAGGGATATAACATCTGGTAATAAGAATGTGTTATATCTGCAGGGTGCTGTAGCTAATGAAGTAGAAACAGTGTAGCAGGGATATAACATCTGGTAATAAGAATGTGTTATATCTGCAGGGTGCTGTAGCTAATGAAGTAGAAACAGTGTATCAGGGATATAACATCTGGAAATAAGAATGTGTTATATCTGCAGGGTGCTGTAGCTAATGAAGTAGAAACAGTGTATCAGGGATATAACATCTGGTAATAAGAATGTGTTTTTATCTGCAGGGTGCTGTAGCTAATGAAGTAGAAACAGTGTATCAGGGATATAACATCTGGTAATAAGAATGTGTTATATCTGCAGGGTGCTGTAGCTAATGAAGTAGAGACAGTGTATTAGGGATATAACATCTGGTAATAAGAATGTGTTATATCTGCAGGTTGATGTAGCTAATGAAGTAGAAACAGTGTAGTAGGGATATAACATCTGGTAATAAGAATGTGTTATATCTGCAGGGTGCTGTAGCTAATGAAGTAGAAACAGTGTATCAGGGATATAACATCTGGTAATAAGAATGTGTTTTTATCTGCAGGGTGCTGTAGCTAATGAAGTAGAAACAGTGTATCAGGGATATAACATCTGGTAATAAGAATGTGTTATATCTGCAGGGTGCTGTAGCTAATGAAGTAGAAACAGTGTATAAGGGATATAACATCTGGTAATAACAATGTGTTATATCTGCAGGGTGCTGTAGCTAATGAAGTAGAAACAGTGTATCAGGGATATAACATCTAGTAATAAGAATGTGTTTTTATCTGCAGGGTGCTGTAGCTAATGAAGTAGAAACAGTGTATCAGGGATATAACATCTGGTAATAAGAATGTGTTATATCTGCAGGGTGCTGTAGCTAATGAAGTAAAAACAGTGTATAAGGGATATAACATCTGGTAATAAGAATGTGTTATATCTGCAGGGTGCTGTAGCTAATGAAGTAGAAACAGTGTATAAGGGATATAACATCTGGTAATAAGAATGTGTTATATCTGCAGGGTGCTGTAGCTAATGAAGTAGAAACAGTGTAGCAGGCATATAACATCTGGTAATAAGAATGTGTTATATCTGCAGGGTGCTGTAGCTAATGAAGTAAAAACAGTGTATAAGGGATATAACATCTGATAATAAGAATGTGTTATATCTGCAGGGTGCTGTAGCTAATGAAGTAGAAACAGTGTATAAGGGATATAACATCTGGTAATAAGAATGTGTTATATCTGCAGGGTGCTGTAGCTAATGAAGTAGAAACAGTGTATCAGGGATATAACATCTGGTAATAAGAATGTGTTATATCTGCAGGGTGCTGTAGCTAATGAAGTAGAAACAGAACAGATTGTCCATGATGCTTCAATGACACAGCTGGACAAGACAAAAGTCTCATCCTATGTCCAACTGAGAGGCTCCATTCCATTGTTCTGGTCACAAGACATCTCCAAGATGGTACCAAAACCACAGATTGCAAGTAACTGGCTCACCATTTTTTTATTCCCTGGCTTTGTTTCTTCCCTAGTTTTGGTTTGAAATGTAAATAGTAATGGTAATTTTATTGTTAATAATCAAGTAGTATTACTGAAACTGCTTAATAGACACAAATGCAGTTGTTTAAAAATATGTAAGATAAAATGGAATTTTAAGCATCGTCCAGGTAAGCAGAATATTTTACCGTTATTCTAATGTTAAGCAGGTAGACAATCTTTAGGCACAGCTGATTGAACATCATTTAGGTAAATACAAATGATATATCAGATCTTTGTTAGCTTGAAAAGATCCTTTGTAAGAAGTAAACAGTTGAGGGTTTACAATAGGGGTGGGACCGGCCGCAATAGCTCAGGTGGTAGAGCGTCGGCTTGCGGATCGGGAGGTCGTGGGTTCGAACCCTGGCCGGGTCAAACCAAAGACTTTAAAGTTGGTAGTAGTGGCTTCCCACCTAACGCTCGGGGCTAAAGGGACAGCATTACGCCTGACTCGTCGGTGTCAGTATAATGGACCGGCCGGGTTCAGTCCCTGGGCACCTCATAAGTGCCCCTGTGCTATAATGACAGAAATGTCGCTGCGCAGTATCGGCAAAAATGCCGGCTAATCCCAATCCCAATAGGGGTGGTCCAGGAGTAATGGAATGTCAACATAAAACCCTTGTTTGTCAATAGTTGTAAAGAAACTTATATTTATCACATGTATCAAATGTGCTGCATTTAATGAAAAAAATTATTGTTTTTAATTCATTTGTTTAAACCCAGATACAAAGATGTTTGATAACAGGATGTTTAAGACAAGTGAATAAAAGCTAAATGTCTGGGTATGTTTATTTTAAATGCTCACTCAGAAAATATATCAAAACACAACCTAAAAAGTTCTAGTCATTACATAATTGTTGCCTTTAATTCACATGTACTGGTGTATATATTTGACATTTTCAGTTGACCAGTGTGATCCCTATTTCTACACAGCTGGTCTCCATTTCAATAAGTGTCTGCGGAGATATGGGGCCCCAATCATTCTCCTTAATCTTATCAAGGTAAGTTTTTCATATAAAGATGTAAACAATTAAAATACAGTAAAAAGCACATTCACTGATTTAACTTTCATTTTTGATGTTGTCATTGTTTTGGCAAACAAAATCTTTAACTGGACCCACATCTACAGTGATGATATTGTTCTAGCTAACTTCATTCTAGACAGAACCCACGTCAACAATAATATCACTGTTCTGGCCCTGTTTGTGTCCTTTACTGTACCAACATCAACAAAGATGTCATTGTTCTTGTCAAGGTTGTCCTTTACTGGACCCACATCAACATAGATGTCATTGCTCTGGTCAAGGTTGTCCTTTACTGGACCCACATCAACAACACTGTCATTGTTCTAGTCAAGGTTGTCCTTTACTGGACCCACATCAACATAGATGTCATTGTTCTGGTCAAGGTTGTCCTTTACTGGACCCACATCAACAACACTGTCATTGTTCTGGTCAAGGTTGTCCTTTACTGGACCCACATCAACATAGATGTCATTGTTCTAGTCAAGGTTGTCCTTTACTGGACCCACATCAACAACACTGTCATTGTTCTAGTCAAGGTTGTCCTTTACTGGACCCACATCAACAATACTGTCATTGTTCTGGTCAAGGTTGTCCTTTACTGGACTCACATCAACAACACTGTCATTGTTCTGGTCAAGGTTGTCCTTTACTGGACCCACATCAACATAGATGTCATTGTTCTAGTCAAGGTTGTCCTTTACTGGACCCACATCAACAACACTGTCATTGTTCTGGTCAAGGTTGACCTTTACTGGACCCACATCAACAACACTGTCATTGTTCTGGTCAAGGTTGTCCTTTACTGGACCCACATCAACAACACTGTCATTGTTCTAGTCAAGGTTGTCCTTTACTGGACCCACATCAACAACACTGTCATTGTTCTAGTCAAGGTTGTCCTTTACTGGACTGACCCACATCAACAACACTGTCATTGTTCTGGTCAAGGTTGTCCTTTACTGGACTCACATCAACAACACTGTCATTGTTCTGGTCAAGGTTGTCCTTTACTGGACCCACATCAACAACACTGTCATTGTTCTGGTCAAGGTTGTCCTTTACTGGACTCACATCAACAACACTGTCATTGTTCTGGTCAAGGTTGTCCTTTACTGGACTCACATCAACAACACTGTCATTGTTCTGGTCAAGGTTGTCCTTTACTGGACCCACATCAACAACACTGTCATTGTTCTGGTCAAGGTTGTCCTTTACTGGACTCACATCAACAACACTGTCATTGTTCTAGTCAAGGTTGTCCTTTACTGGACTCACATCAACAACACTGTCATTGTTCTGGTCAAGGTTGTCCTTTACTGGACTCACATCAACAACACTGTCATTGTTCTGGTCAAGGTTGTCCTTTACTGGACTCACATCAACAACACTGTCATTGTTCTGGTCAAGGTTGTCCTTTACTGGACCCACATCAACATAGATGTCATTGTTCTAGTCAAGGTTGTCCTTTACTGGACTCACATCAACAACACTGTCATTGTTCTAGTCAAGGTTGTCCTTTACTGGACTCACATCAACAACACTGTCATTGTTCTAGTCAAGGTTGTCCTTTACTGGACTCACATCAACAACACTGTCATTGTTCTGGTCAAGGTTGTCCTTTACTGGACTCACATCAACAACACTGTCATTGTTCTGGTCAAGGTTGTCCTTTACTGGACTCACATCAACAACACTGTCATTGTTCTAGTCAAGGTTGTCCTTTACTGGACTCACATCAACAACACTGTCATTGTTCTGGTCAAGGTTGTCCTTTACTGGACTCACATCAACAACACTGTCATTGTTCTGGTCAAGGTTGTCCTTTACTGGACCCACATCAACAACACTGTCATTGTTCTAGTCAAGGTTGTCCTTTACTGGACCCACATCAACAACACTGTCATTGTTCTAGTCAAGGTTGTCCTTTACTGGACTGACCCACATCAACAACACTGTCATTGTTCTGGTCAAGGTTGTCCTTTACTGTACCAACATCAACAACACTGTCATTGTTCTAGTCAAGGTTGTCCTTTACTGGACTGACCCACATCAACAACACTGTCATTGTTCTGGTCAAGGTTGTCCTTTACTTGACCCACATCAACAACACTGTCATTGTTCTGGTCAAGGTTGTCCTTTACTGGACCCACATCAACAACACTGTCATTGTTCTGGTTAAGGTTGTCCTTTACTGGACCCACATCAACAAAGATGTCATTGTTCTGGCCATGGTTGTCTTGAACGGAACCAACATCAACAAGATACCATTCTTCTGGCCAAGGTCATCCTTGACTGGACCCCCATCAACAATACTGGACCCACATCAACAATGATGTCCTTTTCCTGGCCAAGGTCATCCTTGACTGGACCCCCATCAACAATACTGGACCCACATCAACAATGATGTCCTTTTCCTGGCCAAGGTCATCCTTGACTGGACCCCCATTAACAATACTGGACCCACATCAACAATGATGTCCTTTTCCTGGCCAAGGTCATCCTTGACTGGACCCCCATCAACAATACTGGACCCACATCAACAATGATGTCATTGTTCTGACCAAGCTCATCCTATACTCAAACAACATGAGCAATTATGTCCTTGTTCTGACCAAAGTCATCCTATACTCAAACAACATGAGCAATTATGTCCTTGTTCTGACCAAAGTCATCCTATACTCAAACAACATGAGCAATTATGTCCTTGTTCTGACCAAAGTCATCCTATACTCAAACAACATGAGCAATTATGTCCTTGTTCTGACCAAAGTCATCCTATACTCAAACAACATGAGCAATTATGTCCTTGTTCTGACCAAAGTCATCCTATACTCAAACAACATGAGCAATTATGTCCTTGTTCTGTCCAAAGTCATCCTATACTCAAACAACATGAGCAATTATGTCCTTGTTCTGACCAAAGTCATCCTATACTCAAACAACATGAGCAATTATGTCCTTGTTCTGTCCAAGCTCATTTCAGACTGGATGCACATTAGCAATTACAATTTGTAACCATTGTTTGTTCTGTGTTGGCTTTGCTTGATAATAGTTGCATTTAAAATTTAATTTTGATTAATTTTAATGTTGATTTTGACTTTAAAAACTTGTTCTTTGTTATCAGTAAAATAATAAACTTATTATGAGTCACCATATAGTACAAAGGTTACCATGATAACTGAGTGTTTAGTGTATACATGTAAGATGTCCTTTGCAGAGGAAGGAGAGACGTCAACAGGAGAGCTTGTTGAAGGAAGAGTATGTGAACTGTAAAAACTACCTTAATCAGTTCCTTCCCCCACACCACCAGATCCTCTACCTTGGCTTTGACATGGCGCGATACTCCAAGAGTGCTAAAAGGTCAGCAGACACAGTGGGGACACAATTGCCCCTTTTTTTTGATAATTGTTAATATTAGTTATGTTGCATAGTTGTGATCCATCATACATGTACATTTTCAATAATGATGCCTTGTTTGATGCTAAAAAATGAATGTAATCTTTTTTGTAAGATTTTTAGTACTAATAGTAAAACAAGTGAAGAATTAGTAGCAATAAAACAAGTAGTTGCAATGGTGTTTTTGGTACATATAGAAGAACCAGTAGTTCTAGTAGTAAATGCAGTTTTAGAAGAAGTAATAAAAATATTAGGAGTAGAAGTTGTAGTAAAAGTAGCAGTATTAGATGTTGTAGTAGCAGCATTAGTTGAAGTGGTACATGAAGTTATGGTAGTACATGTTGTTGTAGTAGCAGCATTACGTCGCTGTAATTCGATAACACTGTATAATGAAAACTTTCATTTTATGTTTGAATTTAGATTTTTCTCCTGCATGTTCTGCAAAAATGCTGAATAAGCCAATCTAATACCAGGGATATCATAATGTGAGTAAATATTGTATATCGATTGGCTGAAAATTTTGTAATGCGAAAACCTCATATATTATGAGTAAACACACTTACTAGATGAATTTTTCTGTTGTAAAACACTGTTATGGGTAAGTCTTTCAATTTTTTGTTTGTTAAATGACTTTGTTATGTTTTCTCAAACACATGCACCCTTGATTCCTTGTACAAGTCATCTGAAAGTCCTTTATTTTTGTTGTGTAATTTTTGTGTTGCCTGAAAAGGCGACATATAGGGATTACTTTGTCGGCAGCGGCGGCGGCATCGGCGTCCGGATTTCCTTGTCCGGAGCCAAACTTGGTATGCATGTTTCTGGCAATGACTCGAAGTGCAGTGCACAAGAACCGTAACTCTACCTTGTTCGGATTTTTAATTATTCCCATTTTATTGATTTTTGAAGAGCATTTCTTGTCAAGAGTGTAACTTTGTCACCGTAGGTCCAAATGACTCCAAACTTGGTGTGCATGTTTCTGGCAATGACTCAAAGTGCAGTGAACAATAATGGTAACTCTACCTTTTTCTGTTTTTTAGTTATTCCCCTTTGATTGATTTTATAGAGCATTTCTTGTCCGGAGCCTAACTTTGTCACCGTCGGTCCAAATGACTCCAAACTTGGTGTGCATGTTTCTGGCAATGACTCGAAGTGCAGGGCATAAGAACCGTAACTCTACCTTGTTCCGTTCTTGAATTATTCCCCTTTGATAGATTTTTTTAGAGCATTTCTTGTCCGGAGCCTAACTTTGTCACCCTAGGTCCAAATGACTCCAAACTTGGTATGCATGTTTCTGGCAATGACTCAAAGTACAGTGCACAAGAAGGGTAACTCTACCTTCTTTCGTTTTTTAGTTATTTCCATTTGATTGATTTTTAGTGCATTTCTTGCAAAGGGCATAACTTGTTGTGCATGATTTTTGCAATGAGACAATTAAAAGGTTATTTTATATGTGATTTTTGTGCAAATACATTGCAAATATCTGTACAACAAAAAACTTATAAACATTTTTTATGTCAACTAACAAAATTTTCGTCAGGCTACACATCCGACTCAAGGAGTTCTAGTCTGTTTAATGCAAAATTGTACATGTTTTGGATTTGTGACATTGGAAAAAATATTTAAGGTTCTGGACCTGTAACTAACTTCGGTAAACATCGGCACTCGGTATGATCCGGTTTTATTTGAATAGCATTCGTCGTAAAGTTTCGTATTTGCTATTTTTAGTAGTTTTTCATCACGTGATATGGATTTTCCATGACGTCATTGGGTCACCCATTTCTCAAAAATGAGGGAACCGGGAGCTCGACATCGTGATCGTCGAGGGCGATATTGTAAAAATAGTGGTTTACCGACAACAAAGTCATGTAAAGTTGAAGTGGATCATAACAATTGTGGTGGTTTCCTGTGTACAGGTGAAAAATGCACTGTTTCATCTTGTGTTTGTGATTTAAATTTGCCTTTGCATGCTAACCGCGAGAGTTAGCGACATGGTTTGACGCTCGCTCACCTTCGTCTGATATTTTCTCCGTATGGCCAGGATGGACTTTTAAATGTGTTCAGGGGTCAAAATTGTGTGGGACAACCAAGTGTCACTAATACCAAGAGTACTTGACTCAATTATTCCTAAACTGTCGGATTTTTTTTACAAAAAACGTGTAAAGTGGTTAATTTCAAATATTTCCCTCAAGCCAGCCAAAATCAGTAAAGAGAAGGTTTTCATGTAATAATGCAGAGTTTTACATACATATTTCCATCTCTTATACCAACTGTAGGGGATTTTTTGTATAAAGGAGTATAATCTGTAATTGACCATTTTGACGTTATTTTTCGCTATAAATTCTCTTGCAGTTTCATTATAGTAACCTTTACAAATTCTTATAAATTTTATTAGGAACGGTTATATGCCTTTAAATCTCATATTATGGGCAGTTCATATTGCAGAAAATTTTAAAACTAGTTGTATGTGTCTAACTAGCTTCAAACTTGAGATATTTGCTTTTATAGATAGAGTAAATTTTTAAACACACCCAAAAAACTCGGATTTTTGCTCGGGGGTACATGTATGCAAAGTTCTGTAAATTGTATTAGGAACGGTAAAATGCCTTTAAAATCTCATATTATGGGCAGTTCATATTGCAGAAAATTCTAAAACTAGTTGTATGTGTCTAACTAGCTTCAAACTTGCTTTTATCGATAGAGTTAATTTTTAAACACACCCAAAAATCTCGGATTTTTGCGCGGGGGTACATGTATGCAAAGTTCTGTATTTTTATAAGTATTTGTCCAAAATGTAATCTTATTGTTCTGATTTATCATGACATGATTGTGTAAGAGGAAAATTGGTAAAAAATTGAATATAGAACAGTAGAATTTGAAAAAATGGTACTTTTTCATTTTTTGTTCCAGCACAATTTACGGTGTTTTTGAAAATCAAGGGTCACTTTATAAAAATGTACATAACTTAAGTTACAAATGGTAAACTTCCTTAAATATTCACCGTACGATGTGTTTTATAGTACAGATTCAAGAAACAGTATCATTATAAGGATTGTGGAAGGTCACCATTACAGGTCCAGAACCTTAAGGATTCTAACAATGTAATATAAGCTAAACTTGGTTATAACAGTCATTTTATTAACCAGTGTGTTCCTAAAGCAGTGTTATTTTCCTTTGAAATTTATATACATGGTTTTCGAAGATAGCTGTTTGATACAAGTTGAAGCAAAAATAATTATATGCATTTTTCGAATTTCATTTTTTATTATTTAAAAAGTATAAAAATTTCAAATATATTTATTTAAAGGTGCATCTCGTTTTTTTTTATTCATACTTAAGTTCTAATATATAAATTTTTTACAGGTTTCTAATGTCACTTTTAGAAATCATCACACAATGAACACATGGAAATGTAGGATTCATACGAAAATTGGAAGTGAACCAAGAGACATTAACAGACTCCTTTTACAAAGAAAACTTGGAAACTATACCAGAGGAGGGAAGAACTTTTCTTTTATTAGAAAGATTTACTTTTCCATGTTTCCACAAACAACACCGAGATATATAGTTGTAGATAAACACAACGAAAAGTATTTCGTTATTGAATTTAAATTCCACTCGCACTGTAAAAATGGTTGTTAGATTGATCACAAAATGAATTGCTGAGGGAAAGTGTTAGCAAAAATGGCAAAAGATAAAATGGCTAAAGAAAAAAAGTTTGAATTACATTGCAAAATTCAAGGAAAATTGATCACAACAAAAGATCATACTCATAAAAAAATGGAAAATGAAGAAAATGTGAATGAGACAGTAAACCAAGAATATAACATGACTGAAGACAATCTAAATGATTGTTCCATGTCAAAAAAAAAGATCAACAGAAAGAAAGTGTAGTGACCATTGTACTAGGCCAAAGGCAGCTAAGTATAACTGCAGGACTCAAATCCTCAGACAATGGAACATTGAACTCATTAAAGGAAACGTCTAAAGAATGCAGAATAAGGGAAATAGTCGAAGAATTAAGGAAACTTAACAATGCTCAGAAATCCACAACTATCAAAAAACTCGATAAAGGAATAGAATGTGGTGAGAAGGACACTAATAGAAGTAGTGGTGATGAAGACATGTCGATGTCTGATTCAGATGATTCAGTTGCAGACAAAACTTGGAAACCATCGAAAGATGATGTGCACTATAATAGTGACTCAAGTGAAAATGAATCTGGATATGCAGCAAAGAAGAAACAGATTTATGACACAAATAACAAAACCAATGAATACGCTGTTGACAGTCAAAAAAATTATGTGCCAATGCCAGACAATGAAATTGAGGACACTATTAGGAATATCGTCAACCACGAAGAGATTGTTGTAGACTTTGAAAATGAAGCTAAGAAAAGAAAGATGACCGACATAAATAACAATACCAATGAAAACGTTGTTGACAGACAAACAACCGATGTACCACTGTCAGTCAATGAAACTGAGGACAATGTTATGAATGCCATTGACCAGAAAGAGATTGTTTTAGCAACAACAGCAAACACAAAGCGAAAGAGGGCAAAAGGTGGTATGGCAAGAGCAGAAGAGTGGACCAAGAACGTCAATAAAGATCTGAGAATGAGAGGTGAAGTTTACAAAGGGATAGCATGGGTTGATGGCATGCACATACTTCCTGAAAGCTGGAAACGAAAGAGTTAACGTTTGCAAAAAGATGTTTTTGTCGACTTTAGGAATAGGCAAAGCCATATTGTATAGATGGCTTGAGAAAGTTGACATCAATGGAATGATTAAGAGAAAACCTTTTAAGAGCCCAAAGATGTCTGAGAAAGACCTTGAGAAAAGGAATAAAGCCAGAGAGTTTTTAGAAAGCATCCCAAAGGTTGAATCGCATTATTGTAGGGCAACAACAGATAGACTGTACATTGAACCGTGCTACAAAAACTTTACAGATTTGTTCAAGACATACACAAGATTTTGTAGAGACAGCAATGTTGATCCATTATCAAGAGTGGCTCTTGTAAAAATGTTTCGAAACATGAACATGTCAATGTATCATCCAAAGAAAGATCAATGTGATATATGCACTGAGCTCAGCATGGGAAATCTAGATGGCGTTACCAGAAGCATATAAGAATGAAAGATTGTGCTCAGCAAGAAAAACAGACAGATAAAGAAGCAACAATGAACTCAACTCATATTAAAGTTCTTACAATGGATCTGCCATCAGTTCTAGTGTGTCCATTAATCATGTCTTCCTCTGCCTACTTTAGAACAAAGCTTACGTGTATTAATATTTTGTTAATATTTCTGCAGAAATTGTTAGACCAACCCTCGAAGTATTCCCCTTTGACTTGGATGCACTTTTCCAAGCGATGAATCCAGTCGGAAAATGCTTTTAGGTATAGTGTTTAGACACTGGAAAAGCACGCTGCCGACGGCGTGCTGAGATTCAAAACGTCGACCTCTCATGTAGTTCTTGATATAAGGATTCAACCAAAAATCACACGGAGCAAGATCAGGGCTATATGCAGGGTGTGGTAAAGTGTCAATGCTGTTGTTGCTAAGATACGACTTTACCACTACTGACTTGTGGGCAGGTGCGTTATTATGAAGGAGCTTGATTCCGCGTACGCCGGTACGGGGACGGGCTGCAGTATAGTGGCTTACAACAGCAGAAAGAACCGAATCTCTGTAAAATATTCCAGTAACACTCCTGCCTTCTGGTATAGGAATTTGAGCCACCATTCCCTGGCAATCAAAAAATAATGCATACATAATGCGTTTTGAGGTTCGAGCTCTACGGGCAACTTGGGGCCGTTTGTCATTTTCACCGACCCACACCTTATTTTTTTATTACTGTCAGGCTCATAAAAATATACCCATGTTTCATCGCCAGTCACAATTTCATTCATGCGGTTTTGGTTAGCATTCTGGTATATACATGTATCGAGAAGCTGTGACACAATTCGCACGCGCTCCCGTTTTTGGTCCTCATTGAGAAGGTGGGGTATCCACCTGTCGCAAACCTTGTGTAGCTTTAACACATGAGTCAATATTTGAAAAACCCATAAATTAATGCCACATAAATTACTTATCTCCTCCACTGTACAGCGGGCATCATCTTCCACAGCTTTTTTAACAGCGGCAATATTTTCGTCAGTCATTGTTGTAACTGGACGGCCAGGACGGGCCTCATCTTTTATCGCCTCTCTACCGGAGGTAAATAGACAGACCCATCTTCTCACTGTGGCATACAATAGGGCACTGTCCCCATAAACCTTGTCTAAGTCTGATTTAATATCAGATGCAGCAACGCCAAGCAATGCGCGTATTTTACAATACGCTCTTTGCTCATCTTGAGAATTGTTCTCTTTATCTGCCATTTTTAACTGCAGTGAACCTGACCATAGTAGATTCAAGTGAACATTGCACTCACTGTGTAGGTTTTTCCCTGTTTCCTCATGCACGTAACTGTAAAGGAGAGTCTAATCTTTCCATACATGTATGACATGTACCAATTACGCTCTGATTAACGTTAAAAAATCGCACTGATTACTACTTTATAAATGCCCCTCGTACTACGACTCGATTCCTCCAGGAAAGCGCGTTGGTGATCCCATTGTGACAGATATTCGGGTTCTGCGATACCAGCCAGAAGGTGTCGTGGAATACAAGTTTGACTTCGACGAAGAGTTTCAAGAATTACCACGACCCTGAAATGCTCCAACAGCGAACTCGACTGACACCATTTCACAGCTTCAAACAGGACCAAATCCTATCAAACAGTCTAAGTATGATGATCTGCAATATCTGAAGAGATATATTCCACAGAATTATCACCTGTTTTACGACAATCTGATGCACACATAAACAGTGATATGATGTGTTAAAATGCAATTGAGGATGAGTGTATGACGTTATTGTTAACGAACAAACATTCATTATGTGACTGTTAATGTTTAAAAGAAGTTATTGTTAACATTTAGTTGTCAATTTAGCACAGACAAGTTCTTAGTGTTAGAATCATGATCCTAGACATTTGTTCATTTCGTTTTAAAGTCTTTTCGAAACCCGACCAACGCGGATTTTGAACATTTCAGTTGAATTTCGTTTTGTTATGGTCCATTTGTGTAATTCTGTTTCGCAGTTTACCTTGCATACCGGTACATTATTGGAAGGGTTGGAGGGTTAATGCAAATTGTTAGTACGTTATTACATTTAATGTCGCGATGTTAATCCTCCAAAATTGTCAAATGTGTTTGTCAACTTACCAATGCCAAAATATGCTATACCAATGACATTTATTTGCAAAGTCATACATGTTTCTCATGTTTAATCAGTTTACTGTTTCATTAAATGGTTTCGAAAATGAGATCATTGTTATTATTATTTTGATTGATTTCCTCCTTTTAAACATTGTCATAATGAATTTGCATATTTCTTGCATTATTTGGAAATATGAATGAACACAAATACATGAACGTGTATTATAGTGTACTAAATCCAACAGAATTGTACATTGATTGAACTCGTAATTTTATTACAAAGACTGCAAAAAGCACTGTTGTGTTCATTTCTGATATTGTAATAGTTATAGCCTATAATATACAATAACGGTAATATGACTTTAAAGCAAAAACACCGTACACATGCTAAAAAATATAGAAGTGGCTAAAAATGTGTGCAAAAACATATGAGATTTTCTTCCAAAGTTATCATTAAAATATACAATAAGTGTTTTTACCAAACAAAACATGTTGTTAAACATAAATATTCCAAATTTCAGAACATTTCGACATTTTATAAAAAAGTTATACATTTTTTTGTTTCTCCTGAAAAGTTACTGTTTTCCATATACGGGGTTATCATATTACAGCGACGATTAGTTGAAGTGGTACATCAAGTTATGGTAGTACATGTATATGTCGCTGTAGTAGCAGTAGAAAGAGGATCTTTGTAAAAGTTGTGTTGTTACCTTTCTTTGGAGAATTTGCCCCCAAAATGCAAACAATCATTTCATATACATGTACTATCAAGTGCTCAGTTCTCCTACAACTCTCATTGTTGGAGAAGTTGTAGATTGTTAAAGCCTAAAATCAAATTAATATACACAATTATTCTTAGATACATGTGAACTGCATAGCAACAGTAGAATGAACACTGTTTAACAAAAAAGAAAGACACTCACATTGTTCTTCATAATGTTGTAAGCCCTTTATTGTTAGGGTTTTAATCCTAGTCAAGTTGTTCCTTCCAAGATATTTTAATGGGGTCTTTACCAATTATTGCTGAAATCACTGCAATACTAAGAATGTATTTTCCCCCTCCCATCTGTACAGGAAAAACAGCAATGTCCTTGAGCGACTAGCTGCCATCTCAATCAAGTGTGTCAAGAGAACTGGGTTCTTCTTTCAGTCACCAAATAAACTCCAAGATGTCTGGCTTCAACCAGAGTAGGTACAATTTTTATTTTTTTAAATTTATATCTTCACTGTAATAGTTTAAGGCCCAACTGTAGTAGCTTGATTGGTAAGCTTACACAGATTTGAATAAAACAAGCTTACTTATAAAGTGAACAGAAGAATTTGTTTAACTGCTTTTGTGGTTTCCTGTTGAAAGTCTGTTAGAGATGATCCCACTTGAGGATGAACAGTGGGTATTGTAATATCTTGTTATCTGGTGTCCTCCTACAGGTTTGAAGGAATGGATGGCTATAAGCAAGGCACTAGTTTGAAGCAGACTGGAGTAGTTCGGACCAATTGTGTGGACTGTCTGGACAGAACTAACACAGCACAGTTTGCTTTGGGCAAATGTGCCCTGGAATACCAGGTAAAACAGTGTAAGCTGGTCTAGACAATCTGGAAACTTTACCAGTTTGTGCATGATATTGTTTTGTTTTTAGATACCTATTATTTTCTCAAGTTTTTTAGATATGTTTTTATTCAATGTTTGTGGATAAGAAATAACCATGAACCAAGATGTATAAAATTAAATAAATATTAAAGACTAGTTCATTATAAAATATTTAGGACAACATCAACAACGTATTAGTTACATAATTTTGATCTGTGATTGTTCAAGTTTTCTTGTTAACTCAAATCCGATAATTTAGATGATATTATACACATTGTCCAGCTGCACAGGACAGGCAACCCATTCATTCAAGTGTTTGGTACTATGATGTAAGCTTGATCGTTCTTCAAAAACTTCAGCCTGCCTGTATGGGAACCAGACTAAAAAAATCCATGGAAAAACCTCCCATGCCATTTTTGGAGGCTGGACAAAACATCCCACATGTTTTGACAGGGTAGACAAAACCTCCTATGCCATTTTTTGAGGGACTGGACACAACATCCCATGTACTTTTGACATAGTGGACACAACACCCCATTTTAACATGGTGGACACAACACCCCATGTCATTTTGACATGGTGGACACAACACCCCATGTGATTTTGACTTGGTGGACACAACATCCCATGTCATTTTTAAATAATGAACCCAACACCCCATTTTAACATGATGGACACAACACCCCATGTCATTTTGACATAGTGGACACAACACCCCATGTCATTTTGACATGGTGGACACAACACCCCATGTGATTTTGACTTGGTGGACACAACATCCCATGTCATTTTGACATGGTGGACACAACACCCCATGTCATTTTGACTTGGTGGACACAACATCCCATGTCATTTTGACATGGTGGACACAACACCCCATGTCATTTTGACTTGGTGGACACAACATCCCATGTCATTTTGACATGGTGGACACAACACCCCATGTCATTTTGACATGGTGGACACAACACCCCATGTCATTTTGACTTGGTGGACACAACATCCCATGTCATTTTGACATGGTGGACACAACATCCAATGTCATTTTGACATGGTGGACACAACATCCCATGTCATTTTGACATGGTGGACACAGCACCCATGTCATTTTGACATGGTGGACACAACATCCCATGTCATTTGGACATGGTGAACACAACACCCCATGTCATTTTGACTTGGAGGACACAACATCCCATGTCATTCTGACATGGTGGACAAAACAACATGTCATTTGGACATGGTGGACATTTTGTTATTTGGTCACCAGCACAGTGGAAGTGTCTGACAATATGTTGTCTCTCTAAAGTTTTAAATGTTTACATGGTTAAACTTTCAACACTACTGCTTTGAATGTGGTGAGCTATTTTAGACAACATCCTGTCTGTACATTTATGATTTTGTTGTGAATGCATTTTAACCAGTATGAATGAAATGCTTAGGAGTGATGTACTTATAGCACAGGGTCAGTTGTCAATCACACAGAATTCTCCTCTTAGTAGTTGCCATTCTCCTTTCATTTTAATGGATGAGTGGCCAGTTTTCACTGCCATACAACATGCAGCTACAGATACAGCTGTTATAAACAAGTCCCTTCATTCTCACAGGCAAGGTAGATTATGCATAGTCAGTGGAACACTTGTTCTTATAAGTTTGCTTTCCATTTCCACCCTTTCCTCTAGTCACTAAATGATATTCCTATGCAGTAATACATACGGGGGATGATCAAAAAGTTTTGTCACGGCCCTTATAACACATTTTGTAGTAATATTACAACAACCAAAGTCGGTATACATATGAATGAATGTATTAGGGAATATCAGGTAACTTTTAATCTACATAAACCAAATGGTTAATAAATAACAGATAATTACATGAAGCACATCAGCGACCAGCACCGCACACAAACCACATCAATGACGTAAGTTACAAATATCACAATACCGCAATGTCACTCCATCTCAAAGTAATGTCCACCATACACAATACACTCTATGTGCCTCATAACCCACTTCTGGATTTCATTCGCAAACCACTCGGAAGGGAGTTGTGACAGTATGCAGTTGCTCTCCATCTGTAGTTCACATAGGGTCTCAAATCGCTAACCCCTGACTTCGCCTTTCAGGTAAGGAAAGAGCACAAAGTCTCATGGAGATAAGTTGGGACTGTATGCCGGTTGGGAAAGTGTCTTCATTCCAAGGACATCTATGTCTCTTCGTCTGTATGGGGTGTGGCATTGTAATGTTAAGGTATTCAGCTGCTTAAATCTGTGTAAAAGTGGTTCCTCTTCTTGCGCAGTGCCGTCAGCAGATCATGTGTCAAGACCTTTAGTGATAAATTATGATTATGAATAAATATATGTATTAAATACACACATTGATTACATTAAAATCTTAATTCTGATATTTAATACTACATGCAATTTATTATTTTTATTTTAGTAGATATATGCGATGTATGTCTTAAACCAAACTAAACAATTTAACTTACCTTTGAATAATATGTGGCATTGGCGGTCTGGCCTTTCTGTATGGTATGTGTTTTCTGATTGTCTTGGTGAAACGTGCCTTCTTTGGAGGAGGGGATGTGTCTTGTTTTCACTGGCTTGTTTGCATCTTCATTTCAGGGTCGTAGTAGAAAGTCAAATCTCATCTACAGTGATAACATTGTGAAGAAACTGCTTGCTCTCTCAACTGTAGTGTCTTAAAAACTTTCAAGATTCTTTCACACATGAAACAATTTGTTCATCTGTCAGCAGTCTCTGCACCCACCTAGCACTTACAAGCCTCAATTTCAAATCTTCAGTAAGATTGCGCAGTACTGTTCCGTAACTGAAGCCGGTCTGTTCAGAGAGAGCTCAAATGGTAACGTGCCGATCCTCCTGGATAGTGCAGAAAACAATTATGACGTTTGTGTCCCTTTGTGTTGCTGGCCTTCTGGTCCTTGCACGATCATCCAGTGACTCATCTCCCTCTCAAACCTTCTGTTTCTACCATATGTTAAATTTACAACATCCATCGTCTCCAGAGTCGATTTTCCTAGCTTGTAACAAAAATGTAATATAGAGCGTTGCGGCGTTTTTTTTCAAGTTTTGACATTTTCTGTTTCAACGGACATTCATAAACTTTGCGTGGAAAATGTAAACGTCTTTTGACGTCACTTAAAATTTCACTGCTGCTTACAATATGAAATGACATCACGTCAAAAAAGTTTTGTCTGCTTTCGCGCATTTTTTCTTCCAAAATTTGTAAACATTTATTAATTGAGAAAATATTGTTCACCTAAAAAATAGGCGTGCGCCTGTTAGCGCATAGAGGGTTTATCAAAACATTGTTATAGAGTGCTATAATGGTTGAATTTAAAATATTATTGCTTTTTATAACTGAACATATATTACTAAACATGTTTGTTTATCAGAGTATGCTAAACATAAAACATTCTGATGTTTTTTGCATATCCAAGGCAGTGACAAAACTTTTGGACCATACCTCGTAAATCTGCATTTCATGTATGTCTGAATTACACGATGTAATGAACTTCCAGTTTGAACAGATAGTAATACGAGGGATGTTCGAAAAGTTTCGGGACAAGTGCCGTTATTTCTTCAATTTTCATTATTTTCACTTGATTTTTTATGTACTCGTAGCTACAACAATATTCTATGAGCAAATTACATACTGAAAACGTAGTTGCGCATGATGCGCGAGATATCGTCACCATAGCAATGTCAAGTAGACGTGAGCGGGTCACCTTAATGCCACGGCGCGAAAGTACAGTTTTATTTGTCTCAATGAATGCTCCAGTGTGGGGTTGACGTTGATATAAATTATGGCACCAAAGTGCACGATGTCAACGACGTCATTTCCGGTTTTTACGGTGTAACCAAGTGGACTGTTTTAACAAATAGGTGTAAAATAGGTGTGAAATGAATCCAGAACAACGGTATTCTGATGGGGAAAAGAAGATCTGAGACTCTGTCGATGATACAATCTACGTAGGGAACAGCCGCAATGTCTAGGACGAGAATTTATGAGTGGTATAACACCTTTAAAGATGACCCTACGCGTGAGCCCACTGACCTTCAGAGGACTGGACGTCCGAGTGTAAAGGCAGAAAAGGCACACGAAATTGAAGCATTATTGAGATCTGACAGGAGTGCCGACTGGAAAGACAGTGACAGCGCAGTACTACTCAAAGGTATAGTGTCACATTTTAACTATTTTTATATTAATTTTTGTTACTGTATACAGTTAAAGAAACTGTCGTTTTATAAATAATATTACTTCACTTTTTGCATGCAGATGATTGCATAGAAGCAAACATTTTCTTGTTGCAGGTGCTCCGACGTGATCTGATTAGGGCGGTGAAGAAGAAGAGACCAGAGAAAGACCACAAATTCTTCCTGCAACACGACAACGCCACGCCCCATACATCATCTGTCACAAGAAGTGTGCTTGCTGAGAGAGGAATTGGAACCATAGCCCACCCACCGTACTCCCCTGACCTAGCGCCTTGTGACTTTTGGCTGTTTCCTACAATTAAGCGTGACTTGCGTGGCCACCGCTTCGACGACGTCGAGGACCTGCCCGTTGTTGTCAGGGAGTGCGTTCGAAGAATTCCGTCAGGGGACTTTAAAAACTGCTTTAACTCATGGTACACAGACATCAGAAGTGTGTTAAGTACGTGGGGGAGTATTTTGAAAAGAATTGAACATTTCAGACTGTTGCAAATGTGAACCATTCGTTCAGTACACCTAGGTGCCCCGCTGACGTCGACCTAGCGTTACTATGGTGACAACAGATTCTATGCAGCTGACAATTATATCAAACGTATATGTTTAATAAATGCAATATACCTACATCTATACTCATGGAGAAAATCATAGAAAAAAATCAATAAACAAAAACAATACGGCACTTGTCCCGAAACTTTTCGAACATCCCTCGTATTAATATTAACATTAGAAGCATGCTGGACACAACTGTTGCATCCAGTCCCCTAAGACACACATATTTGTTCTGTACCCACACTATTTCTTCTCAGATATGAATAACTGAACGCACTGTAAGTCAAGATTATGCAGGTTTTGTCCTTTGTGTTTCCAAAATCCAGCTATCTCTTAACTCTGGATGGTGTCATTAGCAACATTGCCAAATAAAAATGGAAACTTTCCATGTCAGTGCTCTGACAGTCCAAAGCATTGATGGCTATCAAAGAGAACAATTGTTTATCTCATTCTAAGAAATGGTTTGCACAAGAACCAGATTAAAGGTCAATGTCATACTTTTGGTAAAAAACAGGAAAGTGCGGATATTTGTTTGTGGGGTATTTCTTAATAGCTTAGTCCATTATTAACTGACCTTTTCGTTGTTGTAGACTGTGCTTTTGATAATTTATTGCTGCAGCTGTGTGCACTGGGAGTGATCGCATCACCTGACCTTGACTTTGACACAGATTGTCTCAAAATCCTAGAGGAGCTGTATGAAGCCCAGGGAGATACTGTGGCCCTGCAGTATGGAGGCTCCCAGCTTGTTCACAGGATAGAGGGCTATCGCAAGATTGCTCCCTTCAAGTCACACAGCAACGACATTCTACAAACACTGTCACGCTATTATAGCAACACATTTTCAGGTAATCTCTGACTGTAAATTCTTAAATTGATATTCCTTGTTTATGTATCATATAAAAACTGCAGTGTAAATTATTTCAAATTAAGAGGAAGCTTACATTGAGAGAAAAGAAACCTAAAACTAATGTCCTTCAATGTCAATTTATTTGCCTTTGCCATTCGTCATTCAGTAAAACATATTGGTAGAAAATGTCACTACATATTGACAAATTTATAAACCAATGAGTTGTTTTAAATCTCAGATTTTACATTCTTTGCTCTCTGCCCTCATTGCCCACTGATTCACAGTTTTTTCTCTTAAAAGCATGATTTAGCCTAAATAAGGTTTTACAGCAATCTTCATAAAAATAATAATTGACAGTTTAATCAAAGTTAACAAAGAAACACACATTTTGGCATAAATAATCTCAGCTTGCAAATTATTCCTCAAATGAAGTTCTATCCCCTTTTGTTCCAGATGTGGAGAAACAACAAGCAACCAATGTGTTCCTGGGCCTGTTCATTCCCCAACAGTATCAGCTGAACATCTGGGATCTGACCACAGACTTTTATCTCCATAACATGGATGCTGTGCTTTATAGCGTACCAAGGCGCAGGTCAGAACTTAACCTGCTTTGTTTGTTCAGGCTTTGACAAAAACTGTAGATTCAGATAAACCTGGTCAATTTTTTGTAGTAGGATTACAGCTTGATCTCTCGTTATTTACTCGAGTTTTTGCTTGGAATATTATACTTGAGTATTAAAATCACTATTTGAGTACACAGTAAAATGGGGAATTTAAATTGACAAAAAATAACGACATACACAACAATTAGAAAAAATAAAACTTTGTACTCAATAAATTGGACCCAATCCATTTTCAGCCTGTCTCATGACGCATTTCCACCCTTACCACTTGATTTCCTTTATCGACTGCTTATGCTCAATATCCTGTCCCAGCTGGTACTCCATTGTCTGTCAATAATTAGACCTCCTGTCTGGTCACTTCTTTGCTAAGTAACCGTTGTCAACTTTTTACCCACCATTTCCCTTCACAGTTTGTTTCATTTTAATTATACATACACTGGCATGCCTCAGCACCACCCAGTTGTTCTGACTGGCTCATTAATAGCCCATCAACTACTGACTGGCTATTACACTGAGCTCAAAATATGTATTAAGAAACATGCATATTATGTTCAGTGAAAGGAGAAGTTAAATACAACCAATTGATTGCTCGTCAAATGTTATTTCATTGTCATCCTGCAGTTACACCATGCCACATTATTTTGATCTGTCTAATGCATGAAAACAATGCCACCAATTAAGTCCTTTCCTTGAAAGCATTTCAAGTCTGGGAAATGTCCACCAAGTGGGTCAAAATGAGCCTATTGGGGTAGGACAACTAAGATGCTGAACCATATTCTTGTTTTAATAATAAATGCAATAGCATTCTCCAACTATTTATATGACAAAGTCAACTTTCGTTTTTTCTTTGACTCCATTCTGCTATTGCTACCATTGCTCCCCTACTAGTTTGCTTACAGCAACACCAACTTTCTCAGAGTTTCTAAAGTTTTATGACTAAGCAAGAGCCAACAATCACATCTGAATGTTTCTCAGTCAAAAAATTGAACACATATAAGTCGGAACAGAAACAACACTTTTTCTTTTGTGGAGTGGAAGTTATGCAGCATGACAATGATATAGCTAGTATACACAAATATTTAAACATATGTACTTAATAACTTTTTTCAATTTTCAAAAGCACTTTAAACAATTACTGGTATGTTTTTTATTAATTTTCATATTTTATCAATAATATCATAAAACCGTTGGTTGATATTTATCCATTATCATCTTCTGATTAATGACTGCGCGATTTTGTTTATCTTGCAATGTCACCAGCCTCCAATGCTCCTTATTGTGTAGGTCTCAAAGTAGGAAACATGTTTTTTATTACAAATTACTCCAACAATAAAGATGCAAAATGTTATTTATATGACATACTTAGCCAATGCAAGGAATACACTTATTTGTAGTAATCTTAAGTTAAGCAAATAAAGCACAAGAAAATAACTAAAGTACTTGATTGGAAATTGACCACGTAGTATTGAACTTATTACTTATTGACATTCCTCATAGTTACCTTATTGCCAGTATGGGTCTTATGATTTTACCTCATTAGACCATTTGCGATGTAACGTTTGCCGTTCTTCTGTCTCAGATGTAATATTCTTGTTTGATTGCAATTCAAAGGATCACAATGACAGCAGCAGTTGTCCTTTATTTTGGAAGGATCTTATTTGGTTGCAATTCACAATTCAAAGGATCACAATGACAGCAGCAGTTGTCCTTTATTTTGGAAGGATCTTATTTGATTGCAATTCACAATTCAAAGGATCACAATGACAGCAGCAGTTGTCCTGTATTTTGGAAGGATCTTATTTGGTTGCAATTCACAATTCAAAGGACCACAGTGACAGCAGCAGTTGTCCTTTATTTTGAAATGTTCTGATTTGATTGCAATTCAAATGGTCACAGTGACAGCAGCACTTTCTTAGGAATTGAAACATTCTGGTTTGATTGCAGTTCAAAGGATCACTGTGGCAAAAGCATTTGTCTTGTTGAAAGATTCTGGTTTGACTGCAGTTCAAATGACAACGTGACAGCAGCTGGGATAGCCACACTTTTTAAAAATTATCAAAACAAGTAGACACCATAAGTAAGCATCAGTCCTGAGATTAACTAAATGCCCTATTTTGTGTGTGTCTGAATGGTTAGATTAAATGAAATCTGATATAATTCTACAAACCAATAAGATGAAAAATAAATTTTTATTACACAAGTTTTCACCCCAATGGGCTCCCCTAAATGTTATTATGTAAGTTGTTTGTTTTGTTTCAGCTATACATGCTGGTGTGAGCCAGAGGTATTCAGGCATCTCCCTTTACCATATGAAGAAAGTAAGTACTACCATATACAGCCCTATATATATATATATATATATATATGTATAATAAAGTTACTTTTAAAAGTTCAAGTTGTTATGTACAGTTGTACATCAGCGTTGAAGGTTATGCTAGTCAGGTTAAGGGTTGTTTACCGTTGTGGTTTTGATGACGTAGCAGTCGCGTAACTGCTAGAAGAAAAGAATCATGCTAGAAAGTACATTTGTTTATTTTTTAACTGGGCTTCGAGAATGTTCTGGAAATTCTTTGGGTAAATATAACAGCGTGTTTGCCTATTTAAAGTTAAGTTTGGAAGTTTAGATAAACATTTGGACATAGAGTTTGGACATATATTTTGGAAATTATTGCGGCTTCTATATTAAATCTTTCTGTGTTGGGACTTACCTGGACTTACTATATTCTACAGTGATATAAATATTAAAGTGTTGAATTTGAAATTATACTATTAACATTCGAGTATTGTTCTACCTTTGGATTATTTCAACTGTGCTTATCTATGAGGATATTCTACCAAAAACTCTTCAGGATTATTTGACGTTGGATTATTTATTGGACTGTTAAAGGGACACCTCGTAAAGGGACAAACTGTAAGCTTACATTTATTTTGCTTTCTGAAATTTTGTCTGATTTATTTGTTATTGTTTTATTACGCCATAGATTTAATTGTTTATTAAAATAAAACATTTTTGTACTAGTTTGTTGCTGGCTTGTTCTTTCTGTTACACCATTTCGTCGTTTGGTAAACATGCCATTTTATAAATTACCGTAACTCATATAGCGACACTGGGTCATAACAAAGTTCAAGCTGCTGTTAATGTGAATTGTTATCCGGAGTCACAAGCCAGGTACTGAAAACTGCTGAATGGCTTGCCAGTTGTGTAAACAATTTTATTCTGAATATAACTGCAATTTAAATAGCACAGTGGAGTTCCAACAACTTATTACAATGGATAATCCATTAGAAATATGTATGATGTGTCTTCTAGAATCAAGGAATTCCTTCTATATCATAACATGTCACAATATGTCACAACAGCCTAAAATATATAGCAAGTCTGTCATAAGAAGCCAAATACTTAAGCAATAAATTATGCAAATGATTAATTATGAACACTATTTGGGCTTACTTTGATATGGCCCTACATGCTTCTTTATGATCTAATGACAGATATATCACCAGACAGGTTCCAGCTGGTGACCAAAGCAAGCTAAATGCTCAGCAAACTGAGCACAGATGAGTGACTCTTAGATTTTGCATAATTAACCCCAGACTCAGCCAGTGGTCATCATAAAAGGATTGTAAAACATCTGGACAGTTAGTGCTTTACAAAACAATCACCTTTAAAAAATACCATCATTTGAACATCCAAAATATTACAAATAATGGAACATTATTTGAACTACATTTTATTGAAAAATAAGTAGACTATTTCAAATCTACATAAGATGACTATCTTTTTGATATTTTACACTTATTTCACATATGCCTGATTATTGAAATACAATGATATAATGCAAAAATAAGAAAGATACAACAAAACTTATCATGCATTACAAAATTAAAATATAGCATCATAATATCTGGATTTGGACATAAGACAGTCAAATCTTTGATGTTTATTGAGTTGTTTTTTTTGTTGGATCATAACATTAAAGGTTATACTTATACTTTTTTAAAACAAGAAACAACATAGTTTCTTATCTTAATCTTAACTCTGAACTTGTCTTATTTACAACAAGAAACAACATAGTTCCTTATAGCTACCTCAGCCTTGACTTCGGGGAAAAGTCTTATTTACAACAAGCAATTACATAGTTCATTCCAATTTTTGTCACATCCTCCCAGTTATATCTTGAAGATAAGTGATGATGAAGTGCTTTTGTTTCGTCACTTTTTCATATCAGCATTGTTTCTGTCATGAGAAAATATTTGATTTAAAGAAATATTTAAGTATTCGTTTTATTCTGTTTATTTGTGTGATAAAAACTTAATTGTAAATCATTTCATAACTTTTCGTTCTTTATTTCATGTTTGTAATATTTTCCCTGCCACAAGAAAAGATTGCAATAAACAGCATTAATATATGATGTATTGACCAACAAACATTAAGCAACACAGCACAAAATGTTTCTCAGTAAGACACAAAAAGAAGCCATGGTGAAGATATTATCAATTCATTCTCTCTCTTCTCTTTACTATCTAAGTAAATTTTTGGAAAACTGATGCTGTTTCACAAAACACCATTACCTGAATTGTTATAATGAAACACAGTTATTTTAAAGGGCTTTACTAAACAAGTTTATTATGGAGGGTTACACAAAGTTAAGTAATTTTGTAAGAGTTACAAAATAATGATGGAATCCGACAATTTGCCTATGTCAAATATATTTAACAATATCTGACCTTATATTTATAATTAATTATTCCCCTTCTTTTCATTTTAGGTTGTAAGAAAAACAACATTAGTGTGCAAGAGTTCTTAGATGAAGATGATGAAAGATTGGATGTGTTTTCTGAGTTTTACCGACCCAAAGAGCTGACAAAGTTTGATGACCACTTTGCCATAAGGTATGTATCCTACTTTCAGGAACTCAGCCTCATAGCAAGACAGTGCCATTTGGTATGCATACCACTTTCAGAAGTCCCAGTTCAAGACAGTACCATTAGGTATGCATCCCATTTCCAGCGAGCTCAGTCCCAGTGCAAGACAGTATCATAAGGTATGCATCCCACTTCCAGCTAGCTCAGTCCCAGTGCAAGACAGTACCATTAGGTATGCATCCTCCTACCTGCGTGCTCAGTCCCAGTGCAAGACGGTGCCATTAGGTATGCATCCCACTTCCAGCAAGCTCACTCCCAGTGCAAGACATTATCCCACTTCCATCAAGCTCAGTCCCATTGCAAGACAGTACCGTAAGGTATGCCTCCCACTTCCAGCAAGCTCAGTCCCAGTGCAAGACAGTACCATTAGGTTTGCATCCCACCTTCAGCAAGCTCAGTCCCAGTGGAAGACAGTACCATTAGGTATGCATCCCACTGCCAGCCAGCTCAGTGCCAGTGCAAGACAGTACCATTAAGCATGCATCCCACTTCCAGCAAGCTCAGTCCCAGTGCAAGACAGTACCATTAGGTACGCATCCTCCTTCCAGCAAGCTCAGTCCCAGTGCAAGACAGTACCATTAGGTATACATCCTACTTCCAGCAAGCTCAGCCATACTGCAAGACAATACCATAAGGTATGTATCCCACTTCCAGCAAGCTCAGTCTCAGTGCAACAATACCATTAGGTATGCATCCCACTTCCAGCAAGCTCAGTCCCAGTGCAAGACAGTACCATTAGGTATGCATCCCACTTCTAGCAAGCTCGGTCCCAGTGCAAGACAGTGCCATTAGGTTTGCATCCCACTTCTAGCAAGCTCGGTCCCAGTGCAAGACAGTGCCATTAGGTTTGCATCCCACTTCCAGCAAGCTCAGTCCCAGTGCAAGACAGTACCATTAGGTATGCATCCCACTTCTAGCAAGCTCGGTCCCAGTGCAAGACAGTGCCATTAGGTTTGCATCCCACTTCTAGCAAGCTCGGTCCCAGTGCAAGACAGTGCCATTAGGTTTGCATCCCACTTCTAGCAAGCTCGGTCCCAGTGCAAGACAGTACCATAAGGTATGCATCCTCCTTCCAGCAAGCTCAGTCCCAGTGCAAGACAGTACCATTAGGTATACATCCTACTTCCAGCAACCTCAGCCATACTGCAAGACAATACCATAAGGTATGTATCCCACTTCCAGCAAGCTCAGTCTCAGTGCAACAATACCATTAGGTATGCATCCCACTTCCAGCAAGCTCAGTCCCAGTGCAAGACAGTACCATTAGGTATGCATCCCACTTCCAGCAAGCTCAGTCCCAGTGCAAGACAGTACCATTAGGTATGCATCCTCCTTCCAGCAAGCTCAGTCCCAGTGCAAGACAGTTCCATTAGGTATGCATCATCCTTCCTGCGTGCTCAGTCCCAGTGCAAGACAGTACCATTAGGTATGCATCGCACTTCCAGCAAGCTCAGTCCCAGTGCAAGACAGTTCCATTAGGTATGCAGCCCACTTCTAGCAAGCTCGGTCCCAGTGCAAGACAGTGCCATTAGGTATGCATCCCACTTCCAGCAAGCTCAGTCCCAGTGCAAGACAGTACCATTAGGTATGCATCCTCCTTTCAGCAAGCTCAGTCCCAGTGCAAGACAGTTCCATTAGGTATGCATCATCCTTCCTGCGTGCTCAGTCCCAGTGCAAGACAGTACCATTAGGTATGCATCCTCCTTCCAGCAAGCTCAGTCCCAGTGCAAGACAGTTCCATTAGGTATGCATCATCCTTCCTGCGTGCTCAGTCCCAGTGCAAGACAGTACCATTAGGTATGCATCGCACTTCCAGCAAGCTCAGTCCCAGTGCAAGACAGTTCCATTAGGTATGCAGCCCACTTCTAGCAAGCTCAGTCCCAGTGCAAGACAGTACCATTAGGTATGCATCTCACTTCCAGCAAGCTCAGTCCCAGTGCAAGACAGTACCATTAGGTATGCATCCTCCTTTCAGCAAGCTCAGTCCCAGTGCAAGACAGTTCCATAAGGTATGCATCCTCCTTTCAGCAAGCTCAGTCCAAGTGCATGACAGTACTATTAGGTATGCATCCTCCTTTCAGCAAGCTCAGTCCTAGTGCATGACAGTACTATTAGGTATGCATCCTCCTTTCAGCAAGCTCAGTCCCAGTGCAAGACAGTACCATTAGGTATGCATCCCATTTCCAGCGAGCTCAGTCCCAGTGCAAGACAGTACCATTAGGTATGCATCCTCCTTTCAGCAAGCTCGGTCCCAGTGCATGACAGTACCATTAGGTATGCATCCCATTTCCAGCGAGCTCAGTCCCAGTGCAAGACAGTACCATTAGGTATGCATCCTCCTTTCAGCAAGCTCAGTCCTAGTGCATGACAGTACCATTAGGTATGCATCCTCCTTTCAGCAAGCTCAGTCCCAGTGCAAGACAGTACCATTAGGTATGCATCCCATTTCCAGCGAGCTCAGTCCCAGTGCAAGACAGTACCATTAGGTATGCATCCTCCTTTCAGCAAGCTCAGTCCCAGTGCATGACAGTACCATTAGGTATGCATCCTCCTTTCAGCAAGCTCAGTCCCAGTGCAAGACAGTACCATTAGGTATGCATCCCATTTCCAGCGAGCTCAGTCCCAGTGCAAGACAGTACCATTAGGTATGCATCCTCCTTTCAGCAAGCTCAGTCCCAGTGCATGACAGTACCATTAGGTATGCATCCTCCTTTCAGCAAGCTCAGTCCCAGTGCATGACAGTACTATTAGGTATGCATCCTCCTTCCAGCAAGCTCAGTCCCAGTGCAAGACAGTTCCATAAGGTATGCATCCCACTTCCTGCATGTTCAGTCCCAGTGCAAGACAGTACCATTAGGTATGCATCCTCCTTCCAGGAAGCTCAGTCCTAGTGCAAGACAGTACCATTAGGTATGCATCCCACTTCCAGCATGTTCAGTCCCAGTGCAAGACAAATACAGTAACTGTTTAATGGAATTATGTGAAAAGTTTCAACTAAAATGTTTGACATTAGTTAGTAATCATTGCTAGCAGTGAGTTAGAACAAGATGTTATATTTTGTATGTGATTGTTTACCTTACTGACTATCGATCATCACATGTGAAGACCATAAGCAAAATGCTGAGGTGAATAAAGGATAAATACTCAGCAAGCTATCATTTTGTGATAGAAACTCTAAACCCCTAAGGTAACATGAAAGTGAAATTATAATGTCATAGTTATAATGATTAACATAACAGGGAATTTGTATAATTAATGCTGCTACTTTTTATGTCAGTTTGTTAAGTTCACACTTGAATTACCAAAGCTTTTTTCATAAAATTGAAAATGACCCATACCTGTGATATTGGTTGTTTGTTTTTTTACTTTAAAAAGGATTTGGAAATTTTAGACACGTTTATTCAGAATGTAAATAGGATGTAGATGTTTGAATTTTTTTTCCATTCATATAAATGACTAACATTCAGTAAAGAAATATCTTGTTTTTGGTTGATATTATTATGATATATGACACTTTGTGACAAAAATGCATATAAATGCTAAAAAAATGAGGATTTATAGTTAAAAGGCCATCATAAAAGCTGCCTTTGTGTCCAAAGGCTATGTGTGAGTTGTCATGGTAACAACAAACAGTTTTTGTCCTATGTCTGAATCTTCCTGTATGCTTAATACAATGTAGTTAGTTATTTTGGAGGGACATGTGCTTAGTACCATGTGAAGACAAATGAGTGAATAATGATCTGCTTATATGGTTATTGAAAAAGAAATTTAAGAAAGCATGCATGACTATAAATTTGCAATTTTGTCAAAAATAGAATTATTTGTTGTTTGTCAGATCCAATATGTATACAAAATTGTGGAAACTGTAAAGACTTTATGTAAATTGAAAAATATATTATTTCCTGGTACAAATGCATGTAATGATAAAACTGTCTTAACCACAAACCAGAGTCAGCTTTAGGCTATGGTAATCATGTCTAAAAACCACAAATACAAATATGAGCAAGTACATTATTGTAAATAAATGGTTCATTGTAAAAATGAGAGAAAAAATATTAACCTGAATAGAATTTTGGATCAGCAATTGAGTCAAAACGACACCAATTTACATTGTGATGGCATTGTCAGATTATAGTAGGTCTGTGAATCCTTGTACCTTCTATTGTTTGATGAGACTTTTGAAAACACACAGTGAATGGGTTTGCTTTACACATAGGCTAAAGATATAGTATATAACCTGGTGGCAAATACTGGTAGAATGCAGTGCACATGAACCATAACTCTATGTTAATTTGTTATCTCCCTTAAGGCATTTTATAAATCCAGATAATAACCTGAAAACTACTGAATAGATACATTTCTAACTTAATTTTCATCTCTCCTCTGTCCACATGAATTGATTTTTTTGAAGAATTTGATTTTGAAGAATAACTTGATTTGTGCAGTGCTCACAAATCGTAACTCTTCCTAATTCATTTAGTATTTATATACATAAGTTAATGACATACAAGACCTTGTAACTTAATTAGAGCTTTGTTTTTAAATTTATTGTTTTAAACGGCTTCTGTGTTTTAGTATAATTTATCTACCAGTTTAAAGTCTTAAGCACTCACTACAATGTTTGATTCTATGATTGTATTGCAACACAAACCAATAGTTGCCTGCTTGAAGTTGTTTCTTTCAATGCTACTTTCAGGGTCTTACTACCCAAATCATACAGAACTCCTCTTAGTCCTTTTAAGAAACTGGGGGACAGCAGAGAGGCTAGAGAAACCAGGTAGGTCTTTAACCTATATAACACTACATATTGTTAATAACCTTTACTAATTGTTATTCATCTAATAACATCTGCATGCAACTTAACTTTTTGCTACTGACTTAACAACAAATCGTACAGATCCTGATCAAATGTCTCCATGAGATAGCTTGCTGATCTGAAACTGCACTTTTTGTCATTGTCTGAGCAATATGTTTCTACCTGGCTAAGGGTTATAAGAGGAAAGATTAAACAATTGGAACACAAGTATTCATGGAACACAAGTATTCATAAGTCATGTAGGAATCCTCTTCATAGAAATCATTTCAGTGTTTATTTGTTCTTTTTATTGACCTTGGGCTATATGAATAAGCATAGGTCATACATGCAGTTGTAGAGTCTTGTAGAAGAACCGATTCTATAAAATTAATAATTTCTTTTCAATTCTAATAATTATTTAGTACATCATATTTAGTTAAACATGTAATAATTACAGCAAACTGTGCTCAAAATAGTTAAAGGGGCATTTGCACAAGTATTTGTATAATGTATAATCTTTATGCAGGTCTTGTACCATTCAGAGAACAGTACTTCTTGTTACAATGTTAACAACATTATTTACATTTTTTTTTACATTTCAGCATTGTATCTATTTACACCAATTTTGATGCTTACTCTACACAAGTAGAATCTCCTCAATGGCACATTCCTTTTGACAGCAACTGTAGGAACTCCCCAGTGGACACATTCTTTTGACAACAAATTGAGAATCTCTTTAATGGACACATTCCTTTTGACAGTTACTGCAGGAACTCCTCAATGAACACATTCCTTTTGACAGCTACTGTAGGAACTCCTCAATGGACACATTCCTTTTGACAGTTACTGTAGGAACTTCTCAATGGACACATTCCTTTTGACAGCATCTGCAGGAACTCCTCAATGGACACATTCCTTTTGACAGCAACTGTAGGAACTCCTCAATGGATGGAACTCCTCAATGGACACATTCCTTTTGACAGTTACTGTAGGAACTCCTCAATGGACACATTTCTTTTGACAGTTACTGTAGGAACTCCTCAATGGACACATTTCTTTTGACAGTAACTGCAGGAACTCCTTAATGGACACATTCGTTTTGACAGCAACTGTAGGATTTCCTCAATGGACACATTCCTTTTGACAGCAACTGTAGGAACTTCTCAATGGACACATTCTTTTTGACAGTTACTGTAGGATCTCCTTAATGGACACATTCCGTTTAAAAGCAAATGTAGGAACACCTCAATGAACACATTCTTTTTGACAGCATCTGCAGGATCTCCTCAATGGACACATTCGTTTTGACAGCAACTGTAGGATTTCCTCAATGGACACATTCCTTTTGACAGCAACTGTAGGAACTCCTCAATGGACACATTCCTTTTGACAGCATCTATAGGAACTCCTCAATGGACACATTTCTTTTGACAGTTACTGTAGGAACTCCTCAATGGACACATTCCTTTTGACAGCAACTGTAGGAACTTCTCAATGGACACATTCTTTTTGACAGTTACTGTAGGATCTCCTTAATGGACACATTCCGTTTAAAAGCAAATGTAGGAACACCTCAATGAACACATTCTTTTTGACAGCATCTGCAGGATCTCCTCAATGGACACATTCGTTTTGACAGCAACTGTAGGATTTCCTCAATGGACACATTCCTTTTGACAGCAACTGTAGGAACTCCTCAATGGACACATTCCTTTTGACAGCATCTATAGGAACTCCTCAATGGACACATTTCTTTTGACAGTTACTGTAGGAACTCCTCAATGGACACATTTCTTTTGACAGTAACTGCAGGAACTCCTTAATGGACACATTCTTTTTGACAGCACCTGTAGGAACTCCTCAGTGGACACATTCCTTTTGACAGCACCTGTAGGAACTCCTCAATGGACACATTCCTTTTGACAGTTACTGTAGGAACTCCTCAATGGACACATTCTTTTTGACAGTTACTGTAGGAACTCCTCAATGGACACATTCTTTTTGACAATTACTGTAGGAACTCCTCAATGGACACATTCTTTTTGACAGCAACTGTAGGAACTCCTCAATGGACACATTCTTTTTGACACTTACTGTAGGATCTCCTTAATGGACACATTTTTTTGAAAGTTACTGCAGGAACTCTTCAATGGACACATTCTTTTTGACAGTTACTGTAGGAACTCCTCAATGGACACATTTTTTTGACAGTTACTGTAGGAACTCCTCAAAGGACACATTCCTTTTGACAGCTACTGTAGGAACTCCTCAATGGACACATTCCTTTTGACAGTTACCGTAGGAACTCCTCAATGGATGGAACTCCTCAATGGACACATTCCTTTTGACATCAACTGTAGGAACTTCTCAATGGACACAATCTTTTTGACAGTTACTGTAGGATCTCCTTAATGGACACAATCCGTTTGACAGCAACTGTAGGAACTCCTCGTTTACAGTTACTGTAGGAATTCCTCAATGGACACATTCTTTTTGACAGTTACAGCAGAAACTTCTCAATGGACACATTCCTTTTGACAGCATCTGCAGGAACTCCTCAATGGACACATTCCTTTTGACAGCAACTGTAGGAACTCCTCAATGGACACATTCCTTTTGACAGCATCTGCAGGAACTCCTCAATGGACACATTCCTTTTGACAGCAACTGTAGGAACTCCTCAATGGACACATTCGTTTTGACAGCAACTGTAGGAACTCCTCAATGGACACATTCCTTTTGACAGCAACTGTAGGAACTCCTCAATGGACACATTCCTTTTGACAGCATCTATAGGAACTCCTCAATGGACACATTCCTTTTGACAGCATCTATAGGAACTCCTCAATGGACACATTTCTTTTGACAACAACTGTGGGATTTCTTCAGTGGACACATAACTTTTGACAGTAACTGTCGGATCTCCTTAACTGACACATTCCTGATGGCAGCATCTGTAGGAACTCATCAGTTGTCACATTCTTTTTGACAGCATCTGTAGGATTTTCTCAATGCACTGCCAGCCACTGTAGGAACTCCTCAATGGACACATTCCTCTTGACAGTTACTGTAGGAACTCCTCAATGGATGGAACTCTTGAATGGACACATTCCTTTTGACAGTTACTGTCAATGGACACATTCCTTTTGACAGCATCTGTAGGAACTCCTCAATGGACACATTCCTTTTGACAGTTACTGTAGGAACTCCTCAATGAACACATTCTTTTTGACAGCAACTGTAGGAACTCCTCAATGGACACATTCTTTTTGACAGTTACTGTAGGATCTCCTTAATGAACACATTCTTTTTGACAGTTACTGCAGGAACTCCTCAATGGACACATTCTTTTTGACAGTTACTGTAGGAACTCCTCAATGGACACATTCTCTTTGACAGTTACTGTAGG
The DNA here is from genome assembly GCA_007844125.1 of Sinonovacula constricta. Classification (NCBI taxonomy): domain Eukaryota; kingdom Metazoa; phylum Mollusca; class Bivalvia; order Cardiida; family Solecurtidae; genus Sinonovacula; species Sinonovacula constricta. The sequence goes on along the minus strand of CM017556.1, from coordinate 33,050,240 downwards.
AACTCCTCAATGGACACATTCCTTTTGACAGTTACTGTAGAACTCCTCAATGGACACATTCTTTTTGACAGTTACTGTAGGAACTCCTCAATGGACACATTCTTTTTGACAGTTACTGTAGGAACTCCTCAATGGACACATTCTTTTTGACAGTTACTGTAGGAACTCCTCAATGGACACATTCCTTTTGACAGCAACTGTAGGAACTCCTCAATGAACACATTCATTTTGACAGCTACCGTAGGAACTCCTCAGTGGATACATTCATTTTGACAGCTACTGTAGGAACTCCTCAGTGGACACATTCCTCTCAACAGTTACTGTCGGACCTCCTCAATGGACACATTACTTTTGACAGCAACTGTAGGATCTCCTAAATGGACACATTCATTTTGACAGCTACTGTAGGAACTCCTCAGTGGACACTTTCTTTTTGACAGCTACTGTACGAACTCCTCAATGGACACATTCCTTTTGACAGTTACCGTAGGAACTCCTCAATGGACACATTCCTCTCAACAGTTTCTGTCAGACCTCCTCAATGGACACATTCCTTTTGACAGCTACTGTAGGAACTCCTCAGTGGACACATTCCTCTCAACAGTTTCTGTCGGACCTCCTCAATGGACACATTCCTTTTGACAGTTACTGTAGGAACTCCTCAATGGACACATTCCTTTTGACAGCAACTGTAGGAACTCCTCAATGGACACATTTCTTTTGACAGTTACTGTAGGAACTCCTCAATGGACACATTCTTTTTGACAGTTACAGCAGAAACTCCTCAATGGACACATTCCTTTTGACAGTTACTGTAGGAACTCCTCAATGGACACATTCCTTTTGACAGTTACTGTAGGAACTCCTCAATGGACACATTCCTTTTGACAGTAACTGCAGGAACTCCTCAATGGACACATTCTTTTTGACAGTTACGGTAGGATCTCCTTAATGGACACATTCTTTTTGACAGTTACTGCAGAAACTCCTCAATGGACACATTCTTTTTGACAGTTACTGTAGGAACTCCTCAATGAACACATTCTTTTTGACAGCTACTGTAGGAACTCCTCAATGGACACATTCTTTTTGACAGTTACTGTAGGAACTCCTCAATGAACACATTCTTTTTGACAGCAACTGTAGGAACTCCTCAATGGACACATTCTTTTTGACAGTTACGGTAGGATCTCCTTAATGGACACATTCTTTTTGACAGTTACTGCAGAAACTCCTCAATGGACACATTCTTTTTGACAGTTACTGTAGGAACTCCTCAATGGACACATTCTTTTTGACAGTTACTGTAGGAACTCCTCAATGGACACATTCCTTTTGACAGTTACTGTAGAACTCCTCAATGGACACATTCTTTTTGACAGTTACTGTAGGAACTCCTCAATGGACACATTCTTTTTGACAATTACTGTAGGAACTCCTCAATGGACACATTCCTTTTGACAGCAACTGTAGGAACTCCCCAATGAACACATTCCCTTTGACAGCTACTGTAGGAACTCCTCAATGGACACATTCATTTTGACAGCTACGGTAGGAACTCCTCAGTGGACACATTCATTTTGACAGCTACTGTAGGAACTCCTCAATGGATACATTCCTCTCAACAGTTACTGCAGGACCTCCTCATTTGACACATTCCTTTTGACAGTTACTGTAGGAACTCCTCAGTGGACACATTCCTTTTGTCAGCTACTGTAGGAACTTCTCAATGGACACATTCCTTTTGACAGCAACTGTAGGATCTCCTCAATGGACACATTCCTTTTGACAGCTACTGTAGGAACTCCTCAATGGACAAATTCCTTTTGACAGTTACTGTAGGATCTCCTCAATGGACACATTCCTTTTGACAGTTACTGTAGGATCTCCTTAATGGACACATTCTTTTTGACAGTTACTGTAGGAACTCCTCAATGGCCTCATTCTTTTTGACAGTTACTGTAGGAACTCCTCAATGGACACATTCCTTTTGACAGTTACTGTAGGAACTCCTCAATGGACACATTCTTTTTGACAGTTACTGTAGGAACTCCTCAATGGACACATTTTTCTTGACAGTTACTGTAGGAACTTCTCAATGGCCTCATTCTTTTTGACAGTTACTGTAGGAACTCCTCAATGGACACATTCTTTTTGACAGTTACTGCAGGAACTCCTTAATGGACACATTCTTTTTGACAGCAAATGAAAGATCTCCTCACTGTGCACATTCCTTTTGACAGCAAATGTTGGATCTTTGCAATTGGTACATTCCTTTTGACATCGACTGTAGAATAACCTCAATGGGCACATTTATTTTGAAAAGTGTCTAAATCTTCCAATTGCATTTCCTGGAGTACTTATCTCTTAAAAAATGAAAGGAAAGGTACTTATTTCCGGCAATATGTAAGTTATAACAAAATATAGACCAAAACAGCAACTAAGATATGGATATTTGCAAGGATTTCATCATTTTTGCTAAATATGAAGAGAAAATCTTGTGTGAATGCTCACTTAATATTGTATTAAGGAACTGAAATGCAATCCATTTATATATGTCATGACTTAGGCATATATATTACCGTGCTGCTTAAGAAGTTATGTGTTAAGCTTTTTAAAATTTTAAGTTATTCAAAAAAAAAAACACAAGAGTGTATATATGAAAATATGGTGTTTGTGTATGTGTGTTATGCCAATATATAAAAGAAGTATTGATCTTCTACACAGAAACGTGGCATTATCTCGAACTGCAAGTCAGATACACCTGCTTAGATCACTGACATTCAGGTGCATAACCCTCATACATGTACAAAAACCACTCCAAATAATCACATCTAGTGATCCCACGTCCTAGGGTTCCCACCTTCAAGTGATCCCGCCACCTAGTGATCCCATGTCCTAGGGTTTCCACCTCCTAGTGATCCCTCCACCTAGTGATCCCATGTCCTAGGGTTCCCACTACCTAGTGATCCCATGTCCTAGGGTTCCCACCACCTAGTGATCCCGCCACCTAGTGATCCCACGTCCTAGGGTTCCCCCACCTAGTGATCCCACCTCCTAGTGATCCCACCACCTAGTGATCCCACGTCCTAGGGTTCCCACCTCCTACTGACCCCACCACCTAGTGATCCCACGTCCTAGGGTTCCCACCACCTAGTGATCCCATGTCCTAGGGTTCCCACCTCCTAGTGATCCCATGTCCTTGGGTTCCCACCTCCTAGTGATCCCATGTCCTAGGGTTCCCACCAGCTAGTGATCCCACATCCTAGGTTTCCCACCACCTAGTGATCCCAACATCCTGGGGTTCCCACCACCTAGAGATCCCACGTCCTAGGGTTCCCACCACCTAGTGATCCCACCTCCTAGGGTTCCCACCTCCTAGTGATCCCACCACCTAGTGATCCCACGTCCTAGGGTTCCCACCTCCTAGAGACCCCACCACCTAGTGATCCTAGGGTTCCCACCACCTAGTGATCCCATGTCCTAGGGTTCCCAACTCCTAGATATCCCGCCACCTAGTGATCTCACGTCCTAGGGTTCCCCCCACCTAGTGATCCCATGTCCTAGGGTTCCCACCTCTTAGTGATCCGGCCACCTAGTGATCCCACGTCCTAGGGTTCCCCCCACCTAGTGATCCCACGTCCTAGGGTTCCCACCACCTAGTGATCCCATGTCCTAGGGTTCCCCCCACCTAGTGATCCCACCTCCTAGTGATCCCACCACCTAGTGTTCCCGCCACCTAGTGATCCCACCTCCTAGTGATCCCATGTCCTAGGGTTTCCTACCTTCTAGAGATCCCAACGTCCTTGGGTTCCCACCTCCTAGTGATCCCACGTCCTAGGGTCCCCACCACCTAGTGATCCCACGTCCTAGGGTTCCCACCTCCTAGTGATCCTGCCACCTAGTGATCCCACATCCTAGGGTTCCCACCTCCTAGTGATCCCACCACCTAGTGATCCCATGTCCTAGGGTTCCCACCTCCTAGTGATCCCACGTCCTAGGGTTCCCACCACCTAGTGATCCCATGTCCTAGGGTTCCCACCTCCTAGTGATCCCATATCCTAGGGTTCCCACCTCCTAGTGATCCCACGTCCTAGGGTTCCAACCTCCTAGTGATCCCGCCACCTAGTGATCCCACGTCCTAGGGTTCCCACCACCTAGTGATCCCTCCACCTAGTGATCCCAAGTCCTAGGGTTCCCACCACCTAGTGATCCCATGTCCTAGGGTTCCCACCTCCTAGTGATCCCTCCACCTAGTGATCCCACGTCCTAGGTTTTCCCCCACCTAGTGATCCCACATCCTAGGGTTCCCACCTCCTAGTGATCCCACCACCTAGTGATCCCACTTCCTAGGGTTTCCACCTCATAGTGACCCCACCACCTAGTGATCTCACGTACAAGGGTTTCCACATCGTAGTGATCCCACCACCTAATGATCCTACAGCTTAGTGATTCTACCTCTTAAGGATTCTAGTCCATTGGGATCTCATCTCCTCATGTTCCAGCCACATCATTGTGATCCAGTCTCCAAATGACTCTACCTCTTAGGGATCCCAACACCTACTAGTGATCCCATCACCTGCTAGAGAATCCACTTCGTCATTGTGATTTCACTAACTGCTAGAGATCCCACCACCTGGTGATCCTAACACCTACTAATCCAGCACCACCAAGTGATCCCACACCTCCTAGTGATCCCACTACCTAATTATTCCACCTTCAAGTGACCCAAACACCTAGTGATTGCAACTCCTAGTGATCTCAACACCTCCTTGTGATCCCACCACCTCCTAGTGATCCCACCACCTCCTAGTGATCCCACCACCTCCTAGTGATCCTAACACCTCCTAGTGATCCCACCACCTCTTAGTGATCCCACCACCTCCTAGTGATCCCACCACCTCCTAGTGATCCCACCACTTCGTAGTGATCCCACCACCTCTTAGTGATCCTAACACCTCCTAGTGATCCCACCACCTCCTAGTGATCCCACCACCTCCTAGTGATCCTAACACCTCCTAGTGATCTCAACACCTCCTAGTGATCCCACCACCTCTTAGTGATCCCACCACCTCCTAGTGATCCCACCACTTCGTAGTGATCCCACCACCTCTTAGTGATCCCACCACCTCCTAGTGATCCCACCACCTTGTAGTGATCCCACTACCTTGTAGTGATCCCCCCTTGTAGTGATCCCACCACCCCCTAGTGATCCCACCACCTCGTAGCGATCCAACCTTCACCTAGTGGCCCCACGTCTTAGTGATCCCACCACCTTCTTGTGATCCCACCACCCCCAAGTGATCCCAACTACTCCTAGTGATTGCACCTCCTAGTAATCCCACTACCTCTTAGGGATCCCACCTTCACCTAGTGACCCCACATCTTAATGATCCCACCTACTCCTAGTGATCACACCTAGTAGTGTTCCCACCCCCTGGTTGTCCCATCCCTAATGATCACACACACTTGTGATTCCACTTGGAAATGACACTACCCCCTTTTGATTCCACCGCTATGTGACACTTCCTCCAAGTGTTTCCACACCCTGGTAATCCCATCACTACTGATCACATTCCTTTGTGATTCAACCGCCATGTGACATTTCCTCCAAGTGTTTCCACACCCTGGTTATCCCATCACTACCGATTACACTTCATTGTGATTCCGCCATCATGTGACATTACCTCCTAGTGTTCCCACACCCTGGTTGTCCTATCACTTATGATCACACTTCATTGTGATTCCACTGCCACGTGACATTACCTCCTAGTGTTTCCACACCCTGGTTATCCCATCACTTCTGAACACACTTCATTGTGATTCCACTGCCACGTGACATTACCTCCTTGTGTCCCCACAGCCTGGTTATCCCATCACTTCTGAACACACTTCATTGTGATTCCACTGCCACGTGACATTACCTTCATGTGTTCCCACAGCCTGGTTATCCCATCACTTCTGAACACAATTCATTGTGATTCCACCGCCATGTGACATTACCTCCTAGTGTTTCCACAGCCTGGTTATCCCATCACTTCTGAACACTCTTCATTGTGATTCAACCGCCATGTGACATTACCTTCATGTGTTTCCACAGCCTGGTTATCCCATCACTTCTGAACACTCTTCATTGTGATTCCACCGCCATGTGACATTACCTCCTTGTGTTTCCACACCCTGGTTATCCCATCACTTCTAAACACTCTTCATTGTGATTCCACCGCCATGTGACATTACCTCCTAGTGTTTCCACAGCCTGGTTATACCATCACTTATGATCACACTTCATTGTGATTCCACCGCCATGTGACATTACCTCCTAGTGTTTCCACAGCCTGGTTATCCCATCACTTCTGAACACTCTTCATTGTGATTCCACTGCCACGTGACATTACCTCCTAGTGTTTCCACAGCCTGGTTATACCATCACTTATGAACACACTTCATTGTGATTCCACTGCCACGTGACATTACCTCCTAGTGTTTCTACAGCCTGGTTATACCATCACTTATGATCACACTTCATTGTGATTCCACCGCCCTGTGACATTACCTCCTTGTGTTTCCACAGCCTGGTTATCCCATCACTTATGAACACACTTCATTGTGATTCCACTGCCACGTGACATTACCTCCTAGTGTTTCCACAGCCTGGTTATACCATCACTTATGATCACACTTCATTGTGATTCCACTGCCACGTGACATTACCTCCTAGTGTTTCCACAGCCTGGTTATACCATCACTTATGATCACACTTCATTGTGATTCCACTGCCACGTGACATTACCTCCTAGTGTTTCCACACCCTGGTTATCCCATCACTTCTGAACACACTTCATTGTGATTCCACTGCCACGTGACATTACCTCCTTGTGTTCCCACAGCCTGGTTATCCCATCACTTCTGAACACACTTCATTGTGATTCCACTGCCACGTGACATTACCTTCATGTGTTCCCACAGCCTGGTTATCCCATCACTTCTGAACACAATTCATTGTGATTCCACCGCCATGTGACATTACCTCCTAGTGTTTCCACAGCCTGGTTATCCCATCACTTCTGAACACTCTTCATTGTGATTCAACCGCCATGTGACATTACCTCCTAGTGTTTCCACAGCCTGGTTATCCCATCACTTCTGAACACTCTTCATTGTGATTCCACCGCCATGTGACATTACCTTCATGTGTTTCCACAGCCTGGTTATCCCATCACTTCTGAACACTCTTCATTGTGATTCCACCGCCATGTGACATTACCTCCTTGTGTTTCCACACCCTGGTTATCCCATCACTTCTAAACACTCTTCATTGTGATTCCACCGCCATGTGACATTACCTCCTAGTGTTTCCACAGCCTGGTTATACCATCACTTATGATCACACTTCATTGTGATTCCACCGCCATGTGACATTACCTCCTAGTGTTTCCACAGCCTGGTTATCCCATCACTTCTGAACACTCTTCATTGTGATTCCACTGCCACGTGACATTACCTCCTAGTGTTTCCACAGCCTGGTTATACCATCACTTATGAACACACTTCATTGTGATTCCACTGCCACGTGACATTACCTCCTAGTGTTTCCACAGCCTGGTTATACCATCACTTATGAACACACTTCATTGTGATTCCACTGCCACGTGACATTACCTCCTAGTGTTTCCACAGCCTGGTTATACCATCACTTATGAACACACTTCATTGTGATTCCACTGCCACGTGACATTACCTCCTAGTGTTTCTACAGCCTGGTTATACCATCACTTATGATCACACTTCATTGTGATTCCACCGCCATGTGACATTACCTCCTTGTGTTTCCACAGCCTGGTTATCCCATCACTTATGAACACACTTCATTGTGATTCCACTGCCACGTGACATTACCTCCTAGTGTTTCCACAGCCTGGTTATACCATCACTTATGATCACACTTCATTGTGATTCCACTGCCACGTGACATTACCTCCTAGTGTTTCCACAGCCTGGTTATACCATCACTTATAATCACACTTCATTGTGATTCCACTGCCACGTGACATTACCTCCTAGTGTTTCCACAGCCTGGTTATACCATCACTTATGATCACACTTCATTGTGATTCCACTGCCACGTGACATTACCTCCTAGTGTTTCCACAGCCTGGTTTTACCATCACTTATGATCACACTTCATTGTGATTCCACCGCCATGTGACATTACCTCCTAGTGTTTCCACAGCCTGGTTATACCATCACTTATGATCACACTTCATTGTGATTCCACTGCCACGTGACATTACCTCCTTGTGTTTCCACAGCCTGGTTATCCCATCACTTCTGAACACACTTCATTGTGATTCCACCGCCATGTGACATTACCTCCTAGTGTTTCCACACCCTGGTTATCCCATCACTTATGAACACACTTCATTGTGATTCCACCGCCATGTGACATTACCTCCTAGTGTTTCCACAGCCTGGTTATCCCATCACTTCTGAACACACTTCATTGTGATTCCACCGCCATGTGACATTACCTCCTAGTGTTTCCACAGCCTGGTTATCCCATCACTTCTTAACACACTTCATTGTGATTCCACCGCCATGTGACATTACCTCCTAGTGTTTCCACAGCCTGGTTATACCATCACTTATGATCACACTTCATTGTGATTCCACTGCCATGTGACATTACCTCCTAGTGTTCCCACACCCTGGTTATACCATCACTTATGAACACACTTCATTGTGATTCCACCGCCATGTGACATTACCTCCTTGTGTTCCCACAGCCTGGTTATCCCATCACTTCTGAACACACTTCATTGCGATTCCACCGCCATGTGACATTACCTCCTTGTGTTTCCACACTCTGGTTATACCATCACTTATGAACACACTTCATTGTGATTCCACCGCCATGTGACATTACCTTCATGTGTTCCCACAGCCTGGTTATCCCATCACTTCTGAACACACTTCATTGTGATTCCACCGCCATGTGACATTACCTCCTAGTGTTTCCACAGCCTGGTTATACCATCACTTATGATCACACTTCATTGTGATTCCACCACCATGTGACATTACCTTCATGTGTTCCCACAGCCTGGTTATACCATCACTTCTGAACACACTTCATTGTGATTCCACCGCCACGTGACATTACCTCCTTGTGTTTCCACACCCTGGTTATACCATCACTTATGAACACACTTCATTGTGATTCCACCGCCATGTGACATTACCTCCTAGTGTTTCCACACCCTGGTTATCCCATCACTTATGAACACACTTCATTGTGATTCCACCGCCATGTGACATTACCTCCTTGTGTTTCCACACCCTGGTTATCCCATCACTTATGAACACACTTCATTGTGATTCCACCGCCATGTGACATTACCTCCTAGTGTTTCCACAGCCTGGTTATACCATCACTTATGATCACACTTCATTGTGATTCCACTGCCACGTGACATTACCTCCTAGTGTTTCCACAGCCTGGTTATACCATCACTTATGAACACACTTCATTGTGATTCCACTGCCACGTGACATTACCTCCTAGTGTTTCCACAGCCTGGTTATCCCATCACTTCTGAACACACTTCATTGTGATTCCACCGCCATGTGACATTACCTCCTAGTGTTTCCACAGCCTGGTTATACCATCACTTATGATCACACTTCATTGTGATTCCACCACCATGTGACATTACCTTCATGTGTTCCCACAGCCTGGTTATCCCATCACTTCTGAACACACTTCATTGTGATTCCACCGCCATGTGACATTACCTCCTAGTGTTTCCACAGCCTGGTTATCCCATCACTACTGATTCCAACCCCATACTGGTTTTAGAAAACGAATACCTATTTAGATCTCAGTCACAACGTCAATGATATTTCAAGTTGAACCTTTTCTATATCTCTTAAATCTCCAATCACGCACATCATCTCACCCTCTGCACCTGTTCAGTCACCAGTGTACCTTGTGTGGTAAAACACCTGTTCTTCTGGTGTTGATATATCATCAGAGACTGATGTATACTATATCATAACTCCCAATGCCCAAGAAATGACTAACAATTTTATAGCTGCCTTGCTTGGGCTTATATGTAAATAACTCACAACAATGATTTATAATTTTGTTAAAATTGTTTGATTTTAGAGTTTTTATTTACATCGGTATTGTTTAATTTATCTACGAGAAGCTTTCTGCTGAATTTCCAGTGACTGTATTTATAATATGATAAATACAATGCAACCAAAACTAAGAAACATTTTGCATTTGTTTGTAGTTTCATTTTGTTTGTTTAGAAGAATTTGAATTTGTTTTTGCTTTCTAATAAAATATTATTTGAATGTACGTTTTTGAAGTACATAGTACATTTACATTATGTTTCTCAAATCAGGACTCCTTTTCATTAGATGTCAATGTTTATTAACTATGAATACAATACTTCTATTGTTTCATGAAATGTTTTCGTTGTGTTAATTATACAGATAATAATAATAATTATAATAATAGAAAGTACTCAAGGTGATTTTTTTCTAATACGCCTTCATATGTCGTCCATTGTGCATCGTGTAGCATCAACAAGTTGCTTGTTAGCCTACTTACAGTGTAGAGCTACATTTTTCATTCAGTCTTCACCAAACTTGGTCAGAATGTTTGGCCGCATGAAATCTTGGATGGGTTTGCAGCTGGGTCACACGGGTCAAAAAGTAGGTCAAATAATTTAAATCTTCTGAACACGTTGCCAGTAAAAAGGTTTTGGACCTAACCATTGCAGAATCTTTTTTTCAGAATCTTTGTCAGCATATACCTCTTAGTGTGTTAATATGAGCTATTGTGATCATTATTGTGCCAAAGGCACAGTTGTTTACATTTAGTCTTGTGATTAGATTTTAGAAGAAATTCAGCCAGTGCCCTCAGATGAGCAATTGCCTCTTGTTTCTCCAGGGTTTATTGATATTTTCCAAGAAAAAAATTGCAGTCAATATTAAACAAACTTTATCTTTCCACAAATATGAGTTTCCATATTTGTACTGATTTTTAACCTGACAGAATCTCCTTCATGACCAGGAATCAATTTTAAGGAAAGTCTTTTTTCTGTCTCGTTGGGTTTAAATAAAGGAGTCATTAAGAACAAAGTAACCTGACACCTATAAGAAGATAAAAATGTTAGTAAGCAAACTATTTAATCTGTTTTTGAAAAGATGCCAGCCTTAACATTTTTGTGTCAATATATTTTGGTCTCAGTTGGTAGTTAATGGGTGAATTATGCCTTAATACTGAGACAATTTAGCATTGATAAAATCACATTCTTTTGGGGGTGAAAACTTTTGTTGTAAAGCGTTCAATAAATTTAAAGTTAATTGGAGCACTATATACCATATAAATGTTTTTTTGTTGCTCCATTACTTGAAGTTTGGGGGTGAAATTGTGCAATTTTACCTTTAACTGTGTTGCATCTTAGTGATGTGTCATACTTGAGAAAACGTTCCTCCCCTTCTTTGTGGATAAGAGCTGGATATATAATGTAAAAATATCAATGTGCGGAGAACACATTAGTAAAATCCAGTTGTTAGCTCGTTCTTCTTAAGTGGTTGTCGTAAGTTCATAAATATCAAATTAAGGACGAATTTGCCAACTGCATTTCATTGAGAAATGGATTTGCGGATGTGTATGGTGGAGTGGATGTGTATGGTGTAGTGGATGTGTATGGTGGTGTGGATGTGTATGGTGGAGTTGATGTGTATGGTGGAGTGGATGTGTATAGTGGAGTGGATGTGTATGGTGGTGTGGATGTGTATGGTGGAGTGGATGTGTATGGTGGTTGTGGTTGTGTATGGTGGTGTGGATGTGTATGGTAGTGTGGATGTGTATGGTGGTGTGGATGTGTATGGTGGTGTGGATGTGTATGGTGGAGTGGATGTGTATGGTGGTGTGGATGTGTATGGTGGTGTGGATGTGTATGGTATTGTAGTTGTGTATTGTGGATGTGTATGGTGGTGTGGATGTGTATGGTGGTGCGGATGTGTATGGTGGTGTGGATGTGTATGGTGGTGCAGATGTGTATGGTGGAGTGGATGTGTATGGTGGTGTGGATGTGTATGGTGGTGTGGATGTGTATGGTGGAGTGGGTGTGTATGGTGGTGCAGATGTGTATGGTGGAGAGGATGTGTATGGTGGAGGGGATGTGTATTGTGGTTGTGTATGGTGGATGTGTATGGTGGAGTGGATGTGTATGGTATTGTGGATGTGTATGGTGGTGTGGATGTGTATGGTATTGTGGTTGTGTATTGTGGATGTGTATGGTGGTGTGAATGTGTATGGTGGAGTGGATGTGTATGGTGGTGTAGATGTGTATGGTGGAGTGGATGCGAATATGCTTTATCATTTGGTTGATTGCTCCAGTCAGAAAAAAAAACAGATAAATAAATAAGTACATAAATAATGAACGCAGTACAAGTTTACATTTTAAAAAGATGGTTAAGTTGGATAAGTACCGTATTCACTCGTGTAATCGCCGCACTTTTTTACCCGATTTTATCGTTAAGGAGTTGAGGGTGCGGCCATTCTATAGGTGTAAGGCCTTGGGACATTTTTTTCTAGAACGATTCTGCCGATTTTTTGGGACGCCATGCGTCTAGATGAGCTCTCTAAGTAGGAGGTTGACGGACGATATGAACGAGATAGCGCCGTTCTATGCTTTTGTCTAACCAATGTGAACATATTCCATAATTTATAAATGACTTCCTAGTTTTATCTCTTGTATCATATTTCTGAATGTTTGCATCATCAAACAATTTCACCCACCTGTCATGTGCACACTACCATGCAGATCAAAGGATTTCATAGTATAGACGATAAAACAACATAGCTTTGATACGAGGCGACAATCTCCTTGACGAGGTGAAAAATGAACAGGAGCGTCGACCAGTCATGCTGTCTCAACAAAAGGGTTAATTGGTAAACTGTGACTGTATTTTTGACACGTTGCGAATGTATCTAGTCTCAGTCGCACTGCTATCCTGTAGCTCGTGGCGGCATGAAATTAATTTCTTTGATCTACGTCACCAAGTCTGGTATGACAGTACACGATATATCGGGGAACAGTGCATGGAGAAATGTAATCGGCAGCTGCTTATAAAAACACATCGTTCACTCCCTCACTGTCAAACTGCTCCGATCGATATCACCTTGACAACAGCTTATCTCAGTCAGTCACTTGACCTGTGTAATGAGGCAAGTCTACACAGAAACGCCAAGTAAATAACAGCTTGGTGTATTTAGCAGACTGAATTTGAAAGTTTGTTTAAGTGTTTACTGACGGATAATAAGCTGTGTTTGCGGTCATTTTGGGGGTGCGGCCATTACATTGAATTAGAATTTTTTCTTCAAATTTTGCGGTCATTTTGGGGGTGCGGCCATTCCACGGGTGCGACCATTACACGAGTGAATACGGTATAAAATATTTTATAGGGTTCCCAAAGAGCTTTAAAGATTGTAATTTTTAATGTTTATATTGCAATATATCTATCTACTTTATGAAGTGATACTATTCTATTTTTTAAATTGCCCAATTGATAGTTTTAATTTTTCAGTTTGTTACTATATAGGAAGTACTTGGCATGCAGAAGTGTTGTATTAAGGGCTTGGTCTAGGGAGAAGTTTCCTAACGAAACATCTTCCAATTTATACACTGGTGAAGATAAATTAACAGTTTGTATATAATGGTGCAATTGTCTCCAAATTTGCTTGCATGCTTCACAATTCCTGAATAAATGTAATAATGTCTTCATTTTTATCTATGAAATAAAAACCTACCTTCAAGCTAATTAAATTGTCTGGACTGTTTGTAGTCAAGAGGCTAACCCAAGCATTAGTGGGAAGGACTCCACTGCATCTATGAAGTCGAACACTTCCGAAGAAGGAAGCAGTACCAGCTGCAGCTCTGTAGAAGGAGACCTGCAGTCCTCAAATGACGATGACACAGATTTTGTTGGAAACGTCACTGCAGAAATGTCAACTAGCTATGAAGACAATCTTTATGGCTTGGAACTGTCAAAATTTGAGAAGGATGAAACTACCCAGGATATCTATGATAAGTAAGTCCATGTCTGTGTGCGCACCTGCATTGATGACAACAATTTATGCTACTTAAATAACCTTTGGTGCTACAGATCCAACAAAGTAATGCATATGGTAAAAATATTAATTTCATTAACTTTTGGTATTTTCAACTTTTTTCCTCTACAAAAACAATCATTTAAAATGCCCTTCCAAACTGGTATAAATTACTTTGCTTTTTATATATGAACATATGTCTCATGTGAGATCTCTTTGAGACTATTCTACTGATAGAGTCCTATTCATAAAGGGTTACGGAGACAAAGAATTGTGTTAAGAAAGACTTTTTCCACGTTGTTTGAAACAGGTACGTGAGTTTTGGCTTCCTATGTGAAGACAATGCCACCGCCAATGACTGTGAACCTTTGGAAAGTGAACCTGTCCCTGAATTAACAGGCCAACTTGAGACATGGAGGCAGCCTTGGCTCCCCTCTTCACGCCAATCCTGGAGGGACACGGGGGCCATGAGGAGACAAACAAATCAGACTGGAACTAGAGTCAAGGATGAGTTGGAATCAAATCCCCCGTCATTGCAAATGAGAAGCATAAAGCTGTAAGCATGAGTCAGAAAGATAGGATGCCTGGTTTAATCCCACTTGGTCTGTTTCTATTTCATCTAGTCTAAAATTAAAATTTTATTACAGTTAAAGTCAGCATTTGTCTATTTAACTTTTAATGACCTAGTATCATCTTAAAATGTTATGATAGGTAAAGGAAGATTTACACTGGTTAGCAACACTTAGAATGATGTATATTTAGATTGGAAGGAAGGGAGAACGTGGGGCTATGACACTCCTGTCGCTATTAGGAGCTGCTGTAGTTTCATGATTCATTATACCTTGCTTGAGGTCACACGCTGACATGCCGTGCTGTAAATCACTCGATAATTAGCAGATTGGTGGGATGGACACCTCACTTCATCTAGCGATTCTGATAGACACTCACAATACAGTTTAAACTGTCACAGAAGTCGTAACTAGTTAACCTACATGTTAATAGGTAAGCTGATGAACCGGTTAATTCTTGCCTTTCCTAAATAATAGTAATAGTGTTTAAATGGGATATTTTGCATCAAGTATGTTTTATAACTGAAAATAATATAACAAATACAACATATCGATTATTATGTAAAATATCATTTGTACCATAATTTCATCAATAATATATTGTTTATATTTATAATGAAATATAAACCTCAACAAGTTTGTTTCTTAAAGGCATCTCAAAACCCTTATATAAGTGACCCCCCCCCCCATTTATTGCCCCACCCAGCATGTGAGGGCATCTGTTTTCTGATAAGCCAGGCTGCCACAGTCTGTAACGATGTGTCTGTCACACAGGTATTGTTCAAGATCCAAGTGTATGCTATATCTGGGGGTTGAACATAGTCATTCACAGCAGTTTGTAAAGGAAACAGTTGTGAATATGCCAATTACGCAATCCTATATATATATATATATATATATATATATATATATATATATATATATATATATATATATATATATATATATATATAAATAAAAATCTTTATTTGTTTTCTTTCTTATTTTGTTGGTTGATTTTGTTATTTCTTATACATTTTGTTATTTCTTTCTTTCATTCTTTTAGTTCTCATATATATTTTAAGTTATATTTTATTTCGATTTGTAAAATGAAACGAAATGAATCTAACAAAAGCAATTTAAAAAGTCATTCATTGTCAGAATAATGTCCTTCAGACTCATTTTTAGTCATTTTGAATACTAAAACTTGTATCTCTCATGTATTTTCAAAATCAAATATTTAACTATGAAATAAATACATAATCATGCAGTTACAAAATTGACACCTAGTAATTAATGCAATAAAGAATGTGTAAGTGATCCTACAATAAACAACCCACATTATCACTAACATTAATGTCTATGGCTTTGTGTAAAACTAGCCTACTGTCTCACTTCCATACTAGCAAGTAATTTAGTTTTGCATTAACCCATCAGAGGTTTTACTGTGACAGATTAGTACTAAGTTGGCTAAAGACTCCCTGCAGTGATGACCAGCAATTAGCAGGTCTGGTCTCAGTAGGTTAAGGGCTTGGCTCAGTGGGATACCACATTCCTTTCGAGATGCCTTTAAGCTCATTAACAAATATTTACACAATGTTGATTGGTAAAGTTCCCATTTGCAGCTGAATATGGATAATCAGTGCTAAAACATAAAAAATATATAATATATGGTTTCTTTATTTAATAAAATCCAAAGCTAGTTTTGATTAAACAGTACATGTACTTATGTTTCGAAAGTAAAAGTCACAGTAATAAATTCAACATTTAACTCTACTGTTGATGTGTTAGTTGCGAAGAAAATCAATTGTCTAAGAACAAATATAATTCTGTCTAACCACATCACGATGACCGGAAATGCAATTCTTTTGATCATGACACCATACAATCTAACAATCAACTTTATAGACCAGCTTCACAATCTACGATTTTAATGTATCAGGTGACACGGCAAATCGAAAAAGAGGCAATATGTGACAGGTCCCCATTTTCGCTAGTGATATGCGTGTCATATGGCACCCCTTACCTACCCGACCTCCCACCGGTCACATCATGTTTAGTTCATAACAGTAACCAAGGCAACATTAATAAAACAGCCTACAATGCACAGTACAGTACTCGTTTAAGAACACAAGACATACCTAAAAGTTTTGTAGCTTCTGATTATCAGTGTAAAAAAACCGACAACAAATATATTTCTGTACAAAATGTTTTCTGAGCAATACAGATTAAGTGGAACATATGGCCTTAGTTCAAACATATTTGGTCATAGTGTCGATAAATCTATAGTTAATTATCAAATAAGCAAATAGTTACGGGCATACAGGTAGTGATATCTATAACAAACAGCCAGCTCATCAAATCGCTACGAGGGCATTTTTGCCCAGGAAAACGGGGTTTAAGGATTAACATATACTTTCGTCGCTGTTATTGAATACATAAAATGTATTTGTTGTTTTGGATTTTCACTTTTGTGGTAATCTTTTTTTCTGAGAAAATAAACACGAAAGGTGACGTCCAAGTATATACGGACATTACGGAGATAGCTGTACAATGAAGTTTACACGACGTCCGTGCACCAGCCAGTGTATACTACATACATTATACGGATACCCCATCACTGTAAATGGGTGTATTACACTATACAAATACTATATACTCACCAATATACTAAAAACTCAGACCATTCTCTATGTAAGATTACCGAAATATCCGTAAATCGTTGATTCTGTCACGTATGGCCTTGTTCTGAATCATTCTGGTCACGCGACTCGTTCAAATCAGCCGATAGGGAGAAGGGTCTATTACACTCTTTACACTCCGTGATTGGGGCTGTCACAATACTCTTGAAGTGTACCACGATATAGAGCGTATTGCAATACGTACCATAATATATTGCCATATTTGATCAAATTATTTGAAAGAGCTATTTCACTCAATATTTTTCACTCATTATTTATGAGCAGAATGAACAACAAATACCTATATAAATTACTATATAGCTTCACAACAGGTAAACAATTAAATAGGAAAGTTAAACAACTAGATGTTGCAAAGTACAGTCAAACAGCAAATTAACTGCAAAACTTCACAATAGTTTAGTATGATGTTAACATTGGATTTAAAGGTTGGTTATACCTCCACAGAATCTTACATGCACATTAAATGTGGACACAAGTCAACATCTTCAACAATTTTCTTTGTTGATCTGCCCTTCTTCAACCAGAAGTGGTCCCACACATTGATTTTGACATTTAATTCAGCGTTCATTCGAAAGAATCGATCTGCTCGGCATTATTGTTTACAGTTTTACAATGGTCGTGTTCAATTAAATTGTCGAACAATAAGTAATGAAGATGTTCTAATTATTCTTATAACTATATAGTTACTTGTAGTAAATTTTGTATGTCCAATAAGATTTACGCTTCGATGCAATATTCGTTTTTCTTAAATCGAGAAATTAAATTGTGCCAATAAAGTGTAAACATAGTTTTTTTCAAACTCTTTTTGTAAGGAATACAGCAATGCACATCGAGTATGCCACATTTCCGGGGCTATTTAGAATGGACTCCCCTGACATGGATTTGACTTCAGACTATTATATGTCAGTTATTGGCGTTCGCTTTTCATCTTTGTTTTAGATGCACACAATGGTTTCAGCAACCAAATTTCACAACACCAACAAAATTTAAAAATCAAAAACCAGTATGTTCATCGTGTTTCTCGGTACAGTATTGACTTCATGCAGTATCGCAATATACCGGTATATTGCAACAACAAATAAAGTATTGTCATTTAACATTTTTTATTTCGACATATCGTGTAAATAAAAAACAATCACACATAAGCAAATGGGAACTAGACAATGATTACATGGTTATCATAATGTATGAATTGTATCTTATTTTATTAAGTTTTTAGATGAATATATATGAAACATCAATAGTAACTCTGTAAAACTTAACTTGTTATTTTAGAGAACCTTTGGATGAATACCGCAGTGACATTTACTGTGTAGACCTGCCTACCGTCAGCACCCATTCGTTGGGAGTGTATCGTCAGTATGTCCAGAGAGGCATGTATGGGGCTACTGAGCCACTGGAAGCGAATAAAGAGGTCTATAGAAAGTATGTGAGACACTTGTATAGATAATGACCACAGTATACTGCAAATACGAGAGACAGTATAATATATATAGTTGGACAAGGTCAATAGGAAAATATGAGACAGCTGTATAGGTGGTGATCATAGTCTACATGACATTTGTGAGAGGGCTGTATAGATAATGGCCACTGTCTACATGACATTTGTGAGAGGGCTGTATAGATAATGGCCACTGTCTACATGACATTTTTGAGAGGGCTGTATAGATAATGGCCACTGTCTACATGACATTTGTGAGAGGGCTGTATAGATAATGGCCACTGTCTACATGACATTTGTGAGAGGGCTGTATAGATAATGGCCACTGTCTACATGACATTTGTGAGAGGGTTGTATAGAAAATGGCCACTGTCTACATGGCATTTGTGAGACACTTTTAAAGATAGTGGCTACAGTCTAAAGGAAGTATGCGAGACACTTGTTATGATAGTGGCTACAGTCTAAAGGCACTATGCGAGTGGCTACAGTCTAAAGGCACTATGCGAAACTTTTGGAGAGATAGTGGCCACGGTCTACAGGATGTATACGGGACAGTTGTAAAGGTAGTGGCATAGTCTTCAGGAAGTACTTGAGGCAGTTGAAAAGGTAGTGGCCACAGTCCACATGAAGAATGCGAGGCAGTTGAAAAGGTATTGACCACGGTCTACAGGATGTATGCGAGACAGTTGTCAAGGTAGTGGCCACAGTCTACAGGATGTATGCGGGACAGTTGTCAAGGTAGTGGCATAGTCTTCAGGAAGTACTCGAGGCAGTTGAAAAGGTAGTGGCCACAGTCCTCATTAAGTATGCGAGGCAGTTGAAAAGGTATTGACCCCGGTCTACAGGATGTATGCGAGACAGTTGTCAAGGTAGTGGCATAGTCTTCAGGAAGTACTCGAGGCAGTTGAAAAGGTAGTGGTCACAGTCCACATGAAGTATGCGAGGCAGTTGAAAAGGTATTGACCCCGGTCTACAGGATGTATGCGAGACAGTTGTCAAGGTAGTGGCCACAGTCTTCAGGATGTATGCGAGGCAGTTATCAAGGTAGTGGCCACAGTCTACAGGAAGTATGCGAGGCAGTTGTCAATGTAGTGGCCACAGTCTACAGGAAGTATGCGAGGCAGTTGTCAAGGTAGTGGCCAATGTCTACAGGAAATGTGTGAGTCAGTTGTAAAGATAGTGGCCAATGTCTACAGGAAATGTGTGAGGCAGTTGTAAAGATAGTGGCCAATGTCTACAGGAAATGTGTGAGGCAGTTGTAAAGATAGTGGCCACAGTCTACAGGAAATGTGTGAGGCAGTTGTAAAGATAGTGGGCAATGTCTACAGGAAATGTGTGAGGCAGTTGTAAAGATAGTGGCCAATGTCTACAGGAAATGTGTGAGGCAGTTGTAAAGATAGTGGCCAATGTCTACAGGAAATGTGTGAGGCAGTTGTAAAAATAGTGGCCACAGTCTACAGGAAATGTGTGAGGCAGTTGTAAAGATAGTGGCCACAGTCTACAGGAAATGTGTGAGGCAGTTGTAAAGATAGTGGCCACAGTCTACAGGAAATGTGTGAGGCAGTTGTAAAGATAGTGGCCAATGTCTTCAGGAAATGTGGGAGTAAATGATATAAATGGTGGCAACGGTCTTTAGGTAATGTGTGAGACAATTGTATAGATAGTGACTACGGGAAATTTGTGACAGAGTTGTGTAGTAAGTGGCCAGTCTACATGAAATATGCAAGACAGTTGTAAAGATAGTGGTCACGGTATACAGAAAATGTGTGTGCCAATTGTAAAGATAGAGACTACAGTCTAAAGAAAATGTGTGGCAATTGTTGAGATAGTGGCCACAGTATACAGAAAATATGTAAGACAATTGTTAAGATAGTGGTCACAGTCTACAGAAAATGTGTGAGACAGTTGTAAAGATAGTGGCCACATTCTACAAAAAATATGTGAGACAATTCTTAAGATAGTGGCCACATTCTACAGAAAATATGTGAGACAATTGTTAAGATAGTGGTCACGGTCTACAGGAAGTATGCGAGGCAGTTGTAAAGATAGTGGTCACGGTCTACAGGAAGTACGCGAGACAGTTGTAAAGATAGTGGCCACGGTCTACAGAAAGTATGCGAGACAGTTGTAAAGATAGTGGCCACAGTCTACAGGAAGTATGCGAGACAGTTGTAAAGATAGTGGCCACAGTCTACAGGAAGTATGCGAGACAGTGGTAAAGATAGTGGCCACGGTCTACAGGAAGTATGCGAGACAGTTGTAAAGATAGTGGCCACAGTCTACAGGAAGTATGCGAGACAGTTGTAAAGATAGTGGCCACGGTCTACAGGAAGTATGCGAGACAGTTGTAAAGATAGTGGCCACAGTCTACAGGAAGTATGCGAGACAGTTGTAAAGATAGTGGCCACAGTCTACAGGAAGTATGCGAGACAGTTGTAAAGATAGTGGCCACGGTCTACAGGAAGTACGCGAGACAGTTGTAAAGATAGTGGCCACGGTCTACAGGAAGTATGCGAGACAGTTGTAAAGATAGTGGCCACAGTTTTTTCGGAAATTTCTGAGAAAGTTGTACATATATTTGCCACATATATCGGAAATTTGCTAGGGAGTTGTATAGATAGTGACCGAGGTCTTAAGTAAATGTGAGACAGTTGTAGAGATATTTGCCACAGTCTTTCCGAAATGAGTGTTACAATTGTATAGATAGTGCATACAGTATACATGAAATGCATACTCAATGGATTGTTAAAAACAAGCTTCTTCTGGCTATGGACATTTCGTTGCAAATAGATAATTTCAATTTGTTGACATGCATTCTGAATATCAAAGGACGTACCAAATAGTCTATCTAATCTCGTAAGTTCATAAATTTTAATAACAAAAAGAAATAAACCAAAATCTCTCGTCTTTGCTATGTTTAATGAAAGTGACAGACACACAACAAAGGTAAATTTAAAACTAATTAAATAAAATAGAACGCCGTTTACCGAATTATGACTCGTATTTCATCAGGGTTAAAAGTCCACTAAACAGACTTCACCTATCGCAAATTTCTCTAAACGGATCGCTATGTACACGTCACTACCGAAGTGTCCAAAAGGAAATAGAATTCAGTAAAACATCAATGACTATATTGTTTATTTTCACTGCGTGTGTGAGGATTTAAATTCCAGTACTTTTACGATAACTCACGGATATATTTTCTTTGATCGATCATAAAGTCTTCGTACAAGATTTCTTACTGCCTACTGTTCCCTCTTATGGCGGAGAATAAAAGCAATAAATGGATCGTATTGTCTCTTATAACATTCGCACAAATGATCCGAGGGTTTAATAGGCGACATTGTACTATGGAATATTCCTAAGCCTATATATGACTTTAATATATTTAATAAAAATATCCAATTTTATTGCGTAGTTATTTCTTCATCATCCCAAACCCTAGTAACTTAGTCAAAATATTTTGCATATGTGTATTGTTACATCAATCCATACCCTTGTAAGGTAGAGGTCGGAAAGTGTCATATGATTGCTTCAGTTTTTAGTTATTACTACATCAAAATCATACAAGGATAGTTTCATAAAATTGGTTTAGTGCTTACTTATTGCTTCACCATTTAAGATCCTGGTAAGTTAGGATTGTGCCAAAATGTTGCTTCAGTTCTCAGTTGTTACTACAAATTCCTATACTCGTGTCAGCTACATCACCCCATACCAGGGTAGGTAACGACAGTGGTGTCAAATTATTGCTTTAGTCCTGAAGTATTGCTACCTCACCTGGTTCAGGGTTTAAGAAGGCCCAAAACCAAGAAGGCACAAAACCAAGACGGCCCGGTCCAAGACGGCCCACTTGGTGAGTCAAGACGGCCGTGTACCCGTGTAAGGTTGGAACATATAATATTGCTTCAATTCTCAGTCACTGGTATATGACCACATAACGGTGAAAGCAAGGCTGGTAGTGAGTCATCATCTCATATATCAGCCCTGGTAGGGGACTATCATCCAAATGGTATCTGTACATATATCAGCCCTGGTGGTGGACCATCATTCCCATGAGACCTGTACGTATATCAGCTCCCTGGTGGAGAACCATCATCCCCATGGGACCTCTACATATATCAGCCCTGGTGTGTAACCATCATCCCAATGGTATCTGTACATATATACGCCCTGGTGGTGGACCATCATCCCAATGGTATCTGTACATATATCAGCCCTGGTAGGAGACCATCATCCCAATGGTATCTGTACATATATCAGCCCTGGTAGGTGACCATCATCCCAATGGTATCTGTACATATATATCAGCCCTGGTGTTGGACCATCATCCCCATGGAACTGTACATATATCAGCCCTGCTAGGGGACTATCTTCCCAATGGTAACTGTACATATATCAGCCCTGGTGTTAGACCATCATCCCAATGGTATCTGTACATATATCAGCCCTGGTAGGGGACCATCATCCCAATGGTATCTACATATATCAGCCCTGGTACGGGACCATAATCCCAATGAAACTAACTGTACATATATCAGCCCTGGTGTTGGACCATCATCCCAATGGTATCTGTACATATATCAGCCCTGATGGAAGACCATCATCCCAATGGTATCTGTACATAAATCAGCCCTGGTAGGGGACTATCGTCCCAATGGTATCTGTACATATATCAGCCCTGGTAGGGGACTATCATCACAATGGTAACTGTACATATATCAGCCCTGGTAGGGGACCATCATCCCAATGGTAACTGTACATATATAAGCCCTGTTAGAGGACTATCATCACAATGGTAACTTGACATATATCAGCCCTGTTAGGGAACCATCATCGCAATGGTTACTGTACATATATCAGCCCTGGTAGGGGACTATCATTCCAATGGTAACTGTACATATATAAGCCCTGTTAGAGGACTATCATCACAATGGTAACTGTACATATATCAGCCCTGTTAGGGAACCATCATCACAATGGTTACTGTACATATATCAGCCCTGTTAGGGAACCATCATCCCAATGGTTACTGTACATATATCAGCCCTGGTAGGGGACCATCATCCCAATGGTAACTGTACATATATAAGCCCTGTTAGAGGACTATCATCACAATGGTAACTGTACATATATCAGCCCTGTTAGGGAACCATCATCCCAATGGTTACTGTACATATATCAGCCCTGGTAGGGGACCATCATCCCAATGGTAACTACATATATCAGCCCTGGTAGGGGACCATCATCCCAATGGTATCTGTACATATATCAGCCCTGGTAGGGGACTATCATCCCAATGGTAACTGTACATATATCAGCCATAGTAGAGGACCATCATCCCAATGGTAATTGTACATATATCAGCCCTGGTAGGGGACTTTCATCCCAATGGTATCTTTACATATATCAGCCCTGGTAGGGGACTATCATCCCAATGGTAACTGTACATATATCAGCCATGGTAGGGGACCATCATCCCAATGGTAACTGTACATATATCAGCCCTGGTAGGGGACCATTATCCCCATGGTATCTGTACATATATCAGCCCTGATAGGGGACCATCATCCCAATGGTATCTGTACATATATCAGGCCTGGTAGGGGACTATCATCCCTATGGTATATGTTCATATATCAGGCCTGGTAGGGGAGGTCCATCATCCCAATGGTATCTGTACATATATCAGCCCTGGTAGGGGACTATCATCCCAATGGTATCTGTACATATATCAGCCCTGGTGGGGGACTATCGTCCCAATGGTATATGTACATATATCAGCCCTGGTAGGGGATTATCATCCCAATGGTATCTGTACATATATCAGCCCTGGTAGGGGACCATCATCTCAATGGTAACTGTACATATATCATCCCTGATAGGGGACCATCATCCCAATGGTATCTGTACATATATCAGCCCTGATAGGGGACCATCATCCCAATGGTATCTGTACATATATCAGCCCTGGTAGGGGACTATCATCCCTATGGTATATGTTCATATATCAGGCCTGGTAGGGGAGGTCCATCATCCCAATGGTATTTGTACATATATCAGCCCTGGTAGGGGACTATCATCCCAATGGTATCTGTACATATATCAGCCCTGGTGGGGGACTATCGTCCCAATGGTATATGTACATATATCAGCCCTGGTAGGGGATTATCATCCCAATGGTATCTGTACATATATCAGCCCTGGTAGGGGACCATCATCTCAATGGTAACTGTACATATATCATCCCTGATAGGGGACCATCATCCCAATGGTATCTGTACATATATCAACCCTGGTAGGGGACCATCATCCCCAGGGTATCTGTACATATATCAGCCCTGGTAGGGGACCATAATCCCCATAAAAAGCTGTACATATATCAGCACTGATGGGGGACCATCATCCCCATGGAACTGTACATATATCAGCCCTGGTAGGGGACCATAATCCCCATGGTATCTGTACATATATCAGCCTTAGTAGGGGACCATCATCCCAATGGTATCTGTACATATATCAGCCCTGGTGGGGGACCATAATCCCAATGGTAACTGTACATATATCAGTTTTGGTAGGGAACCATCATCCCAATGGTATCTGTACATATATCAGCCCTGGTAGGGGACCATCATCCCAATGGTATCTGTACATATATCAGCCCTGGTAGGGGACTATCATCCCAATGGTAACTGTACATATATCAGCCCTGATGGGGGACCATCATCCCAATGGTATCTGTAAATATATCAGCCCTGGTAGGGGACTATCATCCGAATGGTATCTACATATATCAGCCCAAATGGGGGACCATCATCCCAATGGTATTTGTACATATATCAGCCCTAGTAGGGGACTATCATCCCAATGGTAACTGTACATATATCAGCCCTGATGGGGGATCATCATTCCAATGGTAACTACATATATCAGCCCTAGTGGGGGACCATCATCCTAATGGTAACTGTACATATATCAGCCCTGATGGGGGACCATCATCCCAATGGTATCTGTACATATATCAGCCCTGATGGGGGACCATCATCCCAATGGTATCTGTACATATATCAGCCCTGGTAGGGGACTTTCGTCCCAATGGTATCTGTACATATATCAGCCCTGGTAGGGGACTATCATCACAATGGTAACTGTACATATATCAGCCCTGGTGTTGGACCATCATCCCAATGGTAACTGTACATATATCAGCCCTGATGGGGGACCATCATCCCAATGGTATCTGTACATATATCAGCCCTGTTAGAGGACTATCATCACAATGGTAACTGTACATATATCAGCCCTGTTAGGGAACCATCATCCCAATGGTTACTGTACATATATCAGCCCTGGTAGGGGACCATCATCCCAATGGTAACTGTACATATATCAGCCCTGATAGGGGACCATCATCCCAATGGTATCTGCACATATATCAGCCCTGGTAGGGGACTATCATCCCAATGGTATATGTTCATATATCAGGCCTGGTAGGGGAGGTCCATCATCCCAATGGTATCTGTACATATATCAGCCCTGGTAGGGGACTATCATTACAATGGTATCTGTACATATATCAGCCCTGGTAGGTGATCATCATCCCAATGGTATCTGTACATATATCAGCCCTGGTAGGTGATCATCATCCCAATGGTATCTGTACATATATCAGCCCTGGTAGGGGACCATCATCTCAATGGTAACTGTACATATATCAGCCCTGGTAGGGGACTATCATTACAATGGTATCTGTACATATATCAGCCCTGGTAGGTGATCATCATCCCAATGGTATCTGTACATATATCAGCCCTGGTGGGGGACTATCGTCCCAATGGTATCTGTACATATATCAGCCCTGGTAGGGGACTATCATCCCAATGGTAACTGTACATATATCAGCCCTGGTAGGTGATCATCATCCCAATGGTATCTGTACATATATCAGCCCTGGTAGGGGACCATCATCTCAATGGTAACTGTACATATATCAACCCTGGTAGGGGACCATCATCCCCAGGGTATCTGTACATATATCAGCCCTGGTAGGGGACCATAATCCCCATAAAAAGCTGTACATATATCAGCACTGATGGGGGACCATCATCCCCATGGAACTGTACATATATCAGCCCTGGTAGGGGACCATAATCCCCATGGTATCTGTACATATATCAGCCCTGATGGGGGACCATAATCCCCATGGTATCTGTACATATATCAGCCTTAGTAGGGGACCATCATCCCAATGGTATCTGTACATATATCAGCCCTGGTAGGGGACCATAATCCCCATGGTATCTGTACCTATATCAGCCTTAGAAGGGGACCATCATCCCAATGGTATCTGTACATATATCAGCCCTAGTAGGGGACCATCATCCCAATGGTATCTGTACATATATCAGCCCTGGTAGGGGACTATCATCCCAATGGTAACTGTACATATATCAGCCCTGATGGGGGACCATCATCCCAATAGTATCTGTAAATATATCAGCCCTGGTAGGGAACTATCATCCGAATGGTATCTGTACATATATCAGCCCAAAAAGGGGACCATCATCCCAATGGTATCTGTACATATATCAGCCCTAGTAGGGGACTATCATCCCAATGGTAACTGTATATATATCAGCCCCGATGGGGGATCATCATTCCAATGGTAACTGTACATATATCAGCCCTGGTGGGGGACCATCATCCTAATGGTAACTGTACATATATCAGCCCCGATGGGGGACTGTCATCCCAATGGTATCTGTACATATATCAGCCCTGATGGGGGACCATCATCCCAATGGTATCTGTACATATATCAGCCCTGATGGGGGACCATCATCCCAATGGTATCTGTACATATATCAGCCCTGGTATGGGACTATCGTCCCAATGGTATCTGTACATATATCAGCCCTGGTAGAGGACTATCATCCCAATGGTATCTGTACATATATCAGCCCTGGTGGGTGACCATCATCCCAATGGTATCTGTACATATATCAGCCCTGATGGGGGACCATTATTCCAATGGTAACTGTACATATATCAGCCCTGGTGGGGGACCATCATCCCAATTATAACTGTACATATATCAGCCCTGATGGGGGACTATCATCCCAATGTTATCTGTACATATATCAGCCCTGGTGGGGGACCATCATCCCAATGGTATCTGTACATATATCAGCCCTGGTAGGGGACTATCATCCGAATGGTATCTGTACATATATAAGCCCTGGTGGGTGACCATCATCCCAATGGTATCTGTACATATATCAGCCCTGATGGGGGACCATCATCCCAATGGTAACTGTACATATATCAGCCCTGATGGGTGACCATCATCCCAATGGTATCTGTACATATATCATCCCTGGTAGGGGACTATCATCCCAATGGTATATGTACATATATCAGCCCTGATGGGGGACTATCATCCCAATGGTAACTGTACATATATCAGCCCTGATGGGGGACCATCATCCCAATGGTAACTGTACATATATCAGCCCTGGTAGGGGACAATCATCCCAATGGTATCTGTACATATATCAGCCCTGGTGGGGGACTATCATCCCAATGGTATCTGTACATATATCAGCCCTGATGGGGGACTATCATCCCAATGGTATCTGTACATATATCAGCCCTGGTGGGGGACCATCATCCCAATGGTATCTGTACATATATCAGCCCTGGTGTTGGACCTTCATCCTAATCATTGAACTAGTCTGGGCAAAATGAGTTTTAAGTGAATTTACAATTACATCACGTGATATGTTTACAAGAAAAGCATTGATGCGAAGCATCAAAGGTCGACACAACAATGAAAATTAATATTTATTAGAAATTTAAAGATGACTGATTTATAATTATTAAGTAAACATTAACATCACTGCAATTATTTTATTCTGGTATATAGGGCTACTTATATGTATATGTACAATCCTAAAAATGGGACGAACATGTCTTCATTAACAAGAATATAAAAAGCAAAAATACCTCGTTTGCGTGGAAATTACAAACAAATACAAATAAATATAAAAAGAACACCATTTACCGAATTAGGACCCGTATGTTGAGAACGTGTAAATCGCGGAAGTTCCGAAATTCGGAACACCTCGAACATTTTCGCTCGATCATTCTATAGCTAGAACGAGAATGTCTGAGGACACCCGCTCGCATGTGCTAAATTTTTCAGCATTCTATATATAGGCGGCGCGCTCCAGCACGTCGCCAATTACATGCAATAATAAGGACCGAACAGCAACCTTTTACACATCAATTAACCAGCATTTTTATTGTTTTGTCGGCTTATATGTCATTATAATTACCATAGGCATAAAGTCACTCATACCACCAATATGCAAAATAATATCGCGGACATAAAGTCACTTAGATCACCACAATATATTATGATTAATTTTTATTTATTTATTTGGGTTTTACTTCACACCGACACTTAACAGTCAGGTCATACAAAGTTAAATGTGAATAGAGCGTAATCAGGTTAGAACCAAACTACGCATGTAAAATGTAGACAAAATTAATACTATCAGGTAAAAAAATAAATTATAATTGAAAACAGGTCAACACATAAAACGCTTTAAAAGTGTGACGATTATATAATGATTAATATCGCGGGCATAGCCACCTAGATCACCAGACTATATACTGATTATTATCGCGGACATAAGTCACACATACCGGACCTGGTAGCGCAATCGGTAGAGCGTCGGCTCCAGGTTCGATCCCGGACCGCGAAATACCAAAGTCGTTAAAAATGGTAGTGGTATAGCTCCCTTGCTAACGCTCAAGCAAATATAAGGGTAGTTCCACGACTGGTTGGCCCGGTGTCAGGATAATGTGACTGGATGTGGTATCATGCCAGGTGTTCACGGAATGCTATACACAGTGAAGGCAGCACTATATCTGCTTGAAGTGGACACCGTCCCCAGATAACTGAAATACTGTTGGTGGGACGATAAACCCAATAAACAAACAAAGTCACTCATAGCAACACGATATGAACTGTTTAATATCTGGGACATAAAGTTACACATGGCACCATAGTATATACTGATTAATATCGTAGGCATAAAGTTACACATGGCAACACAATAAATACGGAATAATATCACGGGCATAATGTCACAAAGATCACCACAATATATGAATTATATCGCGAACATAAAGTCACTCATTGTAGAACAATATATACTGATAAATATCACGGACTTAAAGTCACACATAGCACCGCAATATATACTGGTAAATATCACGGACTTAAAGTCACACATAGCACCGCAATATATACTGATAAATATCACGGACATAAAGTCACACATAGCACCGCAATATATACTGATAAATATCACGGACATAAAGGCACACATAGCACCGCAATATAGATTGATTGTACTCTCTTTCCCTCTCTTTTATCTCTCTTCCGCCCTCCTTCCCTCTCCCTCCCTTTCTCTCTTTTTCTTCCTTCCCCCTCTCACCCCCCTCTCTCTCATCTAGTTCGATTGTTTGCCCCGTCTATCTCTCCCGTCATCCGTTTATATAATCGTAATAAATTCGTAATAAATTATAAACAGTTACATTCTCTACTCTATCTCTGACTTCAACTGATGATCTTTCACTGAGAAAACCAACGTGTCCAACATCTAACCCATCACACGATTCTATTGGCATATCTAGATCTGCTTTGATAAATTATCACATTTGTCTTGCAGCCAGTCAGAATCCTGCCGTTCTTTGTAAGTAGACATGCTTATTGATAAGCGCCATTAAATGTTCGGTAATGGTCACTACCACATGCTTCTTGTTAGTATTAATTTAGGATCACCGATCTACTTAGATAACCATCTGTGAGTCGTACGTTGAACGGATTACCTATGAAATGAAACAGATCAGCGACCAGACTATAATGATTTCCTGGATGTCCGTGGAAACATTGTGTAAGAACGCACCGAACGAGACATTGTCATGCATGCGTCGGCGGGCAAACAGCCACGTCTTCCTAGATTTAAAGAACCCCGAGAACTTTGAACAGGGCGTTACCTCTTCTGCAAATATGGAACTCGACGCATTAGCAGCATTACTTAACTATAAATGTTTGTCAGAAGTGTTCGTCCGCCAGAAGCAACTTCTACAACAAATGGTGACAGGTGGAGACGAGATTCGAGCCAAATACTACGATATATACTCCGTCTGTTTTTCGACAGCCGGAATGAAACGTTTCTGCTCGTTCACAGATCAGTCAATGATGACTGGTTGCAGTGATTGTAGTCATCCATCGGTGAAGGCGATATACTCCTGTCCTGGCAAGTACAACGACGAATCGTCTAACATAAAGCCAAAAGACGCTGTGTGTTCCTCTTTCCCGCAGGCTTTTGCATCCCACTTCAAGCACACACTATACAATATTGGATGGACTTACATCTACTACCCAGAACGAAAGAAAATCGATGTAATGATAAGACAAGAAGGAGCCTTGCCGGTTGCCGTAACACAAGGAATCTATTCAAAACTTAGCTTAACTGTGACAATAGACAACAAAATAAGCAAAAATGTAACCATTTGTACTCTCATGGACTCCTCTCTACGGAGCCAAACTTTGCGAATAAAATGTGCTGCTGGACGCTCGCAATTAAATGGCTTGCCCATTAATCTGTCTGTTATTGGTCACAAATGTGTCTTGAAAAAACATAACCTAGTGAACATCTCGTCAAGTCTTGGTGTGAGCGGGCATGCTCATGGACTCCAATAAACATTTGATGATTTCACATGCTGACACATGAAAATGATAAATACAATATATTTGCAAAATTCTCTATATATGATAATATTTTACGATGTCGCCTTTAAAAAAAGGTGTGCATCAAAATATGGCAGGCATTAAGATATGAAGGGCATTAAATTATGGAGGGCTTTGTAGCAACCACTTTTGTAACAACGCCCAGAATTGTAATAAAATTGTAACAAAAGTATTACAAAACTGGTTGCGCTGGTCTAACCACTTTTGTAACAACGCCCAGAATTGTAATAAAATTGTAACAAAAGTATTACAAAACTGGTTGCGCTGGTCTAACCACTTTTGTAACAACGCCCAGAATTGTAATAAAATTGTAACAAAAGTATTACAAAACTGGTTGCGCTGGTCTAACCACTTTTGTAATAACGCCCAGAATTGTAATAAAATTGTAACAAAAGTATTACAAAACTGGTTACGCTAGTCTAACCACTTTTGTTACACAAACCAGAATTGTAATAAACTTTTTCAATGTTTCATACTTAGGTTAAAGATAGCAGGTTAAACGTTTAAGGCAGCGGTTACCTGATCAAACATCACTGACATTGACACAATGGCTCACAGAAAACCTTGACATTTCTACTTGTTTACAGGCAATTAACGGATTTTGACGACGAAGAGCTTTTTTTTTCGCGAATATTGACCGTCTAACATAGGTTACGAAATTAAGCACTGACAGTCTGACAGCATTTCTATCGCAGTTTGTTTTAATACATCAATCCGATGATCGCTGACACGTGGGACTTGACATCCCGACAAGTATTCGGACCCAAGCTATAGCACATGCGAATACTTTGAAATGTGTCCGAATTTATTTTAGCGAAGGGCAAACGCATTCCTTTCTTTAAACTGTTTGCTCGTGTTTCTTATGTTTTCGTTTCTGAACGCCATGCTGTAAGATCTTACTCCAATGTACGACTAGAATTATCCCACGTAAATTCCTAATCGCGGATAAATGAAAATTCAACTGTCCATACTCGGTTTAATTTATTTGTTGAATTGATTGATTAAACTAATAACATTGCATCAGAATATAACAACAAATAATTCGGCAAATTTTTGTGAACTTAGAATATCAACACATTGATATATTTACAATCCTTTACGTGGCTTGTGACTGGGCACTTAGAATATCAGCGAAATAAAATATTTACAATCCTTTTAGTGGCTTATGACTGGATACTTAGACTATCAGCGCATGAAAACCTAAAACACTGTCAGCGCATAAATAAATAATTTCTAAAAATTGACATCAGATGTATTTAACACACACAGTCAATGACACTTCACTATTGCGGCCCCCCTTATTACTGGCACATTCGTATCTTTCTTACGTTAAGTTCATATGCATTTTCCAGACTACTTTGTTTTACGGATTTTTGTTTTATAAAGTTTTAGTTCGTGCTGCCATTTCGTAGAATCCACTTTTCAGAAACATAATTTTGCCTACTTAATTTTGTAATAGTATAAATTTCTTTAAGGGTATATTATTGTGATGATAAATGATAATCGTTCCGCGTTATGTTAAATGACACCCTTGTTATTTGTCATTACGTGGATCGTGTTAACTTTGTATTTTTGTATTTTTTGTGATTCTTGTGTTGTAACATATTTCCGTCCCACGTTTGTTTACGGAATTGCACGGTTTTGATATTTAATTGTTGTAAATAAAGTTACTACTGATACTTCCTTTTTTTATTTTGTTTACCAATTCCTAATTTGTATTGTTTCTTGCCTTTGATTCATATTGTTCTTTGCATTTTATTCACAAGTCTGTATAAATATGTTAATTTTTCTGGCCCTTACTGTTGCTGTTCTTGTGTAAGATGCGCTTACCAGTAACAGTATTTCATTTTACAAAACTGTTGTATATGGTGAATACAAACTGATCTTTGTTTAAATTTGATTTGTATCAAAAGGGACATACTAATAACATTTTAATGTGAGGTCTAAACAGAATGACGTCGTTCATGCATACGAAACCATTGTAGTTTCTTCTGTTCTTGAACGTTGTAACCTTTTCGTTTTCTAATAAGAAATTTGCTTTAAACGAATTTTGGGTGAATGAAATTAGGTAACCATATATTATTACTTATTTTATTCCCCCTACTGGTAAACACATTTTGTTTTTAGTAAACTGCTTATTGTGTTATTTGAATATATATTGTACAATTGCTTGCCAAGCCTAACATCTACAAATAACGCTTTAACATAGTGTCTGTCGCATCAACAACAAATTCTGTCTAAGACAGTACACACATTTGAACGATGAGGCCTCTTGACGAAAACACATATTCCACGTTTCTTCAGCTTGTGAAAGGAGAATATGTAATACCAGTTAAAAGTCGTTCACGTAAAGATAAGAATGCAAAAGTTTCATTTTGGAGACACAAAAACCAACTTTCTTACAAACAAGTTAATAATGAAAGCATTCTTCTTTATAACGGGAAAGGGGTTTTAAAACAGTCAGCATTTGTGAAACAAGTTAAGAAGACTATAAAAACAACCATGGGCGCTGGTGCAAGAGCAATTCACGATTCATTTAAAAACAAATATGTTGGTGCTAGCGAAGCCAGTGTTAGGCGTGTTTTAGAAAGGCATCGGACACATTATGAAAGTCATGCCCAGTTATACAATAAAGCACCAATTAAAAGCATTATAACATCGAAAGTGCAAATAGATTTGTTGAAGATGACACTAGTAAAACAAGATGGAAGGCAGTTTAAGTATATCCTTGTAGTAGTGGATGTTTTTTCGAGATTTGTTTTCTTGAGGCCATTGGAAAGACATTGGGACAGACTCGGTAGACGCTGCAAGGAAAATGGCATTGGCAGCAACTAAAAGGTGTTGTCTTAGAAGCTTTTCTCTTTGTCTTCGAAATAAAAACTGTTCAGTGTACCAGAGAGGGGACCACGTATTATTAAGGTACCCTTTTGGGAAGTCAAGAGTTCCTCGAAAACAGTCCATTCTGCCAGGAAAAGTATTAAAAAGAGGAAAGTCGTACGATCGCTATTATGTAGTATTTTCAACCCCGCAGGGGGAAGAATTACGACATTGAATTCGAGTGGAAGACTTAACAAGTCGAACACGTCATGAAGAAAAAAAAAGAAGAGAGGCGTCCGCGCAAATATTCTCGCGTATGGAAAGAAGACGAGAGCATCGTCAAACATATTACATTCCAATAGACGCCGGGGACAACAGTAGGCTGGATCGTACAGCGAATCCTTCAGAATATATGCCGATTTCTGAAACTGATTCAGATGGTAGTTTATTGGAGACAGCTTGTGTGCCGAACACAGAAAGAGAATCGAATACTTGCAGCTCGCCAAGAGCAGACAACTTGCCTAATATGTGCAATCTTACACAATCTGATGATGAACAATGCACATTCAGTACCTTTCAAGTCGGAGAAATAGCAGTTGTTGCCGACCCAAAAGGAGTTGGGGAGTGTCAATTTGAGGCCTTATCGGATCAATTTAGACGCATTGGCATTTACAGGACAGCTCAGCAGTTGCGTCACATAGCTGTTTATCACCTTCAAGAAAATCAGATTCATAATGCTGATTTCATTTCTGGAAGTGTTAGTCAGTACCTTGCCAACATGGCTAAGACATCAACTTTCGGTGATAATCTGACTTTGATTGCATTAGCAAGAGAGTTTAACGTTCAGATATTGGTTGTTAGTTCTCTTAGCCATGACTTTCATCGCCTCATCTCGAATACTAGCACATACGATCCAGAAATGATCCTTCTCACTTTAGGGTATTATCCTGAGAATCATGGTGAGCACTATGTATCGATTAGCGTGTCGAAGAGGTGTCTTACTTCAATTCTTGGAAGCATTACACAGACTTGCCCTGACATTACTCAATCTATGGCAGTCAATAAGTGTACACGTGAAACTGACACGAATGAGTCTTCTGACTATTTACTTTACCAGTTAGACAACATTAACCAAGTTTTTATAGAGAGTGACACAGGGCGGGTTTTTGATGACTCTTACTCAGGTGTCTTGGTAATTGTTGAAGACACGGTCGATAAAAGGGAAGAGCATGGGGATTATGCTAGCAATTTCGGCTCAAGACAGTACACGTAACATAACGCTAAATTGCCAACCTGAAGAAACAGGTCATGCACGAGCTGCTAGTATTTCTGTGCCTGCTTCAAACGAAGACATACCAGTTCTGCCAGATCTGGTCTTGGAATTGATTGTCCGAAAGTGCATAAAAAGATTTCCTTTTATGCGCTATACACTTCAGCGTGTTTGTCATTTCTTTGAATCAGTTGTACAGTCGGTTAGATATCCTCAATTTTACATAAGCCCAGATTTATTGAATGATGTCCCTCGAAATGTAAGCGTCCAATATTTGGTTCGCAGATGTGGTGGACATAGTGGAGTTTGCCTAAAAATAAGGAATCTTTTACGAGACAGTGGGGTCGATGGTTTAGAGCTTGGCTTAGTCTTGAGCCCTTAGAACTCGGTTGGTATGAAGTTTGTGACGTGACCTGGAGATAATTCATAAGACTCAACCTTTGAACCTTGCCCAAGTGTGTTTGTTTTCATACGTTGTAAAATAGATTTATCGGAGTCCGCCAAATGATATTATTTTACGAAACCTGACTGTAAGATAGTCACTATTGCATTTGCTCACAATTTCAGTAAGCTTTTCTTATGCGGCATGCAGGAATATTTAAGTTCTATTTCAAATTACATAGTAAATGTTGTTTTGTATGCTCGTTGTACATCGTATATTCATGTTTAAATGCACATTTGGTGTCTTGATTAATGTGTGTACATATGTGGAGGGGTTGTTTGCTTCTTTTTGTATGTTGATTGTTTTACATGTAAACCTTATCAATTGACGTAAGTGTTCGTAAGTTTTCTTACAAATTCTGTTTTAAAATTAAGGCGTAGTAGAGCTATATTTTCTTTAATTAATCCAAATTGGTTTTCAATTGTATTTAACAGCGGAACACTTGTTATAAATGAACCTTGGATGTTGAAAAGGCTTACTGTTTTAAAAATGTTTCACACAGCTGAAGAGTTTAAAAAATAAAATTAAAAAAAATTTAAAAAAACCTTGCCAGATGGTTTTCGACCTTGACGTGGTTGGCAGGCTTTAAAACTAACAGAAAACGAGTGATGTGTATTGATATTTAAAAGTTATTCTATTTATTGTAAATCATGCATAACTTTGACTTTAAGCAATCGTTTCGGGAATGTTGCCGATTTCTTTACCAAGGCGTGTGTGTCTTGGGTATTTTTACTATTAAATGTATTCCTATGTTCGTATTATAACCATTATTTCGGCACTTTTCCTCCTGGTTGTAAGCTTTCAGCTGAAAAATTACATTATATTTATTAAATTTGATATGTTGAATATGTTTGAAGGCTTTTTAGCTCAATAACTTTATAGGTTTACCGTCCGCAGGTACAGGTAGTTTGAACTAATGATATAACCATGAATATTCATTGTAGAAACATGAATGCATTGTTTCAATTAACAACAATTGAATGATGTATCCACAAGGACATTTGAGTATATTTAGAATCAACATCAACATCATGAAAACAAAACCTTTCTTGCTAATTACCACACAAAACAAAACTTTAGATTCTCACAATCTAATTCCATCAATCACAAAATGAAGCTGCTTAGCACGTTGATTAACAGGCGTAAAGGTCATGTCACTTTGACGGATGTCGGCCAAAATCCCTATTCCGAAATTCTTCCCGAATATTTTGGCATAGGAAGACGAAGCCCGCCCCCGCAAATTGTTTAACACAATTAATCCCGAAAATGTTCATATGTGGATGAAATCCAACACTGCATTCTAAAATTGTGCTATCCTCATTCTAAGTTTTACATGATGGAAAAGTTAGTTTTGTCTTTTTTATTTATGTAATCGTTTTACATTTTAAATTCACATTTACCTGATTAAAGATTCTGTTGTCATTGGACAAGTAGATGTAAATAAGTGGTCGAGTGGTAACGCGCTGGACTGCAAATCCAAGGGTTGTGAGTTCGATCCCCCGCCGGACCAAATACTTCTGACGAGACTTCAAAAACCTAGGTGCCATGTATCAGTGCTTTACACTGGGCATGTAAAAGAACCAGAGAGCACTATTGAAACAAGTGGGGACGAACGAGCCCAGGTTTGTCTGTATCCACTTCCCCGTCTCTGTGGTGTGTCGCAAAATGAACATATTGCGTTGACGCAACATTAAATCCAAAACAACAATACACAAACATTAAAGAAAGAAATGCTATAGTTCATCAATGTAAAAAGTTTTTCAATGAATAAACAGATTATATGCTTATTGTGGTTTTAATACATTTGTATATAGGATTGCACAAAATTAAGTCGCAAATTGGTTTTTAAACTCAGCAACCGTACCGTACATGTAAAATAACAATATTAAAACATTTATAAAATGTAAGATACATTTATATACATGTATATTGAGTTCACGCCACGTACTCTCTTGGTATAAATAGGTAGCACATAATAAAAAGTCTCATTTTACTGAGTTAAAGATAAATTGTTGAAAGTTTGTCAAGAAGATCACGAATGCCAATCAGTTTACTTGGCAAGCTGGGCAAATATATTTATTGTACAGACTATTTGATTGCAACATATAAAAATTTGAAACAGCTTGTAATCGATATTAAGGTGCCATATGGATAAGAGAGTAGTAATACATACGCACTCACTCATCACTCACACGCACGCACATACATAAAACTTTGAAATATAACAAATAAACTAGACACACTATCATAATATCTAACAATGAGTTTTGTCCCAGACAATTTGTTAGATAAATCCTTTATACATAAAATAAATCTCTTACATCTTAATAAATAGGAAAATTATCAAGAAAAATATGCAAGTTACAAAAACAGAGGGTGTGGGGACGATAAATGTGGGGACTATAATTTAACGGAAAATGGCTAGTCTACAGTTAATTCAACAGGTCTATGCAAGAAACAAAGAATCGTTGACAGTCCCCAACATTGCAAAACAAACTCGCCCAGTTTTAATCGGTTCCCCGTTATGTCATGGCTGATTTGAACACGTGTCTTGCCTATTTACCGCAGGAGTGATATTCACTGTGCCTACGCGTTTGTCACAAAATTGCGCGAGGAAAACATCTATGATCCGTATCCCCTGTACTCCACCAGCACTCGACGCACGCTCACACACACACACACACACACACACACACACACACACACACACACACACACACACACACACACACACACACAAACAAACACACACACACACACACACAACACACACACACACACACACACACACACACACACACACACACACACACACACACACACACACTGCCTCTTTTGATGTCTGTATCATGAAAGATTAAGTATTCCGAATAACCAGTTTACCACAACCAGTGATATCGTAACTACTCGGGTGTATAATATGTCCTTGTCATTCGGCACTCCTCGGGTAATTCCGATTGTAGGCCTCGTAAGCAGACCCCCCCCCCCGTAAATTATATTACAATGTTCATATTATAGAGGACAGGCATAAAATTAAGTTGATATTCAAAGCGACCTTCGTTTACTCTATACATATATTTTCATTTTCTAAACATTTAGGCGAGCGAAAAGTTTGGCTGAAAGGAGTTTGAGTTCGTCTTCTAAAACCAATACATATTTAATTTACACTGATCCTATTTATTTATTTCGACATAAAATTAATATTACAATCATTAGGCGTAACATAAGATCTAGCTCATCAAGCGCCAAGTCCAATGCTTACAAGACATATGTCCGACCTACTGTTGAATACGCCCCATCTGTCTGGTGCCCCTATTCAGAGAGTCATATCAACCAGCTTGAAATGGTGCAACGTCGCGCTGCAGGATTTGTGGAAAATAACTCCGCGCGAACAAGCAGCGTTATCATGATAATAAGAATATCAAATTAAGAAGCCAGTCCTTGTGTATAAATAAAGAAATTAAAAATAATATCGTACTCTTATCTATATAGTGACTTGCTTAGCTTTGTAAATAACGACAACAAATTAAAAGGACAACAGGGAAGATATAGTATAACACATATACATGTATAGGCCTGCGAAAACTTTTTGAAAAAAAATCTAAAGAGTGCGGACATTTGCGCATCACGGCCAAGCCAGTAGAGTGAGGACTTAAAAAAAATCGTGAAATCCGATTTTTAAAAAAAACAACATTTTTTTTTTCAAAAAAACATTTTATTTTAGTAAAATAAGCATGAAAACATATATTTAACATGATTCTGGTACATATATATGCTTTAAACCCATTTTTGGAGACATTGAAAAAGTTTATTACAATTCTGGTTTGTGTAACAAAAGTGGTTAGACTAGCGCAACCAGTTTTGTAATACTTTTGTTACAATTTTGTTACAATTATGGTTGATGTTGTTTTTTTTTGCTCAAATATTCAAAATTATATAATAAAAAGTATATAACACGTATATATTCACTCATTGGCACTATATATAACGCTGTTGTAGTGGTCCGATCAAAGGAAATGGAGAAACAAACATATGAAATGTCTAAGACTTTTTCGCCCTACCGCCAGCCTGAACAGTGCGGACATAGAAATTTTCGCATCACGGCCAATCCAGTAGAGCGAGGACTTAGAAAAAATCGTGAAATCCGATTTTTCAAAAAAAAAAAAAAATTTTTTATAATATTTAAGGAATTTAAACATGGAAGGTATAAAAATATGGAGGACATAAAATATGGACGGCATTAAAGTATGCAGGGTATTACAATAGGGTGTGCATTACAATAGGGTGTGCATCAAAATTTGGGGGTCGGGCATTAAAATATGGTGTGCATTAAAATATGGAGGGCATTATAATATGGCGGGTATTAAATTACGGTGGGCATTAAAATATGGACTGCATTAAAATAGGATGTGCAGAGAAATATGCTAGGCATTAAAATGTGGCGGGTATTAGATATGGAGGGCATTAAAATATGACTGGCTTTAAAATATGGACGGCATTAAAATGGGGTGTGCATTACAATGTGGAGGGCATTAAAATATTGTGGGCATTATAATATGGACGGCATTAAAAAGGGTGTGCATAGAAATAT
This sequence comes from Sinonovacula constricta, assembly GCA_007844125.1. NCBI lineage: Eukaryota > Metazoa > Mollusca > Bivalvia > Cardiida > Solecurtidae > Sinonovacula > Sinonovacula constricta. The sequence goes on along the minus strand of CM017556.1, from coordinate 33,009,472 downwards.
GCTAGGCATTAAAATATAGCGGGCTTTAAAATATGGAGGGCTTTAAAATATGGTGTGTATTTAAAATGGAGGGCATTAAAATAGGGTGTGTATTAAAATATGGAGGGCATTAAAATAGGGTGTGTATAAAAATATGGAGGGCATTGAAATAGGGTGTGTATTAAAATATGGAGGGCATTCAAATAGGGTGTGTATTAAAATATGGAGGGCATTAAAATAGGGTTTGAGTAAAAATATGGAGGGCATTTAAAAATAGGATGTGTATTAAAATATGGAGGGCATTAAAATAGGGTGTGTATTAAGATATGGAGGGCATTAAAATAGGGTGTGTATTAAATTATAGAGGGCATTAAAATAGGGTGTGTATTAAAATATGGAGGGCATTAAAATAGAGTGTGTATTAAAATATTGAGGGCATTAAAATAGGGTGTGTATTAAATTATAGAGGGCATTAAAATAGGGTGTGTATTAAAATATTGAGGGCATTAAAATAGAGTGTGTATTAAAATATTGAGGGCATTAAAATAGGGTGTGTATTAAATTATGGAGGGCATTAAAATAGGGTGTGTATTAAAATATGGAGGGCACTAAAATATTTCGGGCTTTAAAATACATCTGTATTGAGGGCATTAAAATAGGGTGGTTTTGTTGGAATTCATAAATGTGCACATATATGAATATTTACCATCGTTTTTATTAGCAACTCATTGATATTATTAATTGTAATATTGTCATATGTTCATACGTAAAATTAACTTTTTTATATTATTAAAATGTTTATATTTACTTGAAATAGTTAAGTTGATGTGAATAAAACATTCCAAATTTGTCAGTATTTCCCTGTAAATGTGGAATCCAACAGTATGGACCAAGAAATGTTTTCTCAACATAATCAGCCATTGTTACGTATTAAGTTCATACAAAATGCTATTCATGTAAGTCCTAGATCTTTGTGAAGGAGGAAGCATAAATCCCTGCTCGTCATTGCAAGCAGGTATGTCCTATCTCAGCCATGCTGCAAATAGTTTTCTTTAAACTTAGAAACCCACGTGACAGCTTACTTTTAAGATTCCATTATATCGTCATCCAGGTAATTCGCTCTGATGTCGATATCTATCTTTAGCTGAGATCTATATCGTGATTATTTATAGATTTGAACAGATTGAACTTTTAGAGTGCTTTTTTGGTGTAAGTAGTGTTCAAAATCATCTTCTTAAATATGGGTTTATGCAAGTTTTCCAAATTAGTGATAAGATATTATTACATGTATTTGATATAGGCAAACTGTCGGATAGCACCTTTAAAACCTTATAAATATTAAACACTATTTCGAACGCGGATATTTCACAATAAGCGCTCTAATAAGAATAAGAGAAGCCCGCGCACGTTTAACATTGTTGAAACGATTAGTAATTATACAGATAAACGCGCCTTTAACATGGAAATGAACATAGAATTGCTTGCCTTGAAAATCATACCTGGCAAACATCGATTTTATTTCTTCGTTAGCAACTTTTTATTCCTTGGAGAAATGAAAGTCTTCCATTTAGTTCCGAGTAAATAGGGCAGGCGATTTAAGTTTTTCGATAGAACTCCTGTAGTAAATGGCTTTTCTACAATCGCTAAGGCTTTACTTTAAAACAAAGCACGCCTATTACTACTCTTAATACTCATAGAAATAATCCTTAATATCTCTTGAAATCTGCACGGAAAATATCTGGTTCAGCTACAGATAATATCGACACATATCTGGTTCAGCTACAGATTATATCGACATATATCTGGTTCAGCTACAGATTATATCGACATATATCTGGTTCAGCTACAGATTATATCGACATATATCTGGTTCAGCTACAGATTATATCGACATATATCTGGTTCAGCTACAGATAATATCGACACATATCTGGTTCAGCTACAGATTATATCGACATATATCTGGTTCAGCTACAGATTATATCGACATATATCTGGTTCAGCTACAGATAATATCGACATATATCTGGTTCAGCTACAGATTATATCGACATATATCTGGTTCAGCTACAGATTATATCGACATATATCTGGTTCAACTACAGATAATATCGACACATATCTGGTTCAGCTACAGATTATATCGACATATATCTGGTTCAGCTACAGATTATATCAACATATATCTGGGTCAGCTACAGATTATATCGACATCTGGTTCACCTACAGAATGTATCGACATATGTCTCGTTCACCTGCAGATTATATCGATATATATCTGGTTCACTTCCAGATTATATCGACATATATCGACATATATCTGGTTAAGCTACAGATTATATCGACATATATCTGATTCATCTACAGCTTATACCGACACATACCTGGGAGAACAGATTATATCGGCATCTGGTTCACCTACAGATTATATCGACATATACCTCGTCCACCTTCAGCTTATATAGACATATATCTGGTTCAGCTACAGATTATATCGACATTTATCTTGTTCAACTACAGATAATATCAACAGATATCTGGTTCACTATAGAAAATATCAACATATATCTGGTTCACCTAGATTATATCGACATATATCTGGTTCACCTACAGATTATATCGAAATATATCTTGTTCAACTACAGATAATATCGACACATATCTGGTTCACCTACAGATTATATCGAAATATATCTTGTTCAACTACAGACTATATCGACATATATCTGGTTCACCTACAGATTATATCGAAATATATCTTGTTCAACTACAGATAATATCGACACATATCTGGTTCACCTAAAGACTATATTGACATATATCTGGTTCACCTACAGACTATATTGACATATATCTGGTTCACCTACAGACTATATTGACATATATCTGGTTCACCTACAGACTATATTGACATATATCTGGTTCACCTAGATTATATCGACATATATCTGGTTCACCTACAGACTATAATGACATATATCTGGTTCACCTACAGACTATAATGACATATATCTGGTTCACCTACAGACTATATTGACATATATTTGGTTAACCTACAGACTATATTGGCATATATCTGGTTCACCTACAGACTATATTGACATATATTTGGTTAACCTACAGACTATATTGGCATATATCTGGTTCACCTAGATTATATCGACATATATCTGGTTCACCTACAGATTATATTGAAATATATCTTGTTCAACTACAGATAATATCGACACATATCTGGTTCGCCTACAGACTATATCGACACATATCTGGTTCACCTACAGACTATATTGACATATATCTGGTTCACCTACAGACTATATTGACATATATTTGCTTAACCTACAGATTTTATCGATATATATCTTGTTTACCTACAGATATTATCGACATATATCTTGTTTACCACTTTATATGAAATAGTTGTTTAAAATGCATACGAAATAAAATATTTTTAAACATGTATGAAACGACAAAATCTTACAATAGCATAATTGTAAAACAAACACCCCAAATACATGAAACGTAATTCACAAAATACACATGGTCGTTTATGCACGAACCTTCTGACAACTAGCTAAAAAGCATGATTTTCAAAGTCTTTAACTTAACACAAATTGGAGGATACGAACCGGTGACTTCATCTGCTTGAAGTATAGCATTATTTTACTGGAAAATAGCTTCAAGGAATTTTCCGTCTTGGTAAGTCTTGATTTAACAATGTGTAGATTAAAGAAAATAAGAACCCATATACCAAAAGATAATACATGTTCTGATAAAAATAATATAAACCGTTGTTTAAATACCACTGACTTATTCAGGAATAAGTGTAGATCCATTTTTTGCAAATCATGAAATGAAGGTTGTATATTATCAACAAATTTTTTTTAGCTAATTCTTGTTTACCTTAATTATTGTCTTTTATAGATGATAAAAAATATGCTTTGCACATTCTTGTCATAATAACGTAAGCCTAAAAAAACAAGACACATACAGCAGATACCAATTGCTACGCAGAAAAGGCAGTACGAGACATGTTATATCTGGTTGTGACGAGACACGTGCAATGTCTGGTAGTGACGAGACACATGTTATATCTGGTAGTGACGAGACACGTGTTATGTCTGGTAGTGACGAAACACATGTTATATCTGGAAGAGACGAGACATTTGTTATATCTGGTAGTGACGAGACACATGTTATGTCTGGTAGTGACGAGACACATGTTACATCTGGTAGTGACGAGACACGTGTTATATTTTGTAGTGACGAGACACGTGTTATGTCTGGTAGTGGACGAGACACATGTTTTATTTGGTAGTGATGAGACACGTGTTATGTCTGGTAGTGACGAGACACATGTTTTATTTGGTAGTGACGAGACACGTGTTATGTCTGGTAGTGACGAGACACGTGTTATATTTTGTAGTGACGAGACACATGTTATATCTGGTAGTGACGAGACACGAGTTATATCTGCAAGTGACGAGACACATGTGATATCTGGTAGTGACGAGACACATGTTATATCTGCAAGTGACGAGACACATGTGATATTTGGTAGTGACGAGACACGTGTTTTATCTGCAAGTGACGAGACACATAAGATATCTGGTAGTGACGAGACACGTGTTTTATTTTGTAGTGACGAGACACGTGTTATGTCTGGTAGTGACGAGACACATGTTTTATTTGGTAGTGACGAGACACATGTTATGTCTAGTAGTGACGAGACACATGTTTTATTTGGTAGTGTCGAGACACGTGTTATGTCTAGTAGTGACGAGACACGTGTTATGTCTGGTAGTGACGAGACACATGTTATATCTGGTAGTGACGAGACACGTGTTATGTCTAGTAGTGACGAGACACATGTTATATTTTGTAGTGACGAGACACGTGTTATTTCTGGTAGTGACGAGACACATGTTATGCCTGGTAGTGACAAGACACATGTTTTATTTGGTAGTGACAAGACATATGTTATGTCTGGTAGTGACGAGACACATGTTATGTCTGGTAGTGACGAGACACATGTTATGTCTGGTAGTGACGAGACACGTGTTATGTCTGGTAGTGACGAGACACGTGTTATGTCTGGTAGTGACGAGACACGTGTTATGTCTGGTAGTGACGAAACACATGCTATGTCTGGTAGTGACGAGACATATTTAATGTCTGGTAGTGACGAGACACATGTTATATCTGGTAGTGACGAGACACGTGTTTTATCTGGTAGTGACGAGACACGTGTTTTATTTTGTATTGACGAGACACATGTTATATCTGGTAGTAACGAGACACGTGTTTTATCTGGTAGTGACGAGACACATGTTATGTCTGGTAGTGACGAGACACATGTTTTATTTGGAAGTGACGAGACACATGTTTTGTCTGGTAGTGACGAGACACATGTTATATCTGGTAGTAACGAGACACGTGTTGTGTCTGGTAGTGACGAGACAGATGTTATATGTGGTAGTGACGAGACACGTGTTATGTCTCGTAGTGACGAGACACATGTTTTATTTGGTTGTGACGAGACACATGTTATATCTGGTTGTGACGAGACACATGTTATGTCTGGTAGTGACGAGACACATGTTATATCTGGTAGTGACGAGACACATGTGATATCTGGTAGTGACGAGACACGTGTTATATTTTGTATTGACGAGACACATGTTATATCTGGTAGTGACGAGACACATGTTTTATCTGGTAGTGACGAGACACATGTTATGTCTGGTAGTGACGAGACACATGTTTTATTTGGTAGTGACGAGACACGTGTTATGTCTGGTAGGGACGAGACACGTGTTATGTCTGGTAGTGACGAGACACGTGTTATATTTTGTAGTGACGAGACACGTGTTATTTCTGGTAGTGACGAGACACATGTTATGCCTGGTAGTGACAAGACACATGTTTTATTTGGTAGTGACAAGACATATGTTATGTCTGGTAGTGACGAGACACTTGTTATATCTGCAAGTGACGAAACAAATGTGATATCTGGTAGTGACGAGACACATGTTATGTCTGGTAGTGACGAGACACGTGTTATGTCTGGTAGTGACGAGACACGTGTTATATCTGCAAGTGACGAGACACATGTGATATCTGGTAGTGACGAGACACGTGTTTTATCTGCAAGTGACGAGACACATGTGATATCTGGTAGTGACGAGACACGTGTTTTATTTTGTAGTGACGAGACACGTGTTATGTCTGGTAGTGACGAGACACATGTTTTATTTGGTAGTGACGAGACACATGTTATGTCTAGTAGTGACGAGACACATGTTTTATTTGGTAGTGTCGAGACACGTGTTATGTCTGGTAGTGACGAGACACGTGTTATATCTGGTAGTGACGAGACACATGTTATATCTGGTAGTGACGAGACCCGTGTTACGTCTAGTAGTGACGAGACACATGTTATATTTTGTAGTGACGAGACACGTGTTATTTCTGGTAGTGACGAGACACATGTTATGTCTGGTTGTGACGAGACACATGTTATGTCTGGTAGTGACGAGACACATGTTATATCTGGTAGTGACGAGACACATGTGATATCTGGTAGTGACGAGACACGTGTTATATTTTGTATTGACGAGACACATGTTATATCTGGTAGTGACGAGACACATGTTTTATCTGGTAGTGACGAGACACATGTTATGTCTGGTAGTGACGAGACACATGTTTTATTTGGTAGTGACGAGACACGTGTTATGTCTGGTAGGGACGAGACACGTGTTATGTCTGGTAGTGACGAGACACATGTTATATCTGGTAGTGACGAGACCCGTGTTACGTCTAGTAGTGACGAGACACATGTTATATTTTGTAGTGACGAGACACGTGTTATTTCTGGTAGTGACGAGACACATGTTATGTCTGGTAGTGACGGGACACATGTTTTATTTGGTAGTGACAAGACATGTGTTATGTCTGGTAGTGACGAGACACATGTTTTATCTGGTAGTGACGAGACACATGTGATATCTGGTAGTGACGAGACACGTGTTTTATTTTGTAGTGACGAGACACGTGTTATGTCTGGTAGTGACGAGACACATGTTTTATTTGGTAGTGACGAGACACATGTTATGTCTAGTAGTGACGAGACACATGTTTTATTTGGTAGTGTCGAGACACGTGTTATGTCTGGTAGTGACGAGACACGTGTTATATCTGGTAGTGACGAGACACATGTTATATCTGGTAGTGACGAGACCCGTGTTACGTCTAGTAGTGACGAGACACATGTTATATTTTGTAGTGACGAGACACGTGTTATTTCTGGTAGTGACGAGACACATGTTATGTCTGGTTGTGACGAGACACATGTTATGTCTGGTAGTGACGAGACACATGTTATATCTGGTAGTGACGAGACACATGTGATATCTGGTAGTGACGAGACACGTGTTATATTTTGTATTGACGAGACACATGTTATATCTGGTAGTGACGAGACACATGTTTTATCTGGTAGTGACGAGACACATGTTATGTCTGGTAGTGACGAGACACATGTTTTATTTGGTAGTGACGAGACACGTGTTATGTCTGGTAGGGACGAGACACGTGTTATGTCTGGTAGTGACGAGACACGTGTTATATTTTGTAGTGACGAGACACATGTTATATCTGGTAGTGACGAGACACTTGTTATATCTGCAAGTGACGAAACAAATGTGATATCTGGTAGTGACGAGACACATGTTATGTCTGGTAGTGACGAGACACGTGTTATGTCTGGTAGTGACGAGACACGTGTTATATCTGCAAGTGACGAGACACATGTGATATCTGGTAGTGACGAGACACGTGTTTTATCTGCACGTGACGAGACACATGTGATATCTGGTAGTGACGAGACACGTGTTTTATTTTGTAGTGACGAGACACGTGTTATGTCTGGTAGTGACGAGACACATGTTTTATTTGGTAGTGACGAGACACATGTTATGTCTAGTAGTGACGAGACACATGTTTTATTTGGTAGTGTCGAGACACGTGTTATGTCTGGTAGTGACGAGACACGTGTTATATCTGGTAGTGACGAGACACATGTTATATCTGGTAGTGACGAGACCCGTGTTACGTCTAGTAGTGACGAGACCCATGTTATATTTTGTAGTGACGAGACACGTGTTATTTCTGGTAGTGACGAGACACATGTTATGTCTGGTAGTGACGGGACACATGTTTTATTTGGTAGTGACAAGACATGTGTTATGTCTGGTAGTGACGAGACACATGTTTTATCTGGTAGTGACGAGACACATGTTATGTCTGGTAGTGACGAGACACATGTTTTATTTGGTAGTGACGAGACACGTGTTATGTCTGGTAGGGACGAGACACGTGTTATGTCTGGTAGTGACGAGACACGTGTTATATTTTGTAGTGACGAGACACATGTTATATCTGGTAGTGACGAGACACTTGTTATATCTGCAAGTGACGAAACAAATGTGATATCTGGTAGTGACGAGACACATGTTATGTCTGGTAGTGACGAGACACGTGTTATGTCTGGTAGTGACGAGACACGTGTTATATCTGCAAGTGACGAGACACATGTGATATCTGGTAGTGACGAGACACGTGTTTTATCTGCAAGTGACGAGACACATGTGATATCTGGTAGTGACGAGACACGTGTTTTATTTTGTAGTGACGAGACACGTGTTATGTCTGGTAGTGACGAGACACATGTTTTATTTGGTAGTGACGAGACACATGTTATGTCTAGTAGTGACGAGACACATGTTTTATTTGGTAGTGTCGAGACACGTGTTATGTCTGGTAGTGACGAGACACGTGTTATATCTGGTAGTGACGAGACACATGTTATATCTGGTAGTGACGAGACCCGTGTTACGTCTAGTAGTGACGAGACACATGTTATATTTTGTAGTGACGAGACACGTGTTATTTCTGGTAGTGACGAGACACATGTTATGTCTGGTAGTGACGGGACACATGTTTTATTTGGTAGTGACAAGACATGTGTTATGTCTGGTAGTGACGAGACACATGTTATGTCTGGTAGTGACGAGACACATGTTATGTCTGGTAGTGGCGAGACACGTGTTATGTCTGGTAGTGACGAGACACGTGTTATGTCTGGTAGTGACGAGACACATGCTATGTCTGGTAGTGACGAGACACATGTTATATCTGGTAGTGACGAGACACATTTTATGTCTGGTAGTGACGAGACACATGCTATATCTAGTAGTGACGAGATAAGTGTTTTATCTGGTAGTGACGAGACACGTGTTATATTTTGTATTGACGAGACACATGTTATATCTGGTAGTGACGAGACACTTGTTTATCTGGTAGTGACGAGACACATGTTATGTCTGGTAGTGACAAGACACATGTTTTATTTGGAAGTAACGAGACACATGTTATGTCTGGTAGTGACGAGACACATGTTATATCTGGTAGTGACGAGACACGTGTTGTGTCTGGTAGTGACGAGACACATGTTATATGTGGTAGTGACGAGACACGTGTTATGTCTCGTAGTGACGAGACACATGTTTTATTTGGTTGTGACGAGACACATGTTATATCTGGTAGTGACGAGACACATGTTATATCTGGTAGTGACGAGACACGTGTTATGTCTGGTAGTGACGAGACACGTGTTATGTCTGGTAGTGACGAGACACATGCTATGTCTGATAGTGACGAGACACATGTTATATCTGGTAGTGACGAGACACATTTTATGTCTAGTAGTGACGAGACACATGCTATATCTAGTAGTGACGAGATAGGTGTTTAATCTGGTAGTGACGAGACACGTGTTATATTTTGTATTGACGAGACACATGTTATGTCTGGTAGTGACGAGACACATGTTATATCTGGTAGTGACGAGACACTTGTTTATCTGGTAGTGACGAGACACATGTTATGTCTGTTAGTGACAAGACACATGTTTTATTTGGAAGTGACGAGACACATGTTATGTCTGGTAGTGACGAGACACATGTTATATCTGGTAGTGACGAGACACGTGTTGTGTCTGGTAGTGACGAGACACATGTTATATGTGGTAGTGACGAGACACGTGTTATGTCTCGTAGTGACGAGAAACATGTTTTATTTGGTTGTGACGAGACACATGTTATATCTGGTAGTGACGAGACACATGTTATATCTGGTAGTGACGAGACACGTGTTATGTCTGGTAGTGACGAGACACGTGTTATGTCTGGTAGTGACGAGACACATGTTATATCTGGTAGTGACGAGACACATGTTATATCTGGTAGTGACGAGACACATGTTATATCTGGTAGTGACGAGACACATGTGATATCTGGTAGTGACGAGACACGTGTTATAATTTGTATTGACGAGACACATGTTATATCTGGTAGTGACGAGACACATGTTTTATCTGGTAGTGACGAGACACATGTTATGTCTGGTAGTGACGAGACACATGTTTTTTTTGGTAGTGACGAGACACGTGTTATGTCTGGTAGTGACGAGACACGTGTTATGTCTGGTAGTGACGAGACACATTTTATGTCTGGTAGTGACGAGACACATGTTATATCTGGTAGTGACGAGACACGTGTTTTATCTGGTAGTGACGAGACACGTGTAATATTTTGTATTGACGAGACACATGTTATATCTGGTTGTGAGGAGACACGTGTTTTATCTGGTAGTGACGAGACACATGTTATGTCTGGTAGTGACGAGACACATGTTTTATTTGGAAGTGACGAGACACATGTTTTGTCTGGTGGTGGCGAGACACATGTTATATCTGGTAGTGACGAGACACGTGTTGTGTCTGGTAGTGACGAGACACATGTTATATGTGGTAGTGACGAGACACGTGTTATGTCTCGTAGTGACGAGACACATGTTTTATTTGGTTGTGACGAGACACATGTTATATCTGGTTGTGACGAGACACATGTTATGTCTGGTAGTGACGAGACACATGTTATATCTGGTAGTGACTTAAACTCTTCTTGTACGAGGAGCATGTGGATATTAAGGGTTGGTCTCTTCTAAATCCACAAATATTATAATAGCTAAAGTGAAACGTGGTGGCATGTTAAAATATGCCAGGAAGAAGTGTCAATATATTAATTATGCAACATCAAATTAAATCATCAAATACCTTACTAATGGCAATAATTATTGACAGAATATTACAGATTTCACAGTTATAAATGCTAAGCTTAAAGTTAACACACAAATGTTAAACTCGAACGTATTTCGTTTGTTTGTTTGTTGGGTGTATTGTCCCACCAACAGTATTTTAGTTATCGGGAGACGGTGTCCACTTCAAGCTGATATAATGCTGCATTCACCGTGTAAAACATGACCTGAACACCTGGCATGATAGAACACCCAGTCACATCCTGACACCGGGCCAACCAGTCGTGAAACTACTTTTATATTTGTTTGGGCGTTAGCAAGGGAGTTATACCACTACCATTTTTAACGACTTTGGTATGTCGCGGCCCGGGTTCGATCCCGGGGCCTCCCGTAACTGAAGCCGGCGCACCACCTTTCGCGCTAATAGGTCCGATTCGAACGTATTTTGGATTATATCTTTAAACGTCTTTGTAAAGCCCACTTTACTATACCCCAATACCAGTAAGTTATTTCAAAGACGCATTTTTCATGATCGCAGCAAAACAAAACATGTCAAGTTTTCAGTTTACACGCCAATTTAATGATAGATGAGGTGGTAATATGGTAATGCGGCAATCGCCAAGAAGTTTCGAATACTTCTATTATTACTTGGGGTAACCACACTAGTGGAAGCATACTTTTACACACATTGTGTGTATAGGTCGGGCGGTGAGTTTCCTGTTGCGAAGAGTATATTATCGTAATGTAAGATGTTACCTACAGACGGGGCCGGTTTGATATTAATCAGGGCTGACCTTGCGTCAGGGTATTTTAGTAGGTAAAAAGTGAGGTTAGACAGTTTCATCGAACAAAAGTGAAGCATCTTTGACAATTTTAAAAACAGTAGCATCTCATTTGTGTACAGTGCATATATACACTAAGCAAATATTTAATTCAAGAAATGAAGGTCAGTAATTACAGTTATAAAACAGTAAGTGGGTACAGTAGAACTAAAATTGAGAAACGAGACAAGAACATTATTTCAAAAACAACAAAAACAATGCACCGTTCCACGTATCACTGTTGCTATCAGTTCATATGCTATCTTTTAATGGAGATACTTAATTGCAAACTCCATCTGTACGCCACGACCCTACACAATGTGTACAATCTTTTTTTACTGATATAAAGCGTGTTTTTGTTACAACTTACTATCGGCAGTGCTATTTATATAGCAGAAGTTGATTTCCTTTTCATTAAAGATGGTATACGTATAGGATAGACCACGAGTAACCGTTGTCTACGAGATTTAGAGGCGAGCGAAGCGAGCCGAGAAATCTCGTAGACAACGGTTACGAGTGGTCTATCTGACTTAGACCACACGAATGCAAAACCCCGAAATTCTCGTGCACAAAGCAATGTATCGCCTACACTTTACAAGCCGATATACAAAATTTGGTCACTCACAATTTGTGAATAAAAGTAGTCAGATGTATTTAAAGTTTAAGTAAAATGAGTGATGGATTTTGTTTAACGCAACTCTGCGAGTTAAGGGGTCGCTTAAGCGGCACATTTCATAAAATTTTAATTTTCAAAGTTCATTATTTTTTCATATAAATATTCATGCCATACATCAAAACCAATGTTATAACATATTATATCATAATTTATTAAGATTACTTCACAAAAAAGTGAAATTTGATGAATATTGATAAAACTACCATTTTTTGTTATGAGCAGTTTAGCCCAGGAAATATGTTTATAGACACAATTTTATTGTAACATAAGTTTGTTCAAACAATTTTCAACGTAGAAGCTCACTTAATTTTCATAGTGAGGGTTTAGAACATGCATAAAAACACACTTTAAAAATCAAGTGAAAACACATGTACTTTCTGTTTCAAAGAGGGACTACTTTTTTGACATTGAAAACTATGGTGATAGATTTATCAAACACGGTTAAGGTAATCAAAATTTTAAGCTCTATACTACCTCCATTAGGGTGTATTTAATAATTCTGCTAAATGTTGTTTTATATAAGCTTTGCTGTGAAGATGAACTTTTGCCCCCACAAAATGACTGAAAAAAAAAATTCTAAGAAAAGAAAACGTATTTCTAGGTAATTTTTCACGTTTATATTTTGCCATTCTGTTCTTATAGAATGTATACATAATTTTGGAAAGTTTTAGAAGAGTCGGACAAAAGACTTCATAGTTATGAGCATTCAAAATTTGGGGCATTTTATCATTTCACCGCTTTCACGACCCGTTAAACGATGTAACTATCACCGAGCTTGACTAGTTAGCGACTCAAGACATTTGGAATCAAAAACGAGTATTACTAAACGATTTGACTATGTAGAAGTTGCAACTGAAGAACAGTTGCAGCAACGCAGAATTCCAGTGAAAACAAGGAAACAAAATAGCTGGGCGATGTTGTGCTACAAAGAATTGGCTGAGTGGAGAAACACCCAAGCTGAAACACTTCTTGGTGACAGTGGCCTCGTTCCAGCGACTTCAGGCAACCAGTCTCTGTATTCCATGGATTACTGGTTATCTAGATTCATTTAAAAGTGTCGTCGAAATAATGGTTCCCCTTACCTACCGAATACTTTGTACAACATTGCCGCATCTATTCAGCGAACTCTACGAGACGTACACGGTCGATCAGATGTGAACATGTTTGACTTTAAGGATACACACTTCACTGAACAGCCGTATAAAAGAATTAACCAATCAAGGTAGGTATCAATGCATTTCATTAATCAGTCATTGAAATATTAAGTTAATTATTTTCATATTGTGTCAGTTAGATAATTTTATCATTTAGTGAGTAATTTTGTTGTAATTTTAGTTAGTCATTTAATCAAATTAAAAAAACTTGAGTAGTTTTAAAGTTAGTGTTATATTTTTGCCATTCGAAAAAAACACAACAGAAACAACAAACAAATGTTTCGGTGTTTTAATATAAAAAAAGTTTGCCCTTTCAACAGTCAATTTGAAATTTCGTAAGCTAACAACATAATCATCATCATCAACAACAACAACAATAACAATAATAATAAAAAGTATTTTTGCTAATCGGTCAACGTAATATATAAGTCAGTTTTACTGTGTGTTTATTTAAAAAAAGATGTTTAATTTTTGTGTATTTTAGGTGTAGGAATTCACAGAAATCGGGCGGATCCAGTGACAGATGAGGATAAGATGAAGTTGTGGGACACTGGTGTTATTGGTTACGCAAACGCAAAATCATTAAGCTACGCCGTGTTTCTTACAACTGTAAAATATTTGGTTTTAGAGGTGGCGATGAACATCGAAATCTAGATGCCAATCAGTATTCTTTTAGGATTGAAAATGGAAATAAAGTGCTTGTTTTCGAAGGAAGAAATAGTAAGAATGTTCAAGGTAGATTACATCAGAGGAAAGTTGAACCGAAATTAGTAAAGCAACATTCTATGGCTGGAAATCCCAGATATGTTGTTAGTTTATTTGAAACATACCTTGACAACATACCCAAATCAGGACCTTTTTACCGGAAACCATTACCACCAAAGCTCACTAGATCAATTGTATTCTCTAGCCAATGTGTAGGCGTCAATACGATTTCTAAGTATATGAAAGATATGTTTACAGAGGTTGGAATAGATACGGAGGGACGAAACATCAGAAACCACTCCGGGCCATCATGGGTAGAAGCGGTCATCGCAGCACAGAGGTTTGAGATTATAAACGGCCTTCCGAGGTGCTACAAAAGGCTATAAGCGATGTCGTTCAGCCTCCGCTACCTGCCAAATTACCGAAACGCGAACAAACGGCAACAGTTACATGTACATCTTAGACAGAAAATCGGATCGAACAACCTTCTGTGTATAACAATCCAAATACATATGTTGAAGTTCAACTGTAGTTATTGTTAAAAATGGTCAAAAATATCTGTAAGTTTACAAAATTTTGAAGGCTTATTAACGTGCGGTGAAATATTGAATAACAATTGAAATGTATTGCATACAGTTAGCATTTACCTTTTGCATTGTTGAAACGTGTTAATATTAAATATTGCAATCTTGTTACCATGTATTGAAAATGAAACAAAATACACGTTGTACATTGTATGTTTATTTAGTTTGTATGCTTAAATGTCCACTTCGTACTATTATGACAAATATGTTTCGATAGCACAGTATTACACTAAGCTATCGGCCGTTTATTTATTAACATGAGATAGTAAACGAGATGCACGTGCATCACGAACCTTCGTAGACAACGCCAAAGAGTTGTCTACGGGATTTAGTCAACGGTAATACTGGCCACTGATTGGCCAGTGGGCGGTAGCTGTGGTCTAAGAAAGTGTGACTATATACAGATGTATCTTATACATGTAACAACATATTGTCCTTGTTTGGGTAGGTTAGCTGCATAAACTTATACTTTAGTTTAAGTAAAGGTTGTTATAACATTACCCCAACTGTTAGATAGTACAAATCGTGAAATATATCCAGCTAAATGTCCGTTATTTCCAAATCTAGTAATATGCTCGATGGGGATTTCAACTAAATATAAATACCGACGGTAGACCTGATCGTGTTGTAACGTGACCTTGAAAGTAAGTGGTCACGGGCCTTTCTTAATTTAAAAACACCTAAGTGTGCAGCGTGGCTCAGATACGAAATGACTATTTATAATGAGACGTGGGCTCTTATACTTTTATTTTTCCATGGATGTAGAGCACCAATAGACAGCATTTCGTGGGATCAATACTAGTAGCAAAATTGATCTGTTTGCATGAGAAAAAAAATGTCCAGTATGTCAGATACCACCTTTAATGTGACTATTTAGGACTGTTCCTTTTGACCTATTCAGAAAAATTCTTTACATAATGGGGAGTGCACTGGTTTTGCTTTATCACGGCCACTATTTAATGCGGTTGTTTGGTTCGACAGTGTTTTCATGTTAACTACAGCCAAAGTTTCAACAATAGTACAAGATGTCTTGGATCACACAATAAACAGAGTTTGTTCTGGAATTTCAACGTTGATCATTATTTTAGCTTTCAGTCTTTCAGGAAATATGATGTTTAAATAATATAATGTCGAACCAAGCTACCTTGCTTTTTATATTATCAAAACTGTAACACCACATATACACAAAGCATTGTCAACCTGTGCGCAACTAAAATCTGTTGTCGTTTTGTTTTATTTCGCCACTGTGTTTAATAATGATTTTCAGAAATTCTTTTTGCATATTAACTTAGATTATGGTAGATTTAAATTACCATGTTTATTTCTTCGAAGTATACGAGCAGCTGCTGTTCTGTCTGCCGTTCCTCATACATGGATTTACCCCAGCATCAGTTCAGCATATTATTTCGTCGCTGTCGTTCTCGTGCCGTGCTGCTGCAGCATACATGGATTCTCACCTTTGTTAGTACGAGTAATATGTTGTCCTTCGTGTCCTCGACCAATTTACACCTCAATTATACCTCCAATCAAGGCGCGTGCTGTTAATAGCTACATATACATCAAGTACGTTGGGAATCCAGGCTTGTCAAGTGACACATGATCACAGGCTTTGGATGAACTGTGGTCATTTTTATCTAAAGTGAATCAGTGTTACAACCTCTCTTGCGATACATCGCCTATAACAACAACGTGGGTATAATGCAATATACGTTATTGTAATACATCGCTTATTACAATAACGTGGGTATAATGAAATAGACGTTATTGTAATACAACGCCTATTACAATAACGTGCGTATAATGCAATAAACGTTATTGCAATACATCGCCTATAACAATAACGTGGGTATAATGCAATAGACGTTATTGCAATACATCGCCTATTACAATAACGTGGGTATAATGCAATAGACGTTATTGTAATACATCGCCTATTACAATAACGTGGGTATAATGCAATAGACATTATTGTAATACATCGCCTATTACAACAACGTGGGTATAATGCAATAGACGTTATTGCAATACATCGCATTACAATAATGTGGGTATAATGCAATAGACGTTATTGCAATACATCGCCTATTACAATAACGTAGGCATAATGCAATAGACGTTATTGCAATACATCGCATTACAGTAATGTGGGTATAATGCAATATACGTTATTGCAATACATCGCCTATTACAATAACGTGGGTATAATGCAATAGACGTTATTGCAATACATCGCATTACAGTAATGTGGGTATAATGCAATAGACGTTATTGCAATACATCGCCTATTACAATAACGAGGGTATAATGCAATAGACGTTATTGCAATCAAGCCTATTACAGTAACGTGGGTATAACGCAATAGACGTAATTGCAATACATCGCCTTTTACAATAACGTGGGTATGATGCAATAGACGCTATTGCAATCAAGCCTATTACAATAACGTGGGTATAATGCAATAGACGTTATTGCAATACATCGGATTACAATAACGTGGGTATAATGCAATAGCCGTTATTGCAATACATCGCCTATTTCAAATACGTGGGTATAATGCAATATACGTTATTGCAATCAAGCCTATTACAATAACGTGGGTATAATGCAATAGACGTTATTGCAATACCTCGCCTATTACAATAACGTGGGTATAATGCAATAGACGTTATTGCAATACCTCGCCTATTACAATAACGTGGGTATAATGCAATAGACGTTATTGCAATCAAGCCTATTACAATAATGGTGGTATAATGCAATAGACATTATTGCAATCAAGCCTATAACAATAACGGAGGTATAATGCAATATACATTATTGTAATACATCGCCTATTACAATAACGTGGGTATAATGCAATAGACGTTATTGCAATACTTCGCCTATTACAATAATGTGAGTATAATGCAATAGACGTTATTGTAATACATCGCCTATTACAATAATGTGGGTATAATGCAATAGATGTTATTGCAATACATCGCCTATTACAACAACGTGGGTATAATGCAATAGACGTTATTGCAATACATCGCCTATTACAATAACGTGGGTATAATGCAATAGACGTTATTGCAATCAAGTCTATTACAATAACGTGGGTATAATGCAATAGACGCTATTGCAATACATCGCCTATTACAATAACGTTGGTATAATGCAATAGACGTTATTGCAATAAAGCCTATTACAATAAGTGGGTATAATGCAATAGACATTATTACAATACATCGCATTACAATAACGTGGATATAATGCAATAGACGTTATTGTAATACATCGCCTGTTACAATAACGTTGGTATAATGCAATAGACGTTATTGTAATACATCGCCTATTACAATAACGTGGATATAATGCAATAGACGTTATTGCAATACATCACCTATTACAATAACGTGGATATAATGCAATAGACGTTATTGCAATACATCGCCTGTTACAATAACGTTGGTATAATGCAATAGACGTTATTGTAATACATCGCCTATTACAATAACGTGGGTATAATGCAATAGACGTTATTGCAATACATCGCCTGTTACAATAACGTTGGTATAATGCAATAGACGTTATTGTAATACATCGCCTATTACAATAACGTGGGTATAATGCAATAGACGTTATTGCAATACATCGCCTGTTACAATAACGTTGGTATACTGCAATCAAGCCTATTACAATAAAATATAGTTTAATGGTGTTGATCATCATCTTAGTCATGTTAACATTATCATCATCATCGTCATCATGGTCGTCGCCAACATCATTATTAATTTGTCATTATCATTATCATCATCATCAACAGCAGAAAAGTTATGATCATCATCGTTTTTTAGTTAAACCTTTCTCGCAGATATCTGTTTCTTGGCCATTGACTGAAACAAGAATTTGTATGATTTAAAAAAAAAAGTTAGTTGTGACAAATTAAAGCTGTGACCTTTAAAAATGGAGAGGGTTTATTGTAAAAAAGCAACAAGGAAATTCGGTAATTTGATATCCCCCGCCGAAGGTGAATGACATCCAATAAAAAATTAGTTGTGAGGTATTCCTTTTCATACCTGCGATATGGCTCTTGGAAAGAGGAATACTGGGCATGTTTTAAAATTTGTTGACATGCTACCAAAATTGTTTTCACCGTACACTTGTACACCATTACTCATCATTGGTTTGTCAGATAGTGTCAGGTTTTAAAAGCCCTGTTGAACCGAAATTTTCACACAAACGAAATCGTCACACGTGTGAAAAATTCGTACGAGTTCTTCACATACGTGTGAAAATTTCGTACGAAAATGGCCAAAAAATGTGCTGTGAAAATTCCGAGACCTATTTTCTAACCACCACTAGGTATCAACGAATTTTTCACATAATTATGTGACACATTCCTACGTCTTGCACACATGACTATGTTATGAAGTTAAATCCTGAAAAATATAATTATTACTGTTAGCTCTTATGGATTTACATGATTTCTCAGCATTTGAAAATATCTCTAGCTCCTCGGTATCGTGCATTTTTGATGCATGGAATCGCTCCATTGCTCGGGAAAGCATAATTTAAACAAGATGCAACAATAAAGGACTTAAAAGTGGTATTGCATTATATAGGAAGTCAGTATAGATATTTTCACACTTCAAACATAGGTAGATGCAATATAATTTTGTAAAATGAGAAATTGTAAGAATGTAATCTTGACGTAATCTTAATTTTCGTCAAGCAAACGTCACGCGACGAATCGCAGTGTTGCGTGTTGTATTGTAAAGTGACGATGTTGTATTGCAATTAAGCAATATCGTATCGCGTTATTACATGTCGTGCGCTGGGCGACGCACGGCAATGCGATACGACATTGCGACATTTTTCCGAATTTCGTATCGGATTGTCATGCGCTGTATCGCCATGTTGCGATGTCTTATCGCACTTCCGCTGTCGCTAGTCGCATATATGGTATTTACGGAGAGACGTAGTTTTAGAATTTATTAAGTGGTTGTATTTCAATATTATGTGAGTGTGCGTTACTTTCTTATACATCTTTGTAGAAATAGTGGTGTCATTCAAGAAATCAGAAAAGTAATAATAGACTCCAAGTGGGCGAACGCTTGGTCAAGGCTCCGCGCAACTGGAATCTGCTGGTACGAGATTATTGATATATACTATTCTAAGAGGTAAATTTCACGCATTTGCAGTCAGAATGCTGAACATTCTCTGATGAAAACTATGTTATATTATGGACCAAGTAATTTGCAGTTAGAATGCTGAACATATCTGATGAAAATGTGTTATATTATGGACAATGTACATTTTGCCATATATCAATATTTGATATATCAGAATATTTGTTTGAACTTAAAACGTTTCCTTTGGTAAAAATCGTTAAAAACTTCACTTATTTTGTTTTAGTAAACATTGGACGAGGCGTTATAAAGATAAGGCTCTGACTGGTTCCGTCAGCTGTTACGAGATTTATATTGATATATACTATTCTAGGAGGTAAATTTCACGCATTTGCAGTTAGAATGCTGAACATTCAGTGATGAAAATATGTTATTTTAATGGCCAAGTTATTTGCAGTTAGAATGCTGAACATTTTCTGATGAAAATATGTTATATTGTGGACCAAGTAATTTGCAGTTATAATGCTGAACATTTTCTGATGAAAATATGTTATATTGTGGACCAAGTAATTTTCAGTTAGAATGCTGAACATTTTCTGATGAAAATATGTTATATTATGGACCAAGTATATTTTGCCATATATCAATATTTGATATATGAGAATATTTGTTTAAAACTAAAAACGTTTCCTTTGGTAAAAATCGTTAAAAAGTTCACTTATTATTTTGTTTTAGTAAACATTGGACGAGGCGTTATAAAGATAACGCTCTGACTGGTTCCGTCTATTTGTGATTTGTAAAAATAACATGTCTTTTAATTATCTGTGTTTCAAATTCATCTTTAGCTCGGCTGTTTCGAAGAAAAAGTCGAGGTTTTGTCATAGCCCCCTCGTTGTCGTCGTCTTTGTCGTGTAAAAACTTTGACATTTTCCAATATCTCTGGTGTTATCCCATATATCATTTTCAAACTTGGAACACTTCCCGAATTTGTTAGACAATTTACCTAACTCTTTCATGGTTATTCTCTGAATTATGCCCCTTTTATCTTAGAACATTCTTTAAAAGGTACAATATAGAGGTTAAGATTTTTAAGTGTAACGTGTCCGTGTACGTGTAAAGATTTCAACACTAATTCAATAAGCGCTAAGCAACGCATCGTTGAACAATCCCGATATCTGCACGGCACAAGTTACGAAGGGTTTCAAATTTGCAATTTCACACGTAAAATAACGATTTTGCTACTTGTTGAAAACCAATGACGTGTGGTTATAGCGAGAGTCATTGCATCGTGGGAAAATGCTACACGTAAAAGTCTTAACCTCTATATTAGCTCTGCTATTTTTCGATGCATTGCCTCAAAACTTGGAACACGCTTTAATGATGACAACATGCAATTGTGTGGAAAGTTACATACATAACTCCATCATGATTATTGAATTTTGCCCCTTTTTCGCTCTACCATTCTAAGAATATGAAGAGCTGTTACAGTTACCCGTGCGTCGGCACACGCGTCCGGTTAAAGTTTTGGGATAAAGTTATATCTCTGAAACTACTTAAGATATTCAATTAATGGAAGTCGCATATGGCTTCGGGTCCCATACCTTTTGGTTGGATTTTAACAGAATTATGCACCGTAATGTACTTAGAAAAAAACCTTAACCTTGGTTAAAGTTTTTTTAATTAAGTCATATCTCTGAAACTATTGAAGAAATTCAATTGAAAGTTCACACATGGCTCCTTGGTCATTATGTAAGATTACTAATTAAGTCCCAAAACTTTTGGTTGGATTTTAACAGATTTATTTCCCTTAATGTACTTAGTAAAATCTTAAACCTAGGTTTTAAAGTTTTTGGAATGAAGTCATATCTCTGAAACTGCTAAAGATTTTCATTTGAAAGTTCACACATGACTTCTATATCACAAAACATAAATACATGTAATTTATTACGATCACCAGTTTGTTGACGTCAGCGTTGACTAACGTTAATGAAATAGTCAAATAACTTCGAAATTATCAGGCAGCGTGCACTGCCGACGGTGTGGCTTGTACATTCTACTCTAGGCAGCGTGCACTGCCGCAGGTGATGTTCGTACATTCTACTTTTAGCAGCGTGCACTGCCGCCGGTAGTGCTCTTACCTTCTACTCTAGGCAGCGTGCACTGCCGCCGGCGGTGCTCTTACATTCTACTCTAGGCAGCGTGCACTGCCGCCGGTAGTACTCGA
The DNA here is from genome assembly GCA_007844125.1 of Sinonovacula constricta. Classification (NCBI taxonomy): domain Eukaryota; kingdom Metazoa; phylum Mollusca; class Bivalvia; order Cardiida; family Solecurtidae; genus Sinonovacula; species Sinonovacula constricta. Next base: position 32,987,055 of record CM017556.1, on the reverse strand, counting down.
CCTCGCGTTCCCCCGATAACAAGGCACTCGTCATGACGCTATCGTATCTTCATTGTTTGGGCTATAAGAGGAATAACTCAGATTCATTACTGAATCAAAACATCCTGAAGAAATTCTCCTGATACGCAAAAAGGTCCTAGTGATTTTCATTGGGCGGGTGCGTGCGTGTGTTTGATAGATCCTTTGATATACGTACCTTTGTTCAAAAAAATATGTTAATTTTCCGTTGGACAATATTTTGTTAAATCATTTTTCTACTTTTTTTGTCATGTGAAAATTTCGTACCTGTTTTAGTGGGGTCTAAGGTTCCATACGAAATTTTCACAAATATGTGAAATTTTCGTACGAAATTTTCACACGTATGTGAGGAATTCGTACGAATTTTTCACACGTGTGACGAATTCGTTTGTGTGAAAATTTCGGTTCAACAAAGCCCCATCAGTTTTATTTATTCTGTAAATAGCAATTGACAATGAGTTCGAATCTTAATATTCTAAGTTATTATAAGCCTGTGTTCAGTATTCAAACATAATTGATAACACAACAATAAAAACAAGACTTCCCACCACTAAGCTGCAATTATCGCGGGTTCCATTAGTCATTTAGAGTGGTTGCATGGCAAAAGTATCACGTTATTTAAGCCAGCTAAAAGGTCATGGAGAAATGAGATAAGAGAATAGATTTTTATTTAATGATAAATAAATTAAGATCAATAGCTCTGAAGAAAATTTACTGATAAAAAAACTTGACGGGCATCATCGCAGTTATGTTCATAGTTGTTTAAAGTTTTATGAAATTCTAGCAGCCAGTTACCGAGAAATGGCTGCAGACGGACTTTTTTTATATTTCGTTAAATAAAGTACAATAACTCGGAAGAAAATTGACTGATCAAAAGAAAATTTGACGGGCATCATCACAGTATGTTGGTTTATATTTATTCCAAGTTTCATGAAATTCTGGCAGCCAGTTACCAGAAATGTCAAAGTGTGACGGAGGGACAGCTTGAAGAAAATTGACTGATAAAAATCTTGACGGGCATTATCAGTGACCAAGCACTCATAGGCCGGTGAATCTAGCCGCTTGGTTCTCTGTGTTGACAGATCAAGCACTCATGGGCCGGGGAATCTGGCCGCTTGGTTTCCTGTGTTGACAGACCAAGCACTCATGGGCCTATGAATCTAGCCGCTTGGTTTCCTGTGTTGACAGACCAAGCACTCATGAGCCTGTGAATCTGGCCGCTTGGTTCCCTGTGTTGACAGATCAAGCACTCATGGGCCGGTGAATCTGGCCGCTTGGTTCCCTGTGTTGACAGATCAAGCACTCATGGGCCGGTGAATCTGGCCGCTTGGTTCCCTGTGTTGACAGACCAAGCATTCATGGGCCGGTGAATCTAGCCGCTTGGTTCTCTGTGTTGACATATCAAGCACTCATGGGCCGGTGAATCTGGCCGCTTGGTTCCCTGTGTTGACAGACCAAGCACTCATGGGCCGGTGGATCTAGCCGTTTTGTTCCCTGTGTTGACAGACCAAGCACTCATGGGTCGGTGAATCTAGCCGCTTGGTTCCCTGTGTTGACAGATCAAGCACTCATGGGCCGGTGAATCTAGCCGCTTGGTTCCCTGTGTTGACAGACAAAGCACTCATGAACCGGTGGATCTAGCCGCTTGGTTCCCTGTATTGACAGACAAAGCACTCATGGGCCGGTGGATCTAGCCGCTTGGTTCCCTGTGTTGACAGACCAAGCACTCATGGGCCTGTGAATCTAGCAGCTTGGTTTCCTGTGTTGACAGATCAAGCACTCATGGGCCGGTGGATCTAGCCGTTTTGTTCCCTGTGTTGACAGACCAAGCACTCATGAACCGGTGGATCTAGCCGCTTGGTTCCCTGTGTTGACAGACAAAGCACGCATGGGCCGGTGAATCTAGCCGCTTGGTTCCCTATGTTGACAGACCAAGCACTCGTGGGCCAGTGAATCTAGCCGCTTGGTTCCCTGTGTTGACAGACCAAGCACTCATGAACCGGTGGATCTAGCCGCTTGGTTCCCTGTGTTGACAGACCAAGCACTCATGGGCCGGTGGATCTAGCCGCTTGGTTCCCTGTGTTGACAGACCAAGCACTCATGGGCCTGTGAATCTAGCCGCTTGGTTCCCTGTGTTGACAGACCAAGCACTTATGGGCCGGTGATTCTGGCCGCTTGGTTCCCTGTGTTGACCGACCAAGCACTCATGGGCCGGTGGATCTATCCGCTTGGTTCCCTGTGTTGACAGAACAAGCACTCATTGCCCGGTGAATCTAGCCGCTTGGTTCCCTGTGTTGCCAGACCAAGCACTCTTGGGCCAATGAATCTAGCCGCTTGGTTCCATGTGTTGACAGACCAAGCACTCATGGGCCGATGAATCTAGCCGCTTGGTTCCCTGAAATGACAGACCAAGCACTCATGGCCCGGTGGATCTAGCCTCTTGGTTTCCTGTGTTGACAGACCAAGCACTCATAAACCGGTGGATCTAGCCGCTTGGTTCCCTGTTTTGACAGACCAAGCACTCATGGGCCGGTGGATCTAGCCGTTTTGTTCCCTGTGTTGACAGACCAAGCACTCATGGGTCGGTGAATCTAGCCGCTTGGTTCCCTGTGTTGACAGATCAAGCACTCATGGAAAGTTGGATCTAGTCGCTTGGTTCCCTGTGTTGACAGACCAAGCACTCATGAACCGGTGGATCTAGCCGCTTGGTTACCTGTGTTGACAGACCAAACACTCATGGGCCGGTGGATCTAGCCGCTTGGTTACCTGTGTTGACAGACCAAACACTCATGGGCCGGTGAATCTAGCCGCTTGGTTCCATGTGTTGATAGACCAAGCACTCATGGGCCTGTGACTCTAGCTGCTTGGTTCCCTGTGTTGACAGACCAAGCACTCATGGGCCGGTGAATCTAGCCGCTTGGTTCACTGTGATGACAGACCAAGCATTCGTGGACCGGTGAATCTAGCCGCTTGGTTCCCTGTGTTGACAGACCAAGCACTCATGGGCCGATGAATCTAGCCGCTTGGTTCCCTGAGATGACAGACCAAGTACTCATGGGCCGGTGAATCTAGCCGCTTGGTCCCCTGTGTTGACAGACCAAGCACGTATGGGCCGGTGAGTCTGGCCGCTTGGTTCCCTGTGTTGACCGACCAAGCACTCATGGGCCGGTGGATCTATCCGCTTGGTTCCCTGTGTTGACAGACCAAGCACTCATTGCCCGGTGAATCTAGCCGCTTGGTTCCATATGTTGACAGACCAAGCACTCATGGGCCGATGAATCTAGCCGCTTGGTTCCATGTGCTGACAGACCAAGCACTCATGGGCCGATGAATCTAGCCGCTTGGTTCCCTGAAATGACAGACCAAGCACTCATGGCCCGGTGGATCTAGCCGCTTGGTTCCCTGTTTTGACAGACCAAGCACTCATGGGCCGGTGGATGTAGCCGCTTGGTTTCCTGTGTTGACAGACCAAGCACCCATGGGCCGGTGAATCTAGCCGCTTGGTTCCCTGTGTTGACAGACCAAGCACACATGAGCCTGTGAATCTGGCCGCTTGGTTCCCTGTGTTGACAGAACAAGCACTCATGGGCCGGTGGATGTAGTCGTTTGGTTCCCTGTGTTGACAGATCAAGCACTCATGGGCCGGTGATGGAATCTGGCCGCTTGGTTCCGTGTGTTGACAGACCAAGCACTCATAAGCCGTTGGATCTAGCCGCTTGGTTCCCTGTGCTGACAGACCAAGCACTCATGAGCCTGTGGATCTAGCCGCTTGGTTCCCTGTGTTGACAGACCAAGCACTCACGGGCCGGTGAATCTGGCCGCTTGATTCCCTGTGTTGACAGACCAAGCACTCATGAGTCAGTGAATCTAGCCGCTTGGTTACTTGTGTTGACAGATCAAGCACTCATGGGCCGTTGGATCTAGCCGCTTGGTTTCCTGTGTTGACAGACCAAGCACTCATGGGCCGGTGAATCTAGCCGCTTGGTTCCCTATGTTGACAGCCCAAGCACTCATGAGCATGTGAATTTAGCCGCGTGTTTCCCTGTGTTGACAGACCAAGCACTCATGAGCCGGTGGATCTAGCCGCTTGGCTCCCTGTGTTGACAGACCAAGCACTCATGGGCCGGAGGATCTAGCCGCTTGGTTCCCTGTGTTGACAGACCAAGCACTCATGGGCCGGTGAATCTAGCCGCCTGGTTCCCTGTGTTGACAGACCAAGCACTCATGGGCCTGTGAATCTAGCCGCTTGGTTCCCTGTGTTGACAGACCAAGCACTCATGGGCCGGTGAATCTAGCCGCTTGGTTCACTGTGATGACAGACCAAGTATTCGTGGGCCGGTGAATCTAGCCGCTTGGTTCCCTGTGTTGACAGACCAAGCACTCATGGGCCGATGAATCTAGCCGCTTGGTTCCCTGAGATGACAGACCAAGCACTAATGGGCCGGTGATTCTAGCCGCTTGGTCCCCTGTGTTGACAGACCAAGCACTTATGGGCCGGTGAGTCTGGCCGCTTGGTTCCCTGTGTTGACCGACCAAGCACTCATGGGCCGGTGGATCTATCCGCTTGGTTCCCTGTGTTGACAGACCAAGCACTCATTGCCCGGTGAATCTAGCCGCTTGGTTCCATGTGTTGACAGACCAAGCACTCATGGGCCGATGAATCTAGCCGCTTGGTTCCCTGAAATGACAGACCAAGCACTCATGGCCCGGTGGATCTAGCCGCTTGGTTCCCTGTGTTGACAGACCAAGCACTCATAAACCGGTGGATCTAGCCGCTTGGTTCCCTGTTTTGACAGACAAAGCACTCATGGGCCGGTGGATCTAGCCGTTTTGTTCCCTGTGTTGACAGACCAAGCACTCATGGGTCGGTGAATCTAGCCGCTTGGTTCCCTGTGTTGACAGATCAAGCACTCATGGAAAGTTGGATCTAGTCGCTTGGTTCCCTGTGTTGACAGACCAAGCACTCATGAACCGGTGGATCTAGCCGCTTGGTTACCTGTGTTGACAGACCAAGCACTCATGGGCCGGTGAATCTAGCCGCTTGCTTCCCTGTGTTGACAGACCAAGCACTCATGGGCCTGTGAATCTAGCCGCTTGGTTCCCTGTGTTGACAGACCAAGCACTCATGGGCCGGTGAATCTAGCCGCTTGGTTCACTTTGATGACAGACCAAGCATTCGTGGGCCGGTGAATCTAGCCGCTTGGTTCCCTGTGTTGACAGACCAAGCACTCATGGGCCGATGAATCTAGCCGCTTGGTTCCCTGAGATGACAGACCAAGTACTCATGGGCCGGTGAATCTAGCCGCTTGGTCCCCTGTGTTGACAGACCAAGCACGTATGGGCCGGTGAGTCTGGCCGCTTGGTTCCCTGTGTTGACCGACCAAGCACTCATGGGCCGGTGGATCTATCCGCTTGGTTCCCTGTGTTGACAGACCAAGCACTCATTGCCCGGTGAATCTAGCCGCTTGGTTCCATATGTTGACAGACCAAGCACTCATGGGCCGATGAATCTAGCCGCTTGGTTCCATGTGCTGACAGACCAAGCACTCATGGGCCGATGAATCTAGCCGCTTGGTTCCCTGAAATGACAGACCAAGCACTCATGGCCCGGTGGATCTAGCCGCTTGGTTCCCTGTTTTGACAGACCAAGCACTCATGGGCCGGTGGATGTAGCCGCTTGGTTTCCTGTGTTGACAGACCAAGCACCCATGGGCCGGTGAATCTAGCCGCTTGGTTCCCTGTGTTGACAGACCAAGCACACATGAGCCTGTGAATCTGGCCGCTTGGTTCCCTGTGTTGACAGAACAAGCACTCATGGGCCGGTGGATGTAGTCGTTTGGTTCCCTGTGTTGACAGATCAAGCACTCATGGGCCGGTGATGGAATCTGGCCGCTTGGTTCCGTGTGTTGACAGACCAAGCACTCATAAGCCGTTGGATCTAGCCGCTTGGTTCCCTGTGCTGACAGACCAAGCACTCATGAGCCTGTGGATCTAGCCGCTTGGTTCCCTGTGTTGACAGACCAAGCACTCACGGGCCGGTGAATCTGGCCGCTTGATTCCCTGTGTTGACAGACCAAGCACTCATGAGTCAGTGAATCTAGCCGCTTGGTTACTTGTGTTGACAGATCAAGCACTCATGGGCCGTTGGATCTAGCCGCTTGGTTTCCTGTGTTGACAGACCAAGCACTCATGGGCCGGTGAATCTAGCCGCTTGGTTCCCTATGTTGACAGCCCAAGCACTCATGAGCATGTGAATTTAGCCGCGTGTTTCCCTGTGTTGACAGACCAAGCACTCATGAGCCGGTGGATCTAGCCGCTTGGCTCCCTGTGTTGACAGACCAAGCACTCATGGGCCGGAGGATCTAGCCGCTTGGTTCCCTGTGTTGACAGACCAAGCACTCATGGGCCGGTGAATCTAGCCGCCTGGTTCCCTGTGTTGACAGACCAAGCACTCATGGGCCTGTGAATCTAGCCGCTTGGTTCCCTGTGTTGACAGACCAAGCACTCATGGGCCGGTGAATCTAGCCGCTTGGTTCACTGTGATGACAGACCAAGTATTCGTGGGCCGGTGAATCTAGCCGCTTGGTTCCCTGTGTTGACAGACCAAGCACTCATGGGCCGATGAATCTAGCCGCTTGGTTCCCTGAGATGACAGACCAAGCACTAATGGGCCGGTGATTCTAGCCGCTTGGTCCCCTGTGTTGACAGACCAAGCACTTATGGGCCGGTGAGTCTGGCCGCTTGGTTCCCTGTGTTGACCGACCAAGCACTCATGGGCCGGTGGATCTATCCGCTTGGTTCCCTGTGTTGACAGACCAAGCACTCATTGCCCGGTGAATCTAGCCGCTTGGTTCCATGTGTTGACAGACCAAGCACTCATGGGCCGATGAATCTAGCCGCTTGGTTCCCTGAAATGACAGACCAAGCACTCATGGCCCGGTGGATCTAGCCGCTTGGTTCCCTGTGTTGACAGACCAAGCACTCATAAACCGGTGGATCTAGCCGCTTGGTTCCCTGTTTTGACAGACAAAGCACTCATGGGCCGGTGGATCTAGCCGTTTTGTTCCCTGTGTTGACAGACCAAGCACTCATGGGTCGGTGAATCTAGCCGCTTGGTTCCCTGTGTTGACAGATCAAGCACTCATGGAAAGTTGGATCTAGTCGCTTGGTTCCCTGTGTTGACAGACCAAGCACTCATGAACCGGTGGATCTAGCCGCTTGGTTACCTGTGTTGACAGACCAAGCACTCATGGGCCGGTGAATCTAGCCGCTTGCTTCCCTGTGTTGACAGACCAAGCACTCATGGGCCTGTGAATCTAGCCGCTTGGTTCCCTGTGTTGACAGACCAAGCACTCATGGGCCGGTGAATCTAGCCGCTTGGTTCACTTTGATGACAGACCAAGCATTCGTGGGCCGGTGAATCTAGCCGCTTGGTTCCCTGTGTTGACAGACCAAGCACTCATGGGCCGATGAATCTAGCCGCTTGGTTCCCTGAGATGACAGACCAAGTACTCATGGGCCGGTGAATCTAGCCGCTTGGTCCCCTGTGTTGACAGACCAAGCACGTATGGGCCGGTGAGTCTGGCCGCTTGGTTCCCTGTGTTGACCGACCAAGCACTCATGGGCCGGTGGATCTATCCGCTTGGTTCCCTGTGTTGACAGACCAAGCACTCATTGCCCGGTGAATCTAGCCGCTTGGTTCCATATGTTGACAGACCAAGCACTCATGGGCCGATGAATCTAGCCGCTTGGTTCCATGTGCTGACAGACCAAGCACTCATGGGCCGATGAATCTAGCCGCTTGGTTCCCTGAAATGACAGACCAAGCACTCATGGCCCGGTGGATCTAGCCGCTTGGTTCCCTGTTTTGACAGACCAAGCACTCATGGGCCGGTGGATGTAGCCGCTTGGTTTCCTGTGTTGACAGACCAAGCACCCATGGGCCGGTGAATCTAGCCGCTTGGTTCCCTGTGTTGACAGACCAAGCACACATGAGCCTGTGAATCTGGCCGCTTGGTTCCCTGTGTTGACAGAACAAGCACTCATGGGCCGGTGGATGTAGTCGTTTGGTTCCCTGTGTTGACAGATCAAGCACTCATGGGCCGGTGATGGAATCTGGCCGCTTGGTTCCGTGTGTTGACAGACCAAGCACTCATAAGCCGTTGGATCTAGCCGCTTGGTTCCCTGTGCTGACAGACCAAGCACTCATGAGCCTGTGGATCTAGCCGCTTGGTTCCCTGTGTTGACAGACCAAGCACTCACGGGCCGGTGAATCTGGCCGCTTGATTCCCTGTGTTGACAGACCAAGCACTCATGAGTCAGTGAATCTAGCCGCTTGGTTACTTGTGTTGACAGATCAAGCACTCATGGGCCGTTGGATCTAGCCGCTTGGTTTCCTGTGTTGACAGACCAAGCACTCATGGGCCGGTGAATCTAGCCGCTTGGTTCCCTATGTTGACATCCCAAGCACTCATGAGCATGTGAATTTAGCCGCGTGTTTCCCTGTGTTGACAGACCAAGCACTCATGAGCCGGTGGATCTAGCCGCTTGGCTCCCTGTGTTGACAGACCAAGCACTCATGGGCCGGAGGATCTAGCCGCTTGGTTCCCTGTGTTGACAGACCAAGCACTCATGGGCCGGTGAATCTAGCCGCCTGGTTCCCTGTGTTGACAGACCAAGCACTCATGGGCCTGTGAATCTAGCCGCTTGGTTCCCTGTGTTGACAGACCAAGCACTCATGGGCCGGTGAATCTAGCCGCTTGGTTCACTGTGATGACAGACCAAGTATTCGTGGGCCGGTGAATCTAGCCGCTTGGTTCCCTGTGTTGACAGACCAAGCACTCATGGGCCGATGAATCTAGCCGCTTGGTTCCCTGAGATGACAGACCAAGCACTAATGGGCCGGTGATTCTAGCCGCTTGGTCCCCTGTGTTGACAGACCAAGCACTTATGGGCCGGTGAGTCTGGCCGCTTGGTTCCCTGTGTTGACCGACCAAGCACTCATGGGCCGGTGGATCTATCCGCTTGGTTCCCTGTGTTGACAGACCAAGCACTCATTGCCCGGTGAATCTAGCCGCTTGGTTCCATGTGTTGACAGACCAAGCACTCATGGGCCGATGAATCTAGCCGCTTGGTTCCCTGAAATGACAGACCAAGCACTCATGGCCCGGTGGATCTAGCCGCTTGGTTCCCTGTGTTGACAGACCAAGCACTCATAAACCGGTGGATCTAGCCGCTTGGTTCCCTGTTTTGACAGACAAAGCACTCATGGGCCGGTGGATCTAGCCGTTTTGTTCCCTGTGTTGACAGACCAAGCACTCATGGGTCGGTGAATCTAGCCGCTTGGTTCCCTGTGTTGACAGATCAAGCACTCATGGAAAGTTGGATCTAGTCGCTTGGTTCCCTGTGTTGACAGACCAAGCACTCATGAACCGGTGGATCTAGCCGCTTGGTTACCTGTGTTGACAGACCAAGCACTCATGGGCCGGTGAATCTAGCCGCTTGCTTCCCTGTGTTGACAGACCAAGCACTCATGGGCCTGTGAATCTAGCCGCTTGGTTCCCTGTGTTGACAGACCAAGCACTCATGGGCCGGTGAATCTAGCCGCTTGGTTCACTTTGATGACAGACCAAGCATTCGTGGGCCGGTGAATCTAGCCGCTTGGTTCCCTGTGTTGACAGACCAAGCACTCATGGGCCGATGAATCTAGCCGCTTGGTTCCCTGAGATGACAGACCAAGCACTCATGGGCCGGTGAATCTAGCCGCTTGGTCCCCTGTGTTGACCGACCAAGCACTCATGGGCCGGTGGATCTATCCGCTTGGTTCCCTGTGTTGACAGACCAAGCACTCATTGCACGGTGAATCTATCCGCTTGGTTCCATGTGTTGACAGACCAAGCACTCATGGGCCGATGAATCTAGCCGCTTGGTTCCATGTGTTGACAGACCAAGCACTCATGGGCCGATGAATCTAGCCGCTTGGTTCCCTGAAATGACAGACCAAGCACTCATAAACCGGTGGATCTAGCCGCTTGGTTCCCTGTTTTGACAGACCAAGCACTCATGGGCCGGTGGATGTAGCCGCTTGGTTTCCTGTGTTGACAGACCAAGCACCCATGGGCCGGTGAATCTAGCCGCTTGGTTCCCTGTGTTGACAGACCAAGCACTCATGGGCCGGTGGATCTATCCGTTTGGTTCCCTGTGTTGACAGACCAAGTACTCATGAGCCTGTGAATCTAGCCGCTTGGTTCCCAGTGATAACAGACCAAGCACTCATAGGCCGGTGAATCTAGCCGCTTGGTTCCATTTGTTGACAGACCAAGCACGCATGGGCCGATGAATCTAGCCGCTTGGTTCCCTGAAATGACAGACCAAGCACTCATGGCCCGGTGGATCTAGCCGCTTGGTTCCCTGTGTTGACAGACCAAGCACTCATAAACCGGTGGATCTAGCCGCTTGGTTCCCTGTTTTGACAGACAAAGCACTCATGGGCCGGTGGATCTAGCCGTTTTGTTCCCTGTGTTGACAGACCAAGCACTCATGGGTCGGTGAATCTAGCCGCTTGGTTCCCTGTGTTGACAGATCAAGCACTCATGGAAAGTTGGATCTAGTCGCTTGGTTCCCTGTGTTGACAGACCAAGCACTCATGAACCGGTGGATCTAGCCGCTTGGTTACCTGTGTTGACAGACCAAGCACTCATGGGCCGGTGAATCTAGCCGCTTGGTTCCCTGTGTTGACAGACCAAGCACTCATGGGCCTGTGAATCTAGCCGCTTGGTTCCCTGTGTTGACAGACCAAGCACTCATGGGCCGGTGAATCTAGCCGTTTGGTTCACTGTGATGACAGACCAAGCATTCGTGGGCCGGTGAATCTAGCCGCTTGGTTCCCTGTGTTGACAGACCAAGCACTCATGGGCCGATGAATCTAGCCGCTTGGTTCCCTGAGATGACAGACCAAGCACTCATGGGCCGGTGAATCTAGCCGCTTGGTCCCCTGTGTTGACCGACCAAGCACTCATGGGCCGGTGGATCTATCCGCTTGGTTCCCTGTGTTGACAGACCAAGCACTCATTGCCCGGTGAATCTATCCGCTTGGTTCCATGTGTTGACAGACCAAGCACCCATGGGCCGGTGAATCTAGCCGCTTGGTTCCCTGTGTTGACAGACCAAGCACTCATGGGCCGGTGGATCTATCCGTTTGGTTCCCTGTGTTGACAGACCAAGTACTCATGAGCCTGTGAATCTAGCCGCTTGGTTCCCAGTGATAACAGACCAAGCACTCATAGGCCGGTGAATCTAGCCACTTGGTTCCCTGTGATGACAGACAAAGCACTCATGAGCCGGTGGATCTAGCTTGTGTTGACAGACCAAGAACTCATGAGCCTGTAGTCTAGCCGATTGGTTCCCTATGTTGACAGCCCAAGCACTCATGAGCATGTGAATTTAGCCGCGTGGTTCCCTGTGTTGACAGACCAAGCACTCATGAGCCGGTGGATCTAGCCGCTTGGTTCCCTGTGTTGACAGACCAAGCACTCATGGCCCGGTGGATCTAGCCGCTTGGTTACCTGTGTTGACAGACCAAGCACTCATGGGCCGGTGAATCTAGCCGCCTGGTTCCCTGTGTTGACAGACAAAGCACTCATGGGCCTGTGAATCTAGCCGCTTGGTTCCCTGTGTTGACAGACCAAGCACTCATGGGCCGGTGAATCTAGCCGCTTGGTTCCCTGTGTTGACAGACCAAGCACTCATGGGCCGATGAATCTAGCCGCTTGGTTCCCTGAGATGACAGACCAAGCACTAATGGGCCGGTGAATCTAGCCGCTTGGTCCCCTGTGTTGACAGACCAAGCACTTATGGGCCGGTGAGTCTGGCCGCTTGGTTCCCTGTGTTGACCGACCAAGCACTCATGGGCCGGTGGATCTATCCGCTTGGTTCCCTGTGTTGACAGACCAAGCACTCATTGCCCGGTGAATCTAGCCGCTTGGTTCCATGTGTTGACAGACCAAGCACTCATGGGCCGATGAATCTAGCCGCTTGGTTCCATGTGTTGACAGACCAAGCACTCATGGGCCGATGAATCTAGCCGCTTGGTTCCCTGAAATGACAGACCAAGCACTCATGGCCCGGTGGATCTAGCCGCTTGGTTCCCTGTGTTGACAGACCAAGCACTCATAAACCGGTGGATCTAGCCGCTTGGTTCACTGTTTTGACAGACAAAGCACTCATGGGCCGGTGGATCTAGCCGTTTTGTTCCCTGTGTTGACAGACCAAGCACTCATGGGTCGGTGAATCTAGCCGCTTGGTTCCCTGTGTTGACAGATCAAGCACTCATGGAAAGTTGGATCTAGTCGCTTGGTTCCCTGTGTTGACAGACCAAGCACTCATGAACCGGTTGATCTAGCCGCTTGGTTACCTGTGTTGACAGACCAAGCACTCATGGGCCGGTGAATCTAGCCGCTTGGTTCCCTGTGTTGACAGACCAAGCACTCATGGGCCTGTGAATCTAGCCGCTTGGTTCCCTGTGTTGACAGACAAAGCACTCATGGGCCGGTGAATCTAGCCGCTTGGTTCACTGTGATGACAGACCAAGCATTCGTGGGCCGGTGAATCTAGCCGCTTGGTTCCCTGTGTTGACAGACCAAGCACTCATGGGCCGATGAATCTAGCCGCTTGGTTCCCTGAGATGACAGACCAAGCACTCATGGGCCGGTGAATCTAGCCGCTTGGTCCCCTGTGTTGACCGACCAAGCACTCATGGGCCGGTGGATCTATCCGCTTGGTTCCCTGTGTTGACAGACCAAGCCCTCATTGCCCGGTGAATCTATCCGCTTGGTTTCATGTGTTGACAGACCAAGCACTCATGGGCCGATGAATCTAGCCGCTTGGTTCCATGTGCTGACAGACCAAGCACTCATGGGCCGATGAATCTAGCCGCTTGGTTCCCTGAAATGACAGACCAAGCACTCATAAACCGGTGGATCTAGCCGCTTGGTTCCCTGTTTTGACAGACCAAGCACTCATGGGCCGGTGGATGTAGCCGCTTGGTTTCCTGTGTTGACAGACCAAGCAACCATGGGCCGGTGAATCTAGCCGCTTGGTTCCCTGTGTTGACAGACCAAGCACTCATGAGCCTGTGAATCTGGCCGCTTGGTTCCCTGTGTTGACAGAACAAGCACTCATTGGCCGGTGGATGTAGTCGTTTGGATCCCTGTGTTGACAGATCAAGCACTCATGGGCCGGTGATGGAATCTGGCCGCTTGGTTCCGTGTGTTGACAGACCAAGCACTCATGAGCCGTTGGATCTAGCCGCTTGGTTCCCTGTGCTGACAGACCAAGCACTCATGAGCCTGTGGATCTAGCCGCTTGGTTCCCTGTGTTGACAGACCAAGCACTCACGGGCCGGTGAATCTAGCCGCTTGATTCCCTGTGTTGACAGATCAAGCACTCATGAGTCGGTGAATCTAGCCGCTTGGTTACTTGTGTTGACAGATCAAGCACTCATGGGCCGTTGGATCTAGCCGCTTGGTTTCCTGTGTTGACAGACCAAGTACTCATGAGCCTGTGAATCTAGCCGCTTGGTTCCCAGTGATAACAGACCAAGCACTCATAGGCCGGTGAATCTAGCCGCTTGGTTCCCTGTGATGACAGACCAAGCACTCATGAGCCGGTGGATCTAGCTTGTGTTGACAGACCAAGCACTCATGAGCCTGTGAATCTAGCCGATTGGTTCCCTGTGTTGACAGCCCAAGCACTTATGAGCATGTGAATCTAGCCGCGTGGTTCCCTGTGTTGACAGACCAAGCACTCATGAGCCGGTGGATCTAGCCGCTTGGTTCCCTGTGTTGACAGACCAAGCACTCATGGGCCGGTGGATCTAGCCGCTTGGTTCCCTGTGTTGACAGACCAAGCACTCATGGGCCGGTCAATCTGGCCGCTTGGTTCCCTGTGTTGACAGACCAAGCAGTCATGGGCCGGTGGATCTAGCCGCTTGGTTCCCTGTGTTGACAGACCAAGCACTCATGGGCGGTGAATCTGGCTGCTTGGTTCCCTGTCTTGACAGACCAAGCACTCATGGGCCGGTGAATCTAACCTCTTGGTTCCCGGTGTTGACAGACCAAGCACTCATGAGCCTGTGGTTGTAGCCGCTTGGTGTCATTCGCCCAATTCGGAATGATATCAAAATATGATCTTAGTAGATCGCAGTCTACAATTGTTGCAAACAGTTCAGCTGTTTGAGCAGCAACTTTTTGGAAATCGTCGAAACAATGCCTGTGCAATTGTCAACGAAGATTATTCCAAGAAAGAAACATCTAGTGTTGACAAGACCTTACATTTTGGTACCACTTTAACGGTGGTATCCAACAGTTTCAAATATTTTTTTTCCTTAATTACCAGGAGAGGGTGACAGGGTGGGAAAGCTGGAGGGTGGAGAGGGTAGAAATGGGAGCGGGGGTGAAAGATAAGGAAAAACACAACTTAATGATGAAATCTATAATTTTTGTACATAGTTAATTTGTGAAAAAGTAATTATAATTTTGTTCCCGTTAGAACAAGCTTACTCAGGGTCGACATTGCACTTGAGATGGTCTGCTGCATTGTTTAATTAGGCCGTTGCCTCATCTTTTTCAACGCCATTTTGTTCTTCCCCCAACTTAAATATAAGTGGAAATAGCTTCATATTGGCGATAACGCAATGATGCACTTTAGGTTTCGAAGCGGCTTAATGGAGTAAATGCTTTCATCACAGGCCGTTTAAGCTATGTAAAGCGATGTTAAACTAATAGACTGTTTATCTGCTAAATGATTGGTGATCGAGCATGTTTATTTATTTCCACTAACATGAGGTTAAAATAATGCAAAATTATGACATTTTTCATTTTCTACTGGCTGTAATTAATTAATTAGTACTCTGGGAAGGAAATAGTTATCGGTGAAATATAGTCAATATTCTAAAATCTTCTAGAGCAATTGCATATAAGCTACAGGATTGGACTTAGCTAACAAAATTTGTTATCAGGGGGATGACATCGTGTGTTTAGTTCAACATATGCAAAAAGTCCGAAACATTTCAATAAAGAGCCAGAAAAAAAAATCTAAATGCTCATCACAGTAATTTTATACGTGTTAAAATAAGTTCATATGGGCTACTGTCTAAGTATATGAGATATGTACACCAATATAAAAATAATACTTGTTTAATGGTTGCTTTAGTCATCTACAATATACACTGATGACGAATGTTTATTTACAGCGTCATGTTGTCCGGCATTACTATAATTAGATTCTACTGGGTACCAAAAATGAGTTGCGTTGTTGTGTGGTTCGTCCTTCGCCTCCATCGTATCTTCGGAAAAAGTATGCGACCTTGACGTTTCCCTGAAGTGTAAACAGCATATGCAATGGCTTAAAATGCAACCCCTAAATAGAGAGTCACATCCCCCCAACACTGTGAATTACTAAAAGAAAGATTCCATTGTCTTACGAGAAATAATAAGGTTTTAATTAAATAATAAAATCTAAATATTTGGCTCCAAAGTCCAGGGCACTGACAACATCTCGGACATTCATAAATTGGCCCTCGGACAAGTTGTGAATACGGTTGTAAGGATATAAAATAAGGAAGCGACGTAAGACGAGAAGATCACCATGACATTAGATGCCTGTTCTTGTTTAACGAACGGCTACGTGTATTTATGGACATATCCTAAATATAAGTGTCTAGAAAGAAGTTGTATCACTTTCAGGTGGCCTCATGTGAACTCGTTTTACATTCGAGGACTAGAACTCTGGCAACTACATTGTACTAGGTCAACATTGTACTGTAGATAACGGGATACATACCCAACCATATTGCGGTACCTGTAACAGAACATTGGTATTTTGAGGATCGCTAAAAAGGGAAGAAGTAAAGGAAAAAAATAAAGAAATTTTGTTAATTAAAGAAAAATAGGAGAAGAATATAGAAATTTGGTTAATTACGTATGGAAAGTTACTCCAGTTTTTATATGAAAAATATAACAGCAAGTATCAATAAACTATCTAACACTGTGATATACTGGCTATCCTGTCAATGAATATTTGTATAGGATAGACTTTTTGTAAAATAGCACCAATCAGGACTAACTGTATAAGGGCCAATATCATGGCAATGCAGGCTTGAGTCTCTGCGACAGTCCTCCGCGAAAGAATCAGGCCAATATGAATACATATACAAGCGAGATTTCATTTCAATTTGAAAAAGTCCACAAGACGACTCATTCTACAATTTCTATTTACAAAGATGCAGAAAAAAGGGCGCGTTCTAAACATAATTGCAGTACAAGATTAGCTGAGGTATAAATAAATGCACGTGAACAGTTTGATCTTAAAAGTAACTAAATAATGAAAAACGCGCATTACGTAGTACCATGCAAACATGTGATCTTTTTTAAATATAAATATCTAACGGTTTTAATACAGTATAGCTTCGCAGTTCTATTACGTTATATTTTTATTTTATACAAATTGTACTATAAAACAAATTTGAAAGAGCAAATATGCTACCGATATAGCCACTTAGGTTACTAACAAATGAAATAAAAACGAAATACAAACATTACTTTAAGAATTGACAACACGGACATAATCGTGAACATATGTGGGCCTAGACTAAGAGACCACTCACCACTGTGACGTCCTGACGCAGAATATAACGAGGCCAATAATCGCTAAAACGGCCACGGTACCCACAACAAGGCCGATAATCAATACTGGAACAAAGTTCATAAATAAAATCAGTAAGTTATATTGCTTTTTCTGCTTTGCATAGAAAAACGTCCATATAACAATTTAATTCCTGTCTCCAGCGGTGTTAAAACTGTTTACATAATAAAAAAATGATAAATAACCATCTCCTAACCGCGCAATAATACCAAGTGAAACATGGTACGCGTGACTGAACCCATATGGGGCGAAAGTGACTTGCACCCCCGCGTTTAATTGACAACTGGTTTTGGTCCACTGTCAGATAAAAATCTTTCATCATATAGTTTTGACCTTTTGAGACAGCCATATTCAAAGACACTGCCTGTATCACTGAGCACTATGTCACTCATTTATAGAATGTTCTAAGTTACGTGCTTTTAAACTCAATATTCTTGTAAACTTAATATTTTAATGAGTGATGCAACTTGTACCTCCTCGAATATTCTTAACTATCATAAATAGGGATGTTTTCTTGATTTACGTTAGACACGAGTAAGACCTTCAAGATTTAAAAGACCCTCCGTGAATACAACAAAAGGTTTTAAAATTACAACAGTGTGGGTATTCGGATTTAGATTACAACAATTGTATTTTGAATTAGTTAAAATATCGCCATCTTCGGAATCATTGTGAATTTTATAAGGAATTTAGACATTTAGGTACGTGAACAAGTTAATTTTATTCAGAACTTTGATAAGTTTAGACTTTATTTGATAAAAATGATTTATTTTTCTGTTTGTTGACTATATGTATTGAAATATTGAAATAACTTTATTTGTGTAACGTGCACCCGAGTCGAAAAATAAGAAGGGGGTGGGGGAGGGGGAGGTTGGAGGAGGGTAGACAGGTAGACACAGTCGTAGTCTCCGACAAACCTCAGAGTATCGATGAAGCTTTGCGAACATAGACCCATAGAGCCTCAATGACTTGAGCTTGTGAGCCTGGCTTCAATACACCTCAGACAACAACATATAGCTAAGCCGAGCATTAAGCTAGTCTCAGTCACTCCTGGCACGCACACTCCTCGTTCTGCACACTCCTCTATTCACGCCTGCCGAAGAATGATTTAAAGTATTTATAGTAGATTGATATGAGTGACTCGTTTATCTAACTTTGCAGGTTTGAAATAAAATATAAGCACCGGAAGCGTGTTATATGTATGTTTCATGCATATTTAACTGGAGCAAAAGGTCTTTTGGACATGTATATAACACGCTTCCTGAGAAAATAAATCACGAAAAAAAAAGACTTTACTCATTTTTGGAGACATTGAAAAGTAAGTTTACTACAAATCTGTGTTACAAAAGTGGTTCGCACTTTGTAACCATTTTTGTAATTACTGGGGTACAATTTTGTTACAATTGTGGGCGTTATTACCAAAATGTTTGCAGCATAGCGTGCTTGTAAAGAAAGCACCAAGGTATTTTATAAAAAAGGTACGACAAAGGTCCATCTTTCAGATTCCTAAATAGGGCCGCCGTTTCGAAAAAAACAACAACAGTTTTTTTTAATTCATCCGTATCTATTCACATGCCAGATTCTCAATAATAGTCTTCGATTAAATATATCTGGTTTTGAAGATTGTCTGCAAAGCATGCAACGTTATCCGCAAACATTAATTCATGTAAAAGTGAAGTATTTTGCGAGATAAAGTTTCCAGACTGGGAAGTTTTGCAAATATGAAATATCATTAATAAATAGGGAAAAAATCAGTGGTGAGCTAATACAACCTTGCCTAGTACCAATCCTACATTCAAATATTCTTCCATGATAAGCTCCGCTCATGTGTTGACCCCACGAAGCTTTTTCTAGACCCCCACTCACCTTAACACAGCTGGTAAGTGATCTGTACACGGACTTGAAAATATCAAGAAAGTGACCATGAATCCTGTTTGCATATATGACCAAAGCTTTAAGTGTTCGCATCCATCAAAAGGCCGTTTAATGTCTCTATAAAAGACAGAAGCGACTTTTGTGTTTGCTGAGATATTTTTGAATAACTGCTTGGAGAGTGACGATATTATCTATTGTACATCTATTGTACATTTTTTGACTGAAGCTAGCCTGGGATTGATGTATAATAATAATATCGTCATACCATTTACTAAGTCAATGGTTAAGATAAAAGTAAATATTGTACTGAGTAGTAATAGCAATAGCAATGGCTGATGTAACCTTTAAACAAGCGTGCAATAATGTTTCCTTTTGGAAAAGAAGAGAGAAAGAAACAACGCATTTTGTTGTCATGAACGCCGTTGTTCTGTTTAAAATAGTTGCAATTTGTAGAAAAATTAAAGAGAGGTATTGTTTCTTCTCGCACGTGGTGTAAAGCAAACATGGCGGAGTCCATGCTTCAGTCAGGTTTGCATTCAGGTAAATGGAATAACGAGGCAGGTTTTGTCTCAGGAACCGATACGGGTAGTCCAAACTTCAATCAGGGTCGCATCCTCGTAAAGCGAATAACGAGGCAGGTTCTGTCTCTAGAATCGATACGGGTAGTTCAAAAGCAAATACTTCATCCGGGCAACTTTGCTCATCCTTCGGGTGTTAAACACCAATGTGAATAAACGAGGTGAGAAACTTGAGAAGTTAAACAAATGCTTTGTATGAAATGTGTGAGGTTGATGAAAACTCAAATTATGAGCAAGAGTTTTATGACTTTGAGCCCACTGAAGACGAAGTTACACAGATGGGTCACATGAATAAACTTACCAATAACTAGAGAAAAGAAACACATCGGTGGGATTTTGATCCAAAGTTCTATCCTCTTGCGTCCTCCACTCTGCCATAGACAGACTATTTATATGGAGATGACAATGATGTTAACAAAAACATGAAGAACAAGAACAAGATAGGATGGATAGGACAGTCCCATGGCAGAGGAAACAGATTTTTTCACATCACGTGAGACGGGGTCTCTGAGGAGGCTTTCGGCGAGGTTTCTTTAGGGCCCAGACCAAGTGACCTTTGGTCTTTCAAAACAAAAACAAACAAACAAAACCACAAAAAAAAAAAAAAAAAAAAACAGAGAGAGTGGCAAAAGAATTAGAACAGGTAAGTGACCTATTTGTAGCTGGTAAGGCTCAGATTTTTTGTTGAGGCAAGGCAAAAATTGACAAATGATTCCGTAATTCTAGACATGGTAAACATTGCCATTTAGCATTCATTGACGTTCAGGTGTCATGTAGATCATTCTGCAAGCAAACTTTTTTCTCCCATTGAAGATAGTCCCTTCCATTACTGTGACTTGCCAATTGGAATTTTCTTTGCCCCTAGACTTTTCACAAAGCTTATAAAACCAATATTTGGTTCTCTGAGAGTTAGAGGTTTCTCAAATTCAGGATATATGAATGATTCGTTG
This sequence comes from Sinonovacula constricta, assembly GCA_007844125.1. Lineage (NCBI taxonomy): Eukaryota > Metazoa > Mollusca > Bivalvia > Cardiida > Solecurtidae > Sinonovacula > Sinonovacula constricta. The sequence goes on along the minus strand of CM017556.1, from coordinate 32,966,933 downwards.
CTTTTTGGTGACACTGTTCTTGAGTGCGAGCAAAATATTGAACATACTGTTCACAGAATATTCATAAAAATGGCTGTAACAGACAAAATGAGACTTGAACTAAGGTGGTGGATAGAAAATGTGAAAATTCAGGAACGAGTTATAGATCAGGAATATCCAGAGTAGAGCATAATATATGATGCAACTTTACTTGGATGGTCAGGTAATTGTCTTAGAAATAATGGCGTCGAGTCTGTCAGTTCGTGCTTTTTGTCGCTCAAGGCAAAATTTGCATGTTCAAGTTTTATCAGACAATACTTGCGCTGTTGCACATGTTCAAAATATGAATGGCACCAGATTAGTTGAATTTAATAATATTGTTAAAGATTTGCTTGTGTGATTTATGCATAGAAAAATTTGGCTCTCCGCGGGTCATGTTCCTGGAAAACAGAATGCGGCTGACTTTTTCTCTCGGCATTTCAATGACAATTTAGAATGGCAGTTAAATGTAGATATTTTTCAAGACTTGTATCAGTTTGGGGCCTACCAGAAATTGAGATGATTGCATCAAAAGACTTCATTGGCAAATAAGTCGATGTGTCGCCTGGACACCAGATGATGATGCTATTCATATTGATTCATTTTCATGTGGCTGGTCAGGATTTTTTTTATATTTTCTGTCCTTTAAGTCTGATCAGCAGAACTCTCGCCAAGCTGAAAAAGGACAAATGCGAGGCCATTATGATAGAACCACTTTGGCCAACACAGAATTGGTTGACCAGGTTCCTGGAACTTCTTTTATTTTTTAGTGTTTCCTGTCAACAATACAACACTTCTAATTTAGAACACGGAAAAAGTTCATCCACTTGTCGGAAAAACATATCTAGTAGCTTCGAGGTTATCAGTAAATGTTTCCAAGACAAACATTTCTGAACAAGCTACCAATATCACGTTGGCACCATGGAAGCCATCTACACAAAAACAATACTATTTGTAGAAATATAGCGGGAGTATACCAGTTCTTATACTTGGAGCTTTGAAGTCTCATGTTGTCTCGGAAGTAGTATGACGTAGTACACACCCCCCCCCCCACAATAAACAAATACTTAACAAGTTGGTGTTTGGTTTGGGATTCTATGAAGTCATATAACTAGGGTTTTGGCTTTTAACAACTGAATATTCTATACGCACATAGTAATATCCATATACAAAAACCAAACTGCACAAAGTCAGTAAGGGAGGAAAACCAAATTGGAAGAGCATGTGATCTCTTCAGTAGTTATATGACTCGTTTGTTTAGGGGATGGAACACAAAAGATGTACACCCAGTAAATCATCTCCGGTTGAGAACTAGAATGTCATATGTAACAACAGACGTATGACTTACGTGTACGCCTGTCTTGGCGTTCCTCTTTCATTGGAGCTTCTTCAGAAGGTAACAGTACGGCTGTGAAAATTGGAAATAGAAAATAAGCAATTACGAATTATAAATGGGACTACGTTATATATAATTTATATATACATATATCGTTGGTTGATCGTAGTTGTCGTGCATTTTGTTCTTTAAAAAATAACTTGGTCGCCCTTTGATGCTGTGCATCACGGCTTTTCATACTCGAACTTTTTTAAAAAAGAACATTGCGCTTAGAAACAGGCCAGTTTTAATTTATTTCGTCTTATTATTTTGCTTTAGTAAACTTAAATAAGCCTTCAAATCGTGTATTGCTCATTTCATGATAATACCCATTTTGCTCTTCAGAAATGTAGAAATATATGTATATGAGAACAGGGATGGATCCAGGGATGGGGATGGGGTAATGCATTTACCACTAACCAGGTAAATGAGTTGTGAAACACAAACATGTAAGCTTAAAATATTATACTTTTAATGTAAATGTTGTCTGTTTACAGCTTAGGTCGAAAGTAGGGTCTCTTACTGAGCATATATATTTATATGTATAGTATTTACTGCGATAAAGTTGAATGGTTCTTGATTCATACCACCACCCCTCCACCAAAATTTTCTGGATCAGCCCCTGTGTGAAAAAGAGAAATGTGGATTTGCAAACACCCATACCAAAACAAAACTCCACACATATATACTCATAACTACATTGGAATCGGGTTTCTACAAGATCACTTAAGTAGAAGGTGTTGCGAATTTACCTATATCAATTGTATGTAGGTCGGTAGGTATGTAGGAAGGTATATAAAGGTCAGGATCAGGTAAATGTTTGTATTTTATACTAAGGCTGCTTGCTTACCACAATTTTGTTCGTCGGATCTGTCATAACAATCAATCGTTTGATCACACTTGAAAGACTGCCCAATACACAACTTTCCATCAAGGCATCGGAATTCTCCGACCTTACATACAGCTGTAAACAGAAATCGAAAATATCTTAAAATGAAGTTATGCAGCATTTACGAGGCTTTTAAACATGTACTATGTTTGCAACTGTGATATATATTTTTTTGTAAAACTTACAACACAATTTATAGATCGTATTTTTCAAGAAAATAAGTTTTACGAACCAAGACACCAACCAATGATACATTTTCTTCCATTAATAATATTTAATACATTATCAATGCAGTTGCACAGATGCCGACGGCGGTCATGGTTAAGCTTTGTTTCAACTATCGATCGGATTAATTCTATCCAGCCCGCTATATTAAGTATGTTTATAGACCCTCAAATGCTGCAGTTGCCGACGGCGGTCATGGTTAAGCTGTGTTCCAACTATCAATCAGATTGATTCTATCCAGGCCGATCAAAAGGTCTGGGACATTGAAAGAATGTCGGGTACAGGTCAGTAACAGTCGGAACAAGTTGGGTACAGGTCGGGGACAGGTGCACGGCATGTCGGTTACAGGTATGGGATAGGATAAGGCTAGTCGAGTACAGACTCATGACAGGTGGGGGTGGGGCAAATGGGTTACAGGTCGTTGACAGTGTTGAAGGTACGGTACAGTCAGGACAGTGGTGTAGAAAAGGAAAGTCAAGCACAAGTCTGGGAAGGAGTAAGCAAGTCAGGAACAGGGTGCTGGAAGTGGTGGCCAAGCGCGCTCATGTCGGGGATAAATCGAGGCAAGCTTGTGATCGGTCAGGAATGTCTGTGTTGGTCGGTACATCAAGGCTTTCTTCCGGATAATTTTCTACATGAAACGGAATAATGAAGCGATCAGGAAGTCAATCTCTCTAAAGAAAATCAGAACATTTTTTCAGCACTACGATTGCTCGATGGTTTTTCCCGATCAGTTACTTATTCAAAACAAACTTAGCTTATGGCATTGGACAGTTTAGTTCGATCCGCCTTTCATGTTGGTTATTACAGGTGAACAACAAAGTAGTCTGATTGGATAAAACACTGATTGCATCAATATTTTTCTAAACAAGAAACGCATAAAAAATTAACGACTGACCACATTCTGCCACCACCATCGCACTAAATTTTATCATTTTACTTGCGGCTTGCTAGGTTGGAACCTAACCTCACTTGGTTATTAGACGTATAGTTTGTTATCAATTTTAACATAGTATAGTTTGTTGTAAACTTAATCATGTTTCTTTTGCATTGATGAGTAAATAAAGCATATGCATGGTAAATGATTAATTAGTAAAGTTTAGGCTGCGTTTTGCAATGCCATTTAAGTGCTTCTTAAATAATATCTGAACACAATAATTAAACTAAACAAGCATTGAAAAAAATCAATTTGTCGATATAAGATATCGTGCGAATTTAATATTTCCAAAAAGTGACTTTATTTTACCTAAGTACTATAAAGGCATTTAAACAGTTTTATTTATTTTTGTTACATCGCACCGACAGACTAATGGTCAAACTGGAGAGGTCCAGCTGTTAATTGTGGACCCCAGACAAATGCCTGACTAAAACTACCGTTTACATAATGTAGAAACTATATACATGTAGAATGGATAGTTAATTTGGATACTACAGTTTGTGCTACCTTGATTGAAGAAAGCATCTTTTACAAAGACGATTAAAATGATGATAATTAAATTGTTGATGGTGTTTATGATTAAGATTGTTTGTATGTCAAATTGCTTATGCGTACTTATTGCTTAGACTGGTATAAAAGTTTCGTCGAAACCTGAAAAATAAGTGAAAGTTCTGACCACAAAATATGATAGCAACGCGTTTTTAGGGTCAAAATCAGACCCTAAACTGCGATACACAATATATGTATAAAAAGGCGTTCGCAGAAAGCTTGGTCATGTCATTTTGGCGAGAGGGATGATTTAGTTAATCTGCACAACAGCGTGAACACATGTAAAAAAACATTTTGTAATTTGGCACCATCGTTGCTGCTGATGTTAAAGGAGAAGAGCAAACATTGCAACATGTACATTTTGGCTGGAGCCTCTCAATAAGAGCGGTGTTGCATACGTTTTTTTTTGGTCTTTGTCTTTGTTTTTGTTGCTGTTGTTTTTATTGTGTGTGTTTTTTTCTAATAAATATAGGAATTTCAACAATTGTTGCAAATGCTGGAATAATTATTAATACAAACGGTTGACATTTGAAAAAAACAATTGAAACAACAGCTTTTGCAATATTTTGTTAAATTGACGAGGTATTAATTCTTCGCAAACATGTATTCTTTGAAGTTATATATATATATGTTATCGATATTTAGAAAAAGGTCTAAAGAGCACAGAGGTCCCCTCATTTTCAAATAATCGACATATATTCACTGAATATTGTAAGATATCCGATTATATAATTTATTGAATAAGATTTAAGTTATTTTCAACCATTAGAGTCATAGACACCTGCAAAACAAATATGACCTCTTCCCATTTCTCATTTTTATTGAAAGAGCTTTTTGACATATCAATTGATATGCAATCCCAGCATTTGCAGTAATTGGTGAAAGAAAGAAACATATGAAAGTTGCTAAGAGCATATTTTCTATCAAATTTAAGTAATTTTCAACCATTACAGCGGGTTTCTGAAGAGAAATTTCAGTATCGACCAATTTTCGCCCAAACCCGTGTTTTCGACATTTAACATTCTTAAAGTTTAGACAAATGTCTTTGTTTTTATCAAATAACGTTGTTAATATCTTCTTTTTTTTTCAAAGTAATTTGCACTCCTATTGATTTTAATTTTTTAACGCAAAACTTGTTGGACATTTAAACTTTTTTGCCATAATCCTAGTATTTACAACAATTATTGATAAAGTCGAAAATAATTCAAACGTCGCAGACTTATTTGAAAGTTGCTTAGAACATAATTTCTATATTATTTAAATCTTTTCACACCATTAACATCGCTTCTTGGTGAACATTTCACCAGCGACCATTGTCCGCCAAAACCATTTTTCGACAACAAAACATTATTTTTCTTGTTGAATTTACGAAGATTTGTTGTTGTTTTTTTTAATCATTAAAAACTAACATAAATAAATATCTGCAAAGAAATTATAGCTTCTTTTGATTTAATGCTTTTATTGCAATAAAGTTACTTAAAAAACTCCTAGACATGACAACCATTTTCGGCAATAGTTGTTGTAAACCTAGTTAAAATCGGAGCTGGTGCAAACTTCAAAATCATCTGAATGTTGCTTAGAACATGTTGTTTTTATCAAGTTTAACTATAACATTTACATCGGAATAAAAGAATTAACAACGACCAATTTTCACCCAAATCCATGTTCGGCTTTAACGTCATTATATACATTTGTCGTAATTTCTTTGTTGTTTTTTATCAATAACTGTCTAAACAAATACACTTTTTCAAAGAATAACACCCTCTTCTGATATTTGTATTGTAAAAACTGCTATTGCAAAAGGACATGTCAACCTTTTGTTTTCAGTAATCTACAGATTTGCAAAAATTGTTGCAATTCCAGTTTTTATTGCAAAAATGGTTGCTACAGATTTCTAGAAAAGTTCAGTTTAGGACCAAACAAGCCTTTAGTAGTTTGAAGGTGAAATGGGACACGTATTACGATAAATACAACTGGTAAGCCATAAAATAGGATATCAAGACATAACAAAAAAAATACAACAGCTGCGGTAATTTCACAGAGAAAAATTAACTTATCCACCTTGTTCAAACGGGAACATAAATAATTGTAATTAAAATAATCAAACTGACGTTGATTGTGTATTATTTGTATATCTCATTTTTATAGATAGTTTGCATGTTTCATTGGTGGTTATCTTTTTCATGCATGTATGACAAACATACATACAAATAGGATCATCTTCATATGCGATGTCCACGATGCTATTAGAATGCATGGCTCTTTTTATAGAAAACACTCGCTAAGACTTGACAATGCAAATTATGATATTGTCTGCTGCATTATTTATTCACAGTGATATTTAAACACCGAATTGACATATTAGACTGTTGGCACTTAACCAGGTGATAATTTTATTTGTACTTACGTATTAGACGTCGTAACATCTCTTACCTCCATATGGAGTTGTCGATTGGACAGTTGCAACGAACAGTGTTGATTTTGTTGTCGCTCTTTTTGTAGTTTTAGTCAGCTTTGGTGTTGCAATGGTAGTGGCAGTTGACAATTTGGAGTTTGGAACAATTGTTTCTGTCACATGTTTAGTTGAGGTGGCCGTTTTCGTTTGTTCTGTGGTTGTTGCTAGGCTAAATGATGTTGTTGTTGATGTTGGTAAGTTCGTTGCTGGCTGTAACGATGTTGTTGATGTTGGTCGGCTCGTTGCTGGCTGTAACGATGTTGTTGATGTTGGTTGGTTCGTTGTTGGCTGTAACGATGTTGTTGTTGATGTTGGTTGGTTCGTTGCTGGCTGTAACGATGTTGTTGTTGATGTTGGTTGGTTCGTTGTTGGCTGTAACGATGTTGTTGATGTTGGTTGGTTCGATGTTGGCTGTAACGATGTTGTTGTTGATTTTATTTGGTTCGTTGTTGGCTGTAACGATGTTGTTGATGTTGGTTGGTTCGTTGATGGCTGTAACGATATTGTCGTTGTTGTTGGTTGGTTCGTTGATGGCTGCTGTTGTGTAGTTGTTATCGTGTGTTGTGTTGTTGGTGTAGTGTATTTTGTTATTGTCGTGTGTTGTGTTGTTGTCGGTTGTTGGGTTGTTGTTAGTAGTTGTGTAGTTGGTGTCGGTTGATGTGTCTTTGTTGTCGTTTGTTGTGTCGTCTGTCTTTGTGTTGCTGTCTGTGTTGTTGTAGTCAGTTGCTGTGTTGTCGGCTGTTGTGATGTTGAAGTCGGTCTTTGTGTCGTTGTCTGTTGTCTTGTTGTGGTCGGTTGTTGTGTTGTCGGCCGTTGTGTTGTTGTTATTGGCTGCTGTGTTGCTATTTGTTGTGTTGTTGTCTGTTGTGATGTTGTGACAGTTTGGTGTGCGGATGTCGTCTGTTGTGTCGTTGTTATCGTTTGTTGTGTTGTCTGTTGTGTTGTTGTCTGTTGTGGTGTTGCTGTCATTTTACTTCTTATTGTTGTAAATTGTTGTGTCGCTTGTACAGTTGTCGTAGATGGCGCAGCTGTAGTTGCTTTTTGTAGGTAAGGGGAATGAATGCATCTTACAATGATAAGAGGTTCCAGTCCTTTTCCTGAAAACGTGAAATAGAACAATTATAGCTAAAACAGTGACTTTCATAGGCGAGCCCTCTCAAACGCCTTATTTTAATATCCTTGACGTAGTTGATTTCAAAACATACATAACAGATACACATACGGATAAGAAAGATACACAGACGGACAAAGAAGACACACACGGAGAAAAAATACACATTGACGAACAAGAAGGACACACAGTCGGACAAGACACACAGACGGACCGACGGACAAGATAGATAAGACAGACGCACTGGTCAACAAGACAGACCTACTGACGGACAAACAAAACACGCCGCTTTACATACCTGGCACCAAAGTTTGATTCACAGTTACTGAAGTTTCTGAAACGGCAACCATACAAATTAATGTTTAAAGAAAGTAAGTAAAATACTTAACCTCGTTATCACTATCGTAACCATCATCTCCATCATCACCATCACCTTCATCATCACCATCATCGTCATCATTATCATCGTAATCAGCATCACCAGCATCATCATCAGCATCATCAGCATCATCAGCATCATCATAACCCAAATCCTCCTCATCATCATTCCTATCCTCCTTCGCGTCATCATTATGATGTTTATTAGCGGGTATAGGCGGGTGCAAAAAAAAATCCCCAAACCTAACACAATATCAATCAAGTCTAGATTTCACATACATGTACATTCAGCGCATGCGTCAAAAAGACAATACTATAGGGGCATTTAATCACTATGCAAAATTGTTTGAGAGAATATATTTGCGAAACAAGAATAAAAATCACTTTATATGTTCATTCTTTCCAAATCTATAAATGAGCATGGTAGTGATCCTGCTAAAATAGATATTGACGTCAGAGGGAACTACATTGATGACGTAATAATGTGATCTCAAAAGTTAGTTTTCACGTAGTTTAATTAGTTTAAAATTAGCTAAGTGTGCAGCGCGAAGGGGATAGGAACTACAAATTTGCAATGGCAATTGGGGTATTAAGCTTTTAACATAGATGTAGGGCACCAATAAATATTTGGTTGGAGAAAGAAATGACCCAACCTATCAGATTACACCTATAAAGGCATTTCTGATTTTCTATTTCTAATAGTTTGCATCGATCATCAATAATGTCAAGTAAAAGTATTAAAATCAATCCTTAGTTTGCGGCACGAATTACGTTCTTAGTAATAACAACAATTGCACAACCGGTAGTAGTAGGCTAAAACATACAGTTTGTTTGGCAACATTCTCCTCAAGTCCAAGTTATACAGATTTCAAATTGTGTTTATGTAGTTTAACATTATCCTTGTGTGTGTTTCTCTCAATTAAGTGCTTTATATATATACCGACCCGACCAGCACTAACACGTATCTATTGACTGTTCCAACCAACGTATAGGATAGCAGATATGTATCTAAATTTATCTGAAAAGAAAATTCCTTATTACGAACCTCCGCAATATTTGCCCGATTCATCGGACTGGTCGCTGCAGTCATAAACACCGTTACATCTGCGACTAGGGTCTATACACTGACTGTTGTCATCACAAGCTACGTGTCCCTCCAGACAAGATACTGACACTGCAAGTACACAGACATGCTTGTATAGTCATTATGTGCACACTGTTTACTTAATAATACTTTATTCGGCAGCAGTAAAATGTCACCTTATTACTCCACAATTTATTTACCCCACTAGCTAGAAAGTGTCGTGCACGCTACAAGTTAATATGTACAATACTAGCTGCCAGGTGTTGTCTACGCTACAACAAGTTATGTACAATACTAGCTGGCAGGTGTTGTCTACGCTACAAGTTATGTACAATACTAGCTGGCAGTGGTTGTCTACGCTACAACAAGTTATGTACAGTACTAGCTGGCAGGTGTGGTCTACGCTACAACAAGTTATGTACAATACTAGCTGGCAGGTGTTATCTACGCTACAACAAGTTATGTACAATACTAGCTGGCAGTGGTTGTCTACGCTACAACAAGTTATGTACAATACTAGCTGACAGTGGTTGTCTACGCTACAACAAGTTATGTACAATACTAGCTGGCAGGTGTTATCTACGCTACAACAAGTTATGTACAATACTAGCTGGCAGTGGTTGTCTACGCTACAACAAGTTATGTACAATACTAGCTGGCAGTGGTTGTCTACGCTACAACAAGTTATGTACAATACTAGCTGGCAGGTGTTGTCTACGCTACAAGTTATGTACAATACTAGCTGGCAGTGGTTGTCTACGCTACAACAAGTTATGTACAGTACTAGCTGGCAGGTGTGGTCTACGCTACAACAAGTTATGTACAATACTAGCTGGCAGGTGTTATCTACGCTATAACAAGTTATGTACAATACTAGCTGGCAGGTGTGGTCTACGCTACAACAAGTTATGTACAATACTAGCTGGCAGGTGTTGTCTACGCTACAACAAGTTATGTACAATACTAGCTGGCAGGTGTTGTCTACGCTACAACAAGTTATGTACAATACTAGCTGGCAGGTGTTGTCTACGCTACAACAAGTTATGTACAATACTAGCTGACAGGTGTTGTCTACGCTACAACAAGTTATGTACAATACTAGCTGGCAGGTGTTATCTACGCTACAACAAGTTATGTACAATACTAGCTGGCAGGTGTGGTCTACGCTACAACAAGTTATGTACAATACTAGCTGGCAGGTGTTATCTACGCTACAACAAGTTATGTACAATACTAGCTGGCAGGTGTTGTCTACGCTACAACAAGTTATGTACAATACTAGCTGGCAGGTGTTGTCTACGCTACAACAAGTTATGTACAATACTAGCTGGCAGGTGTTATCTACGCTACAACAAGTTATGTACAATACTAGCTGGCAGTGGTTGTCTACGCTACAACAAGTTATGTACAATACTAGCTGGCAGTGGTTGTCTACGCTACAACAAGTTATGTACAATACTAGCTGGCAGGTGTTATCTACGCTACAACAAGTTATGTACAATACTAGCTGGCAGGTGTTGTCTACGCTACAACAAGTTATGTACAATACTAGCTTGCAGTGGTTGTCTACGCTACAACAAGTTATGTACAATACTAGCTGGCAGGTGTGGTCTACGCTACAACAAGTTATGTACAGTACTAGCTGGCAGGTGTTATCTACGCTACAACAAGTTATGTACAATACTAGCTGGCAGGTGTTGTCTACGCTACAACAAGTTATGTACAATACTAGCTGGCAGGTGTTGTCTACGCTACAACAAGTTATGTACAGTACTAGCTGGCAGTGTTTGTCTACGCTACAAGTTATGTACAATACTAGCTGGCAGGTGTTGTCTACGCTACAACAAGTTATGTACAATACTAGCTGGCAGGTGTTATCTACGCTACAAGTTATGTACAATACTAGCTGGCAGTGGTTGTCTACGCTACAACAAGTTATGTACAATACTAGCTGGCAGGTGTTGTCTACGCTACAACAAGTTATGTACAATACTAGCTGGCAGGTGTTGTCTACGCTACAACAAGTTATGTACAATACTAGCTGGCAGTGGTTGTCTACGCTACAACAAGTTATGTACAATACTAGCTGGCAGGTGTTGTCTACGCTACAACAAGTTATGTACAATACTAGCTGGCAGGTGTTGTCTACGCTACAACAAGTTATGTACAATACTAGCTGGCAGGTGTTGTCTACGCTACAACAAGTTATGTACAATACTAGCTGGCAGGTGTTATCTACGCTACAACAAGTTATGTACAATACTAGCTGGCAGGTGTGGTCTACGCTACAACAAGTTATGTACAATACTAGCTGGCAGGTGTTGTCTACGCTACAACAAGTTATGTACAATACTAGCTGGCAGTGGTTGTCTACGCTACAACAAGTTATGTACAATACTAGCTGGCAGGTGTTGTCTACGCTACAACAGGTTATGTACAATACTAGCTGGCAGGTGTGGTCTACGCTACAACAAGTTATGTACAATACTAGCTGGCAGGTGTGGTCTACGCTACAACAAGTTATGTACAATACTAGCTGGCAGGTGTTGTCTACGCTACAACAAGTTATGTACAATACTAGCTGGCAGGTGTTATCTACGCTACAACAAGTTATGTACAATACTAGCTGGCAGTGGTTGTCTACGCTACAACAAGTTATGTACAATACTAGCTGGCAGTGGTTGTCTACGCTACAACAAGTTATGTACAATACTAGCTGGCAGGTGTTGTCTACGCTACAACAAGTTATGTACAATACTAGCTGGCAGGTGTTGTCTACGCTACAACAAGTTATGTACAATACTAGCTGGCAGGTGTTGTCTACGGTAAAACAAGTTATGTACATTATTAGCTTGTAAGCATTGTGTAAGTTACAGAAAGTTGTATATACTAGCTTGCTGGTGTCGTGCACGGTACAACACGATATTAACAGCACACGCTAGCATATTTTGTCCAAGGTTTAGCAAGCTATGTATAACACTAGTTAGCAGGTGTTGTACACGGTGCAAGAAGTAATGTACATCACTTCTTACCAGTTGTCGTGCCTGGTGGAAGAAGCAATGTACACCAATACCTAGCAGATGTCGTGCCAGGTGGGAGAAGTAATGTACACCAATACCTAGCAGTTGGCGTGCCAGGTGGAAGAAGTAAAGTACACCAATACCTGGCAGATGTCATGCCAGGTGAAAGATGTAATGTAAACCTCTACTTAGCAGTTGTCGTACAAGGTGAAAGAAGTAGTGTAAACCTCTACTTAGCAGTTGACGTACAATGTGAAAGAAGTAATGTAAACCTCAACTTAGCAGTTGACGTACAATGTGAAAGAAGTAATGTAAATCTCTACTTAGCAGTTGACGTACAATGTGATAGAAGTAATGTAAACCTCTACTTAGCAGTTGACGTACAATGTGAAAGAAGTAATGTAAACCTCTACTTAGCAGTTGTCGTGCCATCTGGAAGAAGTCATGTAAACCTCTACTTAGCAGTTGTCGTGTCAGGTGAAAGAAGTAATGTAAACCTCTACCTAGCGGTTGTCGAGTCAGGTGGAAAAAGTCATGTACACCAATACCTAGCAGATGCCGTGCCAGGTGGAAGACGTAATGTACACCAATACCTAGCATATGCCGTGCCAGGTGGAAGAAGTAATGAACACCAATATCTAGCAAATGTCGTGCAAGGTGCAAGACGTTATGTACACAACTTATTAGCAGTTTTCGTGCCAGGTGGAAGAAGTAATGCACACCCAAATCTAGCAGATGTCGTGCCAGGTGGAAGAAGTAATGTACACCAATATCTAGCAGATGTCGTGCAAGGTCCAAGACGTAATCTGTACCAATACCTAGCAGATGTCGTGCCAGGTACAAGACGGAATGTATACAACTACTTAGCAGATGTCTTGCCAGTTGGAAGAAGTAATGTACACCAATACCTACCAGATGTCGTACCAGGTGGAAGAAGTATTGTACACCACTACTTAGCAGGTGTCGTACCAGGTGGAACAAGTAATGTACACCAATACCTAACAGATGTCGTGCCAGGTGCAAGAAGTAATGTACACCACTACTTAGCAGATGTTGTGCCAGGTGCAAGAAGTAATGTACATCACTACTTAGCAGATGTCGTGCCAGGTGCAAGAAGTAATGTACACCACTACTTAGCAGATGTCGTGCCAGGTGCAAGAAGTAATGTACACCACTACTTAGCAGATGTTGTGCCAGGTGCAAGAAGTAATGTACATCACTACTTAGCAGATGTCGTGCCAGGTGCAAGAAGTAATGTACACCACTACTTAGCAGATGTCGTGCCAGGTGCAAGACGTAATGTACATCACTACTTAGCAGATGTCGTGCCAGGTGCAAGAAGTAATGTACACCAGTACCTGGCAGATGTCGTGCCAGGTGCAAGAAGTAATGTACACCAGTACCTGGCAGATGTCGTGCCAGGTGCAAGAAGTAATGTACATCGCTACTTAGCAGATGTCGTGCCAGGTGCAAGAAGTAATGTACACCACTACATAGCAGATGTCGTGCCTGGTGGAAGAAGTAATGTACACCAGTACCTGGCAGATGTCGTGCCAGGTGCAAGAAGTAATGTACACCAGTACCTGGCAGATGTCGTGCCAGGTGCAAGAAGTAATGTACATCGCTACTTAGCAGATGTCGTGCCAGGTGCAAGAAGTAATGTACACCACTACATAGCAGATGTCGTGCCTGGTGGAAGAAGTAATGTACACCAGTACCTGGCAGATGTCGTGCCTGGTGGAAGAAGTAATGTATACCAGTACCTGGCAGATGTCGTGCCAGGTGCAAGAAGTAATGTACATCGCTACACAGCAAATGTCGTGCCAGGTGCAAGAAGTGATGTACATCACTACTTAGCAGATGTCGTGCCTGGTGGAAGAAGTTATGTACACCAGTACCTAGTAGATGTCGTGCCAGGTGCAAGACGTACACCGCTACTTAGCAGATGTCGAGCCCGGTGCAAGAAGTAAATACACCATTACTTAGCAGAGGTCGAGCCCGCTGCAGGAAGTAAGTACACCACTACACAGCAGATGGTCTGCCTGTTGCAAGAAGTAAATACACCACTACCTAGTAGATGTCGAGCTCGGGTGCAACAAGTAAGTACACCACTACACGGCAGATGCTGTGCCCGGTGCAAGAAGTAAATACACCACTACCTAGTAGATGTCGAGACCGGGTGCAAGAAGTAAGCACACCACTATATAGCAGATTCTGTGCACGGTGCAAGAAGTAAATACACCCCTGCCTTGCAAATGTCGTGCAGTGTGCAAGAAACAGTGTGCACTACTATCCAGCATATGCCGAGCCCGGTGCAAGAACTTATATACACCACTACCTAGCATATGTCGTGGTCGGTGCAAGAACTTTTGTACACCACTACCTATCAGATGTCGTGTCCGGTGCAAAAAGTAATGTACACCACTACCTAGCAGACGTTGCCGGTACAAGAATTATTGTACATCACTAACTAGTAGGTGTCGCAACGGTGCAAGAACTAATTACACTACTACCTAGCTAGCGTCGTGTCCTGTGCAGAAGTTATGTTCACAACTACACAGCAGATTTCCTGCACGGTTTAATAAGTTATGTACACAACTACACAGCAGCTTTCCTTAGCGGTACAAATTATGTATGCCAGTGTCTTGCAAGGGTCAATGTACTTTATGAATCAACTATGACTGAGACACCTTGCGTCACCTATCTTGATTATTAATTTTTCTTTTCCGCATATACTGTTTACTTGTTAATCTTGTATAACTGATGGTTAATGCCTCTGTTACACCAAAATAGTTCTTAGAACGTTCGATCCCGTTCTACAAAAATAGTAGGACTAGTTTGGAACTTTCTAGGACGTGTACAAAATGCCAATATAACGACCAAAGTTAGTGCCCTAACAGTTCCCAATACTTCTATCTAGTCCCTATTCAGTCTACAGTCTTTTCTTACAACGTTCAGATCCGGTAAAATTGTCGCATTTTCCCGACGGGGCACCGTTTTCAACCATTTCAAACTCAACATCCGTTCTAGCTAACTCGTAACTCGACCATTCCGTTCATAGGCAGTTTAACTCGTTCTGAATACGTTCTCATCTCATTTCTAGTCCGTCCAGAACGTAACGACAACCACGTTTTGACATGACGCTTATCAGAATCCACCACGTGTGTGCCAGTTCTCATTCACGTTCGACGCTTAAAGTGATCAGCATGCCTCCAAAAAATGTAAGATGACGTGTCCTACAGTCTTGTTTCTGGTGTTAATCAAGGTCTTACCCAATAAGCTTTTTGTCTTCTTCTTCGTCTGTCCCGTTCTACCAGTTCATTGTATTCTCGCTCTGCTACATAATTTGTACGAAGCTTACATTTAAAGTAATCACCGCTGCAAAATTATCATGAATATAAAATGAACATACTGAAAACTTTAGGAACTGTATGAAAAACTGTTGCAAACGTGTTTCGAACTTCTGATTTTTTTTAAAGTTAAGACTGAATAAGCAACGCACTTAGGAAGTAATGCGGTCAAAGTAAATCTGTAAACGAGTTGAACGAACTGCCAACGAATTCGGTCGGTGTGCACACGTATTACTGGACTAATGCTCGATCTCATCACGTTAAAGAAAGTTCTTAATACGATCTTAGTACGGTAATTCTTTTGGCAGTAGGTCTGTTCCATTTTAATTACGTTGTCACGGACAAATGGCAGCCCGGAATTTTTGGCCATGTTAAAAATTCTGAAACACCATTCCTGTTCAAACCTGAGCTCGTTCATTAAGTTCGGAATCAGATTTTAAATCGTCCCTTCTACGTCCACTCCCGTTTGCAAACAGATCGGTCCTGTTCGGCTACATTTTTCAGAACGTAGTAAGAACGAGTTTGGTGTAAATGGGGAATAAACTATCCACAATGTTCCTTCTTACCGCATGTCTGTTCATCCGAGCCGTCAGAGCATTCTGGGAAGCTGTCACAAACTGAAGATTTGGGTACACACTCTCCAGAGCGGCACTGGAACTTATCAGGGGCGCAATAAACTGGAAATAAAGAAAATAATAAGTAAAAACACGTGTACGATTGTTTTAAACAGGCACACTCATATGAATCAAAGACCTAAGGGTCCGCAATGACGTTTAGCATTTGTACTGTATGTAAAGATGTGAACAGAGACATAGAGAATAACAGGTTAGTGTTGATATTGATAAATGTTATCATGCGAGGCTAAGAAAATCAGAAAGCACGAGGCAAGCCTCGTGCTTTCTGATTTCCGAGCCGAGCATGATAACATTTATCTATATCAACACTAACCTGGTAATATTTTTATCCCACCATCAACAGCTTTCAAAGGGAAATATTTAAATTTACCGCTACTGCTCCTCCCTTACATGATCTGACATTCCAATGCAATACACGAAATTCATGCGCGAGGAATAGAGTAATTCGGCTATAAGAAATAGTTCTATTTTACAATAAAAAAATAAGACAATAAACATGTTATTTCTTTTATTTTATTTGCGCTATACATAAGGTTGTAATTCTATTGATTACGATAACTAAAATAATGGTTAGAAAAAAAGAACAACGAAAAATCACATCCTCGTGTAAAGTTACACATGCAGTGTGTAATGTCAAGGTCGTGTAACATTAAAGTTGCTACGCACTTGGCATTAAGAAACGCGAATTACATTCGAGGTTTGTGTGTGTTTGTGGATATTACAAACAGTAGCTCATGGATTTTAATTGTTGATGACATTGAAATTATGAAAATTGAATATAGCGCTTTAAAATTTTGAAGATAGTTGTGTTTTGGACAGGGTGACTTGCGAATTTTGGAGTAATGTTGGGATTGGAGGTGGTAAGTTGGTGTTCATGTTTACGTCTAGAAACTGTGATTTCTTTAGCACATTTGTCCAGATCTTTGCAGTCAGCTGTATTTGGTTCGACTAATGATCGAGCTCTATCTAAACCTTTTGAATGTTCATCATGTAACGACATTTGATCATCAGGGTCTGTCCTAAGATTAGGCAGATGATTGCAATCTGAGACAGATACCACAGATTCAAGATCAATTTCCTAATAAAAATGTTCGTATTAAAGCCAGATTTTGCCTCGAAATCCTCGTAGCTCATCTCTTCAACACTGCTTAGGTTTTTACACGATTCTTCATCACATTCTTTCAATTCGCACTAAATAACATCAAAACAACGGGGACTCGCATGATCTGACATTTCGACAGTTGTTTTTATTTTTCCAACTACAAATTCGTACTTTTTTATTTTATTACTATTACTAAACAATTTTAATCATGTTCCTGTAATACATGTTTTTGTTTCATTTTTCAAATAGATTTTTTTTTGGTTTTCAAATTTTCTATATCATTGTTAAATAAAACTTCGGAAGATTGCGAGGAACTGTCCGGTTAGTTTAGTCGGTTAAGACGCTGCTACTTAAGTTTTCAATCCTGCAGGACAGAGATCGAAACCGCTTTTATCCTCTTTATTTAAAAGCCTCTTTTGCTCTATTTAACCAATCTTTATATTATGGACATTTTGGGGTGACCATAAGCATAATTACGGGATAAATGAGTTTCGTTCTCATAAACATACCTGATCGTTTAGTCAAAAAAGTAGTCCGGCTTAGAGCAGGTGCGCGAATATCGGTTGATAAAGCTCATCTTTATCACACGGGTTATATCAACTGATATTTACAGAGATGGTGGGATAAAAAAGATCGTAAGATGTCAGTTATAAGGACAGAGGAGTGAATATTAACTGACTACGTGTTTAAAGTGATCTTTGAATATGTCCACTAGTTGAAATTGACTGTCGACTTAGTTATTGTATTTTAAGAATAGAGAAAACAATTGACTACTTGATTTTCAAGTATACGGCGACTCTTTGTTTTGAAAAGGTGTAAAATCATTTAATTCTTTAGACAAAAGAACCCCTAAATATCAATCAAGTTGGATTGCAAGTACCAAATTCAAAATACATTAAAAGGCTTGTTCCCTGGCAAAGTGAAAAATAAATGACTTCTGCCTCCTTCAAATATCTGCTTGCAAGCGGTATAAGGTGTCTGAAAAGTACCAGACAATTGTCTGCCATATAACATATTATTTATGTTATTTTTTTTGTTATAGAACTATGATGCTAAGTGTCAAACTAGTAAAGAATTTTACAATTTTCAGCTTGATTGTGTTAAGTACTGATGCTTGTATTTCAAATCCCATATAAATAAAACTTGTTTAAAAGCTTTTGTTAACTCAAATTTTTACTTACTCAAGTAATTTATTAACTTGAAGAATTTATTATCTTTATTAACCAAGTCATCTATTAATTTTGCACGAAATCACTACCGAAGTATTTGACAGGGGAGTAGTATTGATACAGGACCATACTTTCCGATGTTTGGGGCATTTTGTTAAGGCGTACATTTATAACATAGCTATATATCGCTATACGTATAATGTACGATTGCTACACAAGCCACCACCCCCGGGGCCGAGTGCACACTTTTCACATTTTTTTGCACATTTTCCAACCAATAGATAGTTTCCATGTGATGTCCTAGGCACGGATAAGAAAGTTTTAGGTAGCCATCTTTGAAGGCAGAAGCTAATGCAGGCCAAAATCTGGAAAAATATGTTATATTCATCTTGTCACTATGTTTTTATTTTTCAGTCTATTTTACTGAATTTTATATCAAATTTAACAGCTTTTATAATGTATGTTAAATATCAAAACTATATTTTGATAGTTCAAAAGGTACAAAAATACAAAAAAATACACTGTTCATTTTGTTTAAAGATGAGCCAATAATTTTGTTTATTTCTATGTACTAATTCTTTATGCATTTGTCAATTGTTAAAATAGTGTATTGTCAAAGTATGAATGTCAAGAGCTTTCCAACCAGCCATAGTATATACATAATTTTCAAAACTCGCATATTATCATAAACGTTATAGGAAGGTACGATGATTTTATGAATTCGGTCAATTCAGACAGCGAGTAAACTCTGCGATTCCAGTTTACCACCATCTCACTTCGGGTTTACATTTGTTCTTAAACATATAGCTGTGTGTATAGGTCTTTGCACGAATTAACCACAAGAACTATTTCGTGCTGCGCTGCATTGCTTGGGTTGTTAGGCGCAAGAAACGGAATTTGTATACGATCGCTATATACCCTCGAGCTTTCGCTCGACGTCATAAAATGCTGTTAACTCCTGGTTTAAAAAAGACTAGGCGACTAAATGCTTTTGATATCTTATGCTCTTATTCTAATAGTGTGCCAAAGAGCGAGGCATACTGAATTGCATCGACAAAAAAGTGGCAATACTTCGAGGAGCACTGGATAGTATTGTGATCAATAGTATATAGTGGATTAAGATAAACAGTGGATTAAGATAAAAACGACAAGGCAAAAATTATTGAATTTCTGAATGGGTGTCCTTTAAGAAATTATGAACAATGGAAATTGAAGTGTAAAACATATGCCATCTGTTTATAGATATATGGGATTTATCATGGGCCAAATCAAAAGGAAAACTAACTACACATGCAAAGAAGTCGATGCATACAAATAAGCATTTACCAGTCGAGTTTTGGAAAACTAAATAAACAAGCGCATTTAAACACATATTTGATTCCCTGGATACACCAATCTTGTTGTTATTGTTATTTGAGCAGAAGTGGGACATCAACCATGACAGTACACGTTCAAACGCTGTACTGTAAATATGTGTTGGATAAAACTATACCTTAAATGATTCTATAACAGTAAGTGAATGTGGTAGAATAAACTGCATAAGGTATAACAAATGTATGTTTAATGCATATAATACATGTGCCAACCTTTAAACATACCTACACCATCCACATATGCATACATATCAAATATATTGTTATATGACTTGACGTCAGGAGATCAAAATGCTGTTCATCTTTAAAACAGAACTTCGGTCCCACATGAATTAATCAAGGTGTACGTAGTGTCAGCGTTCTTAAATATAAAGTTCATTGCTAAACTTCGAATGATAGATACATCATACTTCTATGTTTACTCACACAAAAAACAACAACATTTGCATGTTTTCGCTTCTCAAATAATACGATAGACAGTAACGTGGCGGGTGCATGGCCCTAGGATGATGTTTACTTTCCTGTGCGTCTACCGGCATACCCCAGACCAGAATTCAGTAATCTCGCACGTTTAATTACTTCTGTTTAGTTTTCATTTTCAAGCTTTACAAGAAAGACATGTTTTATTTTGTTCCCTGTGAGAACTGAGTCGATCGTAGATAGATGTTAGTGCTGGAATCTCTGTAGATAGGAGATGTAATAAAGTATTGTGTAGTTATGTAGGGAGAAATATAAAATATTAAACATCAAATTCATGTAGGTACTTAAATGAAAGAAAAGTGGAAACTGATAATTTATTTTATTTTCTGCAATTGGAAAAATGAGGTCTCAACAAAAAAAACAACAACCAACAATTCAGTTCAGAACGAGTCGACAGTTCGTTTAACACTTTTTTCATTTCATTTACTGACATATTGCTACAATGCTCCTTTTGTTTTGAACCTCGAGTTAATACACGACCCACAAGAACAATCTTCTTTCGAAAGTCTCACCAAAACAATCTTATACTCACTAATAAAGCCACAGCGTTTATGAACCAGAATATTGTTGTAAATTGAAAATAAAAACGGTTCTCTCCCAGCAAATAAACCAGACCATGAACAGGCTCGGGCCTGAAACTTTTCCCTCCATGTAAATAAACAAGGCCATAAACAGGCTCGGGCCTGAAACTGTTTCCTCCATGTAAATAAACAAGGCCATAAACAGGCTCGGGCCTGAAACTGTTTCCTCCAAGTAAATAAACAAGGCCATAAACAGGCCCGGGCCTGAAACTGTTTCCTCCAAGTAAATAAACAAGGCCATAAACAGGCTCGGGCCTGAAACTGTTTCCTCCAAGTAAATAAACAAGGCCATAAACAGGCTCGGGCCTGAAACTGTTCCCTCCAAGTAAATAAACAAGGCCATGAACAGGCTCGGGCCTGAAACTGTTCCTTCCAAGTAAATAAACACGGCCATGAGCAGGCTCGGGCCTGAAACTGTTCCCTCCAAGTAAATAAACAAGGCCATGAGCAGGCTCGGGCCTGAAATTGTTCCCTCCAAGTAAATAAACAAGGCCATGAACAGGCTCGGGCCTGAAACTGTTTCCTCTAAGTAAATAAACAAGGCCATGAGCAGGCTCGGGCCTGAAACTGTTCCCTCCAGGTAAATAAACAAAGCCATGAACAGTCTCGGGCCTGAAACTGTTCCCTCCAAGTAAATAAACCAGGCCATGAGCAGGCTCGGGCCTGAAACTGTTTCCTCCAAGTAAATAAACAAGGACATGAGCAGGCTCGGGCCTGAAACTGTTCCCTCCAAGTAAATAAACAAGGCCATGAACATGCTCGGGCCTGAAACTGTTCCCTCCAAGTAAATAAACAAGGCCATGAACAGGCTCGGGCCTGAAACTGTTCCCTCCAAGTAAATAAACCAGACCATGAGCAGGCTCGGGCCTGAAACTGTTCCCTCCAAGTAAATAAACAAGGCCATGAACAGGCTCGGGTCTGAAACTGTTCCCTCTAAGTAAATAAACGAGGCCATGAACATGCTCGGGCCTGAAACTGTTCCCTCCAAGTAAATAAACCAGGCCATGAACAGGCTCGGGCCTGAAACTGTTCCCTCCAAGTAAATAAACACGGCCATGAACATGCTCGGGCCTAAAACTGTTCCCTCCAAGTAAATAAACAAGGCCACGAGCAGGCTCGGGCCTAAAACTGTTCCCTCCAAGTAAATAAACAAGGCCATGAACAGGCTCGGGCCTGAAACTGTTCCCTCCAAGTAAATAAACAAGGCCATAAACAGGCTCGGGCCTGAAACTGTTCCTTCCAAGTAAATAAACAAGGCCACGAGCAGGCTCGGGCCTAAAACTGTTCCCTCCAAGTAAATAAACAAGGCCATGAACAGGCTCGGGCCTGAAACTGTTCCCTCCAAGTAAATAAACAAGGCCATAAACAGGCTCGGGCCTGAAACTGTTCCCTCCAAGTAAATAAACAAGGCCACGAGCAGGCTCGGGCCTAAAACTGTTCCCTCCAAGTACATAAACAAGGCCATGAACAGGCTCGGGCCTGAAACTGTTCCCTTCAAGTAAATAAACAAGGCCATAAACAGGCTCGGGCCTGAAACTGTTCCCTCCAAGTAAATAAACCAGGCCATAAACAGGCTCGGGCCTGAAACTGTTCCCTCCAAGTAAATAAACAAGGCCATAAACAGGCTCGGGCCTGAAACTGTTTCCTCCAAGTAAATAAACAAGGCCATAAACAGGCTCGGGCCTGAAACTGTTTCCTCCAAGTAAATATACAAGGCCATGAACAGGCTCGGGCCTAAAACTGTTCCCTCCAAGTAAATAAACAAGGCCATGAACAGGCTCGGGCCTGAAATTGTGTCATCCCAGTAAATAAACTAGACCTTGAGCAAGCTCGGGCCTGAAACTATTCCCTCCAAGTAAATAAACACGACCATGAACAGGCTCAGGCCTGAAACTGTTTCCTCCAAGTAAATAAACAAGGCCATAAACAGGCTCGGGCCTGAAACTGTTCCCTCCAAGTAAATAAACACGGCCATGAACAGGCTCGGGCCTGAAACTGTTCCCTCCAAGTAAATAAACAAGGCCATGAACAGGCTCGGGCCTGAAACTTTTTTCTCCAAGTAAATAAACAAGGCCATGAACAGGCTCGGGCCTGAAACTGTTTCCTCCAAGTAAATAAACAAGGCCATGAACAGGCTCGGGCCTGAAACTGTTCCTTTCAAGTAAATAAACAAGGCCATGAACAGGCTCGGGCCTGAAACTGTTCCCTCCAAGTAAATATACAAGGCCATGAACAGGCTCGGGCCTGAAACTGTTCCCTCCAAGTAAATAAACAAGGCCATGAACAGGCTCGGGCCTGAAACTGTTTCCTCCAAGTAAAGAAACAAGGCCATGAACAGGCTCGGGCCTAAACCTGTTCCCTCCAAGTAAATAAACAAGGCCATAAACAGGCTCGGGCCTGAAACAGTTTCCTCCAAGTAAATAAACAAGGCCATAAACAGACCCGGGCCTGAAACTGTTTCCTCTTAGTAAATAAACAAGGCCATAAACGGGCTCGGGCCTGAAACTGTTTCCTCTTAGTAAATAAACAAGGCCATAAACGGGCTCGGGCCTGAAACTGTTTCCTCTTAGTAAATAAACAAGGCCATAAACAGGCTCGGGCCTGAAACTGTTCCGCTCCAAGTAAATAAACACGGCCATGAACATGCTCGGGCCTGAAAACTGTTCTCTCCAAGTGAATAAACAAGGCCATGAACAGGCTCGGGCCTTAAACTGTTCCCTCCAAGTAAATATACAAGGCCATGAACAGGCTCGGGCCTGAAACTGTTCCCTCCAAGTACATAAACAAGGCCATGAACAGGCTCGGGCCTGAAATTGTGTCATCCCAGTAAATAAACTAGACCTTGAGCAAGCTCGGGCCTGAAACTATTCCCTCCAAGTAAATAAACACGACCATGAACAGGCTCAGGCCTGAAACTGTTTCCTCCAAGTAAATAAACAAGGCCATAAACAGGCTCGGGCCTGAAACTGTTCCCTCCAAGTAAATAAACACGGCCATGAACAGGCTCGGGCCTGAAACTGTTCCCTCCAAGTAAATAAACAAGGCCATGAACAGGCTCGGGCCTGAAACTTTTTTCTCCAAGTAAATAAACAAGGCCATGAACAGGCTCGGGCCTGAAACTGTTTCCTCCAAGTAAATAAACAAGGCCATGAACAGGCTCGGGCCTGAAACTGTTCCTTTCAAGTAAATAAACAAGGCCATGAACAGGCTCGGGCCTGAAACTGTTCCCTCCAAGTAAATATACAAGGCCATGAACAGGCTCGGGCCTGAAACTGTTCCCTCCAAGTAAATAAACAAGGCCATGAACAGGCTCGGGCCTGAAACTGTTTCCTCCAAGTAAAGAAACAAGGCCATGAACAGGCTCGGGCCTAAACCTGTTCCCTCCAAGTAAATAAACAAGGCCATAAACAGGCTCGGGCCTGAAACAGTTTCCTCCAAGTAAATAAACAAGGCCATAAACAGACCCGGGCCTGAAACTGTTTCCTCTTAGTAAATAAACAAGGCCATAAACGGGCTCGGGCCTGAAACTGTTTCCTCTTAGTGAATAAACAAGGCCATAAACGGGCTCGGGCCTGAAACTGTTTCCTCTTAGTAAATAAACAAGGCCATAAACAGGCTCGGGCCTGAAACTGTTCCGCTCCAAGTAAATAAACACGGCCATGAACATGCTCGGGCCTGAAAACTGTTCTCTCCAAGTGAATAAACAAGGCCATGAACAGGCTCGGGCCTGAAACTGTTCCCTCCAAGTAAATAAACAAGGCCATGAACAGGCTCGGGCCTGAAACTGTTTCCTCCAAGTAAATAACCAAGGCCATAAACGGGCTCGGGCCTGAAACGGTTTCCTCTTAGTAAATAAACAAGGCCATAAACAGGCTCGGGCCTGAAACTGTTCCGCTCCAAGTAAATAAACACGGCCATGAACATGCTCGGGCCTGAAAACTGTTCTCTCCAAGTAAATAAACAAGGCCATGAACAGGCTCGGGCCTTAAACTGTTCCCTCCAAGTAAATATACAAGGCCATGAACAGGCTCGGGCCTAAACCTGTTCCCTCCAAGTAAATAAACAAGGCCATGAACAGGCTCGGGCCTGAAACAGTTTCCTCCAAGTAAATAAACAAGGCCATAAACAGACCCGGGCCTGAAACTGTTTCCTCTTAGTAAATAAACAAGGCCATAAACGGGCTCGGGCCTGAAACTGTTTCCTCTTAGTAAATAAACAAGGCCATAAACAGGCTCGGGCTTGAAACTGTTCCGCTCCAAGTAAATAAACACGGCCATGAACATGCTCGGGCCTGAAAACTGTTCTCTCCAAGTAAATAAACAAGGCCATAAACAGGCTCGGGCTTGAAACTGTTCCGCTCCAAGTAAATAAACACGGCCATGAACATGCTCGGGCCTGAAAACTGTTCTCTCCAAGTAAATAAACAAGGCCATAAACAGGCTCGGGCCTGAAACAGTTTCCTCCAAGTAAATAAACAAGGCCATAAACAGACCCGGGCCTGAAACTGTTTCCTCTTAGTAACTAAACAAGGCCATAAACGGGCTCGGGCCTGAAACTGTTTCCTCTTAGTAAATAAACAAGGCCATAAACGGGCTCGGGCCTGAAACTGTTTCCTCTTAGTAAATAAACTAGGCCATAAACAGGCTCGGGCCTGAAACTGTTCCGCTCCAAGTAAATATACAAGGCCATGAACAGGCTCGGGCCTGAAACTGTTTCCTCCAAGTAAATAAACAAGGCCATAAACGGGCTCGGGCCTGAAACTGTTTCCTCTTAGTAAATAAACAAGGCCATGAACAGGCTCGGGCCTGAAACTGTTTCCTCCAAGTAAATAACCAAGGCCATAAACGGGCTCGGGCCTGAAACTGTTTCCTCTTAGTAAATAAACAAGGCCATAAACATGCTCGGGCCTGAAACTGTTCTCTCCAAGTAAATAAACAAGGCCATGAACAGGCTCGGGCCTGAAACTGTTCCCTCCAAGTAAATAAACAAGGCCATGAACAGGCTCGGGCCTGAAACTGTTCCCTCCAAGTAAATAAACAAGGCTATAAACAGGCTCGGGCCTGAAACTGTTTTCTCCAAGTAAATAAACAAGGCCATGAACAGGCTCGGGCCTGAAACTGTTCCCTCCAAGTAAATAAACCAGACCATGAGCAGGCTCGGGCCTGAAACTGTTCCCTCCAAGTAAATAAACTAGGCCATGAGCAGGCTCGGGCCTGAAACTGTTCCCTCCAAGTAAATAAACAAGGCCATGAACAGGCTCGGGCCTGAAACTGTTTCCTCCAAGTAAATAAACAAGGCCATGAACAGGCTCGGACCTGAAACTGTTCCCTCCAAGTAAATAAACAAGGCCATGAGCAGGCTCGGGCCTGAAACTGTTCCCTCCAAGTAAATAAACAAGGCCATGAACAGGCTCGGGCCGGAAACTGTTCCCTCCAAGTAAATAAACAAGGCCATGAGCAGGCTCGGGCCTGAAACTGTTCCCTCCAAGTAAATAAATAGGCCATGAACAGGCTCGGGCCTGAAACTGTTCCCTCCAAGTAAATAAACACGGCCATGAACAGGCTCGGGCCTGAAACTGTTCCGCTCCAAGTAAATAAACACGGCCATGAACAGGCTCGGGCTTGAAACTGTTCCCTCCAAGTAAATAAAAACGGCCATGAACAGGCTCGGGCCTGAATCTGTTCCGCTCCAAGTAAATAAACACGGCCATGAGCAGGCTCGGGCCTGAAACTGTTCCCTCAAAGTAAATAAACAAGGCCATGAACAGGCTCGGGCCTGAAACTGTTCCCTCCAAGTAAATAAACAAGGCCATGAACAGGCTCGGGCCTGAAACTGTTCCCTGCAAGTAAATAAACAAGGCCATGAACAGGCTCGGGCCTGAAACTGTTCCTTTCAAGTAAATAAACAAGGCCATGAACAGGCTCCGGCCCGAAGAATCTTTGGTGAGTGACACAGCCGTATTTATTAATATTATTTTACACAGCACTTACCATATAAGGATTTGCTTTGCATGTTATTGTATAGTTTGCGCCAACGGACTTTATTTACAAATGAAATATCCATCAATCTCTCTATAACGAATCGGTTTGAAAAATATCTAATTGCTAAGGCAAATGGTATATATATCGTGTTTCTAATTTGTATGTTTACGGTGTTCACGGATACTTTATCGCAACTCTATTTTTTCAGTGTCAGTAAGAAATTGTTGGTGAACAGTTAACCTAAAAGCGACAGCAGACTGATCGACACAATTTATCTTTCAGCACTATCTGCATTGCCCTTTATCATCACAATAACAAGATGGATTCATCTCCAAGAGCTAGCCTGATTGTTATCCTAACGCCCAAATTGTTCTTACGTGGTAACGGTCACGTTTTAGTTGCTGGCCTTGGAGCGGACGTTTGTGGTTCTAATCCAATAGAATTAAGATGGTTCAAGTCTGTTGCCCTGTTTTTACAGAACATCTTGGTTGTGTACAAAATGTCTTGGTTGTAAACAGAATGTATTGGTTGTGTACAGAATGTCTTGATTGTGTACATAATATTTTGGTTGTATACAGAATGTCTTGGTCTTGGTTTCGTACAGAATGTCTTGATTGTGTACATAACATCTTGGTTGTGAACAGAATGTATTGGTTGTGTACAGAATGTCTTGGCTGTGTACAGAATGTCTTGGTTGTATACAGAATATCTTGGTTGTGTACAGTTAAGCTCAAACTTTTCCCAGGCGTTAAATACATACCATATATTGTAATACCGATAGAAATGGTCCTAAGTAAGACATGAAAGTGATGTATTTTTAGTATGTTGATAAGCCACTTAAACAATTACAATAGTTCAGTTTAAAGGTGGTATGAGGCAGTTTTAACACATGTCCAATACATGAAACGACTTTTGTTTTGGAAGAATTGTGCATATTTGCTTCAAAAACTGATACTTTAGTTGAAGTAAAGGCTGTTTATAAAATCTCCTCAATTGTTATAGGGTACAAATCAAGGAAAATGTTGCATTAAATGTCCATAATTTCCAAATCTTTGTGTCGAATACAGTTGTGCACTGGTATCTTAGCCATCAATCACCATCAGCTGGAATCCATCTTTGAGTATTGCTATCCTTTAATTCCAGAACACTCTATTATGGTGGGGCTACAGTATTCAGAATTGCATGTTGGTAGCTACATGTAGCTCCAGCTCTGGTCATCTGTCAGTTTCCAGCGGTGCAAGTCGGCACGTGTTGGCAGAACATCATACACACTCCTCAACAGGAAGCTTATTCTGACCGGTTCCAGATTCCATATTTGAGTCCAGGTCAGCTTTCTTTCGAGCACTGTCCACCGAGTACAGCTTCCTTAGCTACCCAACTGCACCAGCTTTGACGCTCTGGGCTCATCCTCCTTTTTTTCTTATGACCTCTTGTACCATTGCTATTTCCTTCTGGGCGTAGCTTTGGGCCACTTGTCTATGTGTTGTATGCCAAGACCTTGTTGTTCTTCGTTTATGGTACCCATAATGTTCAGGTGTGCGAATCTGCATTGTGCTGCGTCCATGGCCCGGCTCACAGACCACTCCCTGCCTGTTCTCAGCTCAGTACCAGCTGTATTGGTACATGCATCGGGTGTGTGATTTAAAGTCATAAGCAGTCAAGCCTTGGCTACCTTAAACTCCTCTACAATTGACGATATGGGCAGCTGAAGTTTTCCTGCTGAGGAGTACAGTCCAAGTCCAGTGAACCTTGATATAAGTCAAAGCCAGCGCCGCTGATGTTTGCTGTCACCCGCTCTATACCCTCCTCCCACTTTTGATGTTGGAATCTCATATAACGTCAAGACCCTGCTGTGCGGAATGTTCCTTGTCGTCTGAAAGAGGACCCAAGCAATAGGTCTAAAAGCTCAGGATTCTTGCTGTCAGCAGTGTCATCCATTTACTGAAGATCTTCAATACTAAGTTGGGCTACCAGCCTGATGTTCACCTACATCTCACCTGATGTATCATCTGTGCGCTGTAATGGCTGCTTCTGTCTGGTGGACTTTTAGTCCTTTGACGTTTTACAGACACTTCCGCAATGGCATGTTGCTTCCACTGTGTTCTGTCTTCCAGTTCTTTGTCATTGTTCCAGCCGATACCAGTGGACCCGTCATGATGAGCTCTTCATCCTCCCCGCACCCCTACCCCCCACCCTCCCGGAGAGCTATTGTGATATGCCTCATCGTTTCTTTATATAAGCTCGATGAGAATTTCAGTAAAAAACAGATATCGATGTCAGAGCTGATTTCCCAGATGATCATGTAATGTGCTGTTAAAAGTTAGTGGTCACGTGCTTTTTAGTTTTATGTCAATTAGAACCGGTGTAGATAAACTGCCCTACCTATTATTATTATTATTATTACTATTATAATTAATAACAATCATAATAATCAGTAACGTTATTGTGTTCACTTACGTAACAGCTGTCTTCGTTTTTATACACTGTAACATAATTATTATGTTAAGAAAGAAAGGAAAAGCTCCTTTTTGTTCATTTATTTTAATGACAAAAAAGTAGATTACCAACTCTATCAACTGTAGTTAGTTATAAAACTTATTTTTTATTTGGAAATGTATTGGTTAGTAATTAACTAGTAATTGTTATAGTGTTAATACTTTTACAAGTTATTGTCATTGTTTCAAAGTGTGATCTCCGGACCCTTTAATACCTCAGCGTTAGCAACACCTTTATCTACATTTGGCCCATTCGACCTCTAGATTTAACGCAGGGCGGGCGCAGTGTTCTTTTGAAACGAAATAGTCCGGTATCTGGATATGGTTACCGTGCACAATCTCCATCCCCACGCCCTCTAGACTTTGTCATGGGTACCAAAATGTTCGTTAGTGTGTCTAGAAACAGAATCTCCAATGTACTAAAAACACACATTTGGGCTTTATGAAAACTTTTGGTTTCCATGGCAATCATCATGAAATTTTGATAGGAGTGTATGTGTAAAAATATGCTTATAACTTTTCAAAAAATGGCGATAGAAGTATACAACTGGTACTCAATTATAGTTTATTACATGACCATTATGGTCTTTTGTCAATTATGCAAATTTAGCACTTATGAATATATATTAATTTTAATGAGATTTTAAAAATATACTTTATTTTTGAAAAGTTGATAATATTTTTTTCATTTAAAAGCAATTTTCAAACAAACTCTTCCTTCCTTGAGTGGAGACTATCTCTAAACTAAGTTTTGGAATTATTAATAACGCAAATTATCCAGTATAAATATTCATATATCTTAATGAGAATCTAAGAACAGACTTTAATTTCGAGTAAGTTTATGAGAATTTATTTCATTTAAAAGCCATATTCAAGCAAACGTAACAGTTTAAAAATTAAATAGACAACTGTCGTAGTCTGACACTAGCTGATTCAAGTATTGTATTAATTGATCTATTTTTCCATATTTTACGACCTTGTATTTAATTTCTATGGAATTTTCATCATTGAGTTAAGTATGTTAAGTTGATAAGGAAGCCTGCTTGTAAACAGGTGTATTATACTGTGTTGCTCATAACTTACTGGTAAAATCAGTCTTAAACCATGATTGTATTGAAGACTATCACTAAGCCAAGATTTGAAATTAATAAGTATGCAAGGTAGCCTTAATCAATAATCACGAGCCTTAATTAAGAGGTAAAATGAATATATATTTTTAAATTGCTATATCTTTGTACGTCACATTTTCTTGAATAGTACCAGTTATTTCTCATGATAATAAATTTAATGTCTTTTAGATCTAAAAAAATGTTCTTTTGTAATAATTTTGCAATTGTGATGTGTAATTCTTACATTGTAATCAAGTGAACTAAAACAACGCAATGAATAAAAAATATGACCAAGGTGATGTGATAAAACTATACTTTTCTTCTGGTGTCTAATATTTTATCTGTTCAGTTAATGGTACTATTAACTTACCATAATTATATATGGGCCCAGTCAGAGAACACATCTGTTGCTCTTCATTTAGCCTTTTGTTTGGATTTTAGAAAATGCAATTGCTTCATTCAAGCTTAAAGTAAAACATAAATTAGAACGAAGTCTGGTTCATTGGGGACAGCAGATACAAGTGGAAGTTAAAAGGTAAATTTTGATTAGTACATTAATTTAGATAAAAAAAATCTATGCGGGGTCATAATCAAAGAATTTTCTGAAGATGATATCAAAGAGTACGTATACTTTTACGGCATTTTTAAATAAACTAAACGTATTTATCCCAGGTGACTTTGGTCACTTGATGATTTTAGGCCATGTGAAAACATTAATAAGTAATGTATAATATAAAACAGGTTGTCTGTAATTATAATTTGTATTAAATAAACTGGATTTATTATTTTCAAATGCATGTTCTATGAAGTCAAATATGAGCGGTTAATTACTCTAAGGTTAACCTAAACATTCTAACCAAATTATGTCAAGTTATACTGTGTGAAAAGAAAATTCACCAGCAAATTGTCTGACATATGCATCACAAAATTAAAGTTTGCACTTAAGGTGAAAATGTTCCTTGTTAAAAGAACTGATAGCGTTGTAATTGATTTACAAAGAACTGGTATACCTAGTATTTCATAATGTGTTCAACAACTGAGATAAGTAACTGAAATCAGTATCTGGTTTCGCCCCGATGGTGTCTCATCTACATTTCAGTGCATGATGCATTTATTATATTTTAATTTATTTAATATACTGACAGTCTGTCCAAGCATATCACATTGGCTACCAGATATGTTTCCAGAACATAAAGCCCTCTGATGATTTCTATAAATGACGTGAGATTTAAATATTCAGCAAAAGTTTCGTCGTTTATTAATGAACGGTGCAGCAATCTGAGGGGGGTGGGGGGGGGGGGGGGGGGGGGGGGGGGGGGGGGGGTGGAGGGGGTTGTTAAAGTCCAATGTTGGATAGGAAGTCAATATTGCTATAAATGAGCACACGAAACTGCCTGACCACCACTGGTTGTAACTCGGTCATTTATCATTCAATAAACTGAGATATAAAGTTAAATTGATGCAGCCGATGTTTGGTAAAAATACAGTAGTCCAAAATTGTTTATTTTAATCCTGTCATTTTGCTTGTAAAACTGAAAAATACAATTGTCACGTTATCTTGAAAGGATTTTATATGTAAATATAAATCTAGATAACACAAAATGTACACATTTATAGTTTTCATTCATTAAAATGATGTTATCCGAGGGATAAGATAGAAATGATGCTATAAATGATTTGAACATTACAAAGAAAACAGTCTTAATATTAAAATTGACATTCAGCTAAGAATAGTTTTCTGTTAAAATGAATCCCTGCATTCATATAGCAGAAAACAGTACTAGACAGCACACATGGTTGCTAAATGTGACATGATGTGGGCATGTGGCAAAGATTTTGAATAAGTAAGAAAACTGAAACATAAAATGGCAAATTTACTGCTTCATATAACAAGGCATTAGCATCAAAGAAATTGTTTAGTCTATAAACTCCGATTTTCTGTTGCAGTTTGAGCTTAATAAATGTTTCATTTCCTAAGCCAAAGGATACGACAATGAAAGGGTGTTCAGTTTAACAACATTGTTCCAAAATAAAATGACATGTTTGTTGCGTTAATAGGTATGGTTTTGCCGATTCACTAAGAAATATCATTGAAAGATTTTAAAAAATCATGCAAAGGAGTTGTTCACAAATGTTCTGAAGTGTTGGACATATCAATGGATAATAATGTTGGTAAAAGGATGTACCACATTGGATAGTAAAAGATTACAATTTTTACCATTTAAGACCTCGCAAAGTAAACAAATAACATTAAATGTCTAAAAAGAGTAGAATACAATATCACATGTCAATATAAAGTGAACTTGAAAATGATAGGAATTTATAAAACTTAAACATAAAAAATGATCGAAATTTTATTGAGTGTTAAAGTGCACAGTGTAAGCTCACAATTAGGGTTTTGAATATTCATGAGAACCTATTTTCATAATTATTTTAAATCTTAGCTTAATGATAGCTTTCACCAAAGGACCAGTCAATATTTTTTTTCTCCATGTTATGAATAGTTATAAACAGGCTTTCACATATTGTTGTGTTAAAAATTAATGAGGAAAACTAGGACCAAATAAATTTAAAAAATCATACAAAATTAAAAATTACAAGTTCATGCAAACTTAAACAAACAATTATCCGACTAGGAGGGATGCCTACTAAACTTTTAAAGACGTACAGTTTGTTTAAATATGACATTTAACTTAAATAAATTGTAATTAATTTGTTAAAATTGACGTCTGTCGTTAGCTTCTCATTAATATGTATAAATATTCATGTTAGCTAATGTACATAATTAATAATTTAAAGTCAAAGTTTTGCAATAGCCTCCACTTAAGAAACTATATAAAAATTAATCTTCAATTTTACAATAAGTTACAAGCAGGTTTCTAACCTAATTAGGCATTAAGATTGAATGAGCAAAATTTGAATGAAAATAATTAAAAAAAATAATAATCACGAAATGAACCAAATTATATGAAACTTAGACCAACATGTGTTACACTAGTAGGGGTAACTTTAGAAACTACTTGTGAAAATTGCTTTAAAATAAAAAGAATCTAATAAACTTAAAAAAAGTCTATTTGTAAACTCTTATTAAGATATATGAATATTCGTGTTGGCGTATTTGCATAATTAATTATTTCAAATCTTAGTTTAGTGATAGCCTCCCTTTAAAGAATGATACAAAAGTTAGTCTTCAAAGTCATAGTTATTTATAAGCAGACTTCAAGCCAAATAATGCATTAAGACTGAATAAGTAAGCAAAATTTGGACGAAATGAATTTAAAAAAAACACACACACACACAAAACCCCAACAACAAAAAAAAAAATCACAAAATGAACCAAATCATATGAAACTTAGACTAACATGTGTTAGATAAAAAGTGGTATTTATATAACTTTAGAAACTGTTGAGTTTGTTTAAAAATTGCTAGAAATGAACAGAATCTAATCAGCTGTTCAAAAATAAATTCTAATAAAATTTATAAATATTCATTAGTGCATATTTGTATAATTGATACATGATCATAATGGTCATTAAATATCCTTTAATTGAGTATCAGTTATATACTTCTGTGACCAGTTTTGGAAAAATTATAAGCATTTTTTCTAAACATATACTCCTATCAAAATTTCATGATGATTGCCATGGAACCCATTAGTTTTCATAAAGCTCAAAGGAGTTTATTTTAGTACATTGGAGATTCTGTTTGTAGATACCCTAATGAAGATTTTGGTACCCATGAAAAAAGTCTAGTAGGGGGAGAGGGGTTTGTGCGCGGTAACCATATCCAACAGCCGTACTTATATATGTACATGCAGCTCACTTTAGTTGTTTGATCATTTACATTAACTACAGTCCTGACTTAACCAATAACTTGATGACTTGATAATAATCCCCACCCCACAACTGCAGTGAGCATTATCATAAGTATGTTGCATCCGCCCGTTCTGACATGTAATATGTTTCTGGACTTAAACACAACACAAAGCATCAGTGCAAATCACATCAACTTTCAAAACAATTGCCTTGATAAGATAGAGTGTGACACAATTTTACATACATATAAAAAAACTGAAACAGTACGAATATGTGTGATTCTTCAATCTCCTTTCATAAAAATGCCCATTAATTCATATTAAAGACAACTGACTTTACTTTCATATCTTTTAATTTAATTATTTATCCTATAGTGAGAAACGCTTTATTGAATCCTAGAAAGCATTTTTTCTTAATGTTTACTATGCACAAAGCTTCAAAGAAAGTACGTTAAAAGAGTTTGGAGTTTATAATTCAGGCAAATCTTAGTTCTCATTCATGGTTATTGCTGCATGTAGGATAATGACTGTGTGTGTTCTGGTAAAAAGGTACTGTTAGTGTAGGATTCAAAATGGCAAGGAGTCTATATCTTGAGTTTGTTTGTTGTTGGTGGTGTTTGCTGTTGTTGTTGTTTTGCTATTTTAATAAAAAAAAACATTTTGTAAAAGAATATTGCTAAATCAGAATATAATTTTATTTTATATATTTAAATGTAATGCAAAAATCTTCGAAAGAGCAATATTGGATGGATGCTGTCATTTTGTTTTCATTATTGAAAAGCATATTTACAAATACACACTAAACATAAATAACATGGGATCAAGCTTTGTGTGACTTTTATACATTAACATAAGTTAAGAAATCATTATCTACTTTTCGCAGAAGCACTGACCCTAAAAATTGAACCAAATCGCTGCAACATGTTTTAAATTAACTCCCTTAATATATACGCGTATACCACTTGAAATGTGCAGTAATAAAACGTTTCTCCATTTTCATAATAACCACTTGTAAGTGTTTAAAGTTAATGTATTTACCAATTGCCACATTCAAAGTTACATCTAAGGCTGAATAACCAGGTCAGTACTAATCCCCCACACCCTCCCCAAATGAATCAATGAATAATACTGTCCTTAATTTACTGCAAGGTTAATATGTATAAAATCTTTTTCATTTAATGATAACAATGTTAAAAACACAGCTTAAATAAATGACGTCAGAATGTAGGTATTAGAGCACGCGAGTTCCAACTCATAGTGTTGTTGTTTAAGTCAATCAAAATGTTTCAGTGTAAGCTCGTGTAAGCTCCTTTTCCGAATTGACTATGTTGTATCAAAAATTAAACAAACCCAATCTCAACGACACTATGTGACAGAAAAATGTATAACATTCATTAAAGAAAATATTGTTATGTAAATAATCTTAAATTTCCTGCTTAAAGTTGCTTTTTAATGCCATCCATGTGTTGTGGAAGTAGTGATTTTGCAATTTATTTTCCTTGTTTGATATCCTGATTATAAATTTGCATTATAGTTGGCTTTTTTTTATAAAACTAACTGATGCTTGGCGCCATTGAGCATAAACGAAAAGTCAAATCAATATTTTAACTTGATTATTTCAGAAGAAAGCAACATTGCATAACGATGAATAGGTCACAGAATAATGTAAACATAGTTGCAGTCAGATAGTTAGATATTTAGCGGAAACTATCAACCGTTATGCTTATGTAAATATTTCATGGTAGTGATACAATTCATAATAACTAAATAAACTAACGAGCGTTGGGCAAGAAACAGTTCCCTTAAACCTATCAACATGGTCTACAATCGTTAGATATATTTATGTGACATAAACAAAATATCGACTGACATCATAAATGTTAAGTCATCTAGTTTTACTAGCACGTTTATCAAATATCTTCATCGACTTATTCTAGCTGCCAATCGCCATAAAGGATTGAAGCTGACCTGGCCTGCTTTGGTTTTGGGATTTAGTAGACATCGAACAGTAAAGATTGATGAAAGCAGATTCCAGACCCCTGACACATTTAGAATTACAAATACCAGCGCATCGCAGATCAGCCGGAAGACGTTTTTCACAAGCTGGTAATCACCCAAACCGGTACACAATCGCACGTGTTGAGGGGCTGGTTAGTCGGCGACTCTAGACGCTCAGCATATGTCACCCCGTTAATACCGAAGCTACAGCCTGCCAATTAAGTCCACGGTACATGTGAGATAGCTCCGAGGTTAAGGGTCAACTAACACGTATGTAAACATATATTCATATTTTGTGTGTATTGTGCCATTAAATTTCTTAATGATTCCGTCATTTATCAATACCACCGCAAAGATGGATCTTCACTAAAACGCACCGAAATCCATGTAAAGTGATTGTTTCATAATGGCAACAAAGCAACAAGGCAGGAAATATACAGCAACAAAAACATTCGAATAGCGATATGCGACACTGCTGACGAACACCTAAACCCATCCAGGACAACATTGGGCTGCAGTCTCCGCCATAATTGGATTTTCGATTGCCTGTAGAAGTGCCCGACTGGCAGCGGTTGCTGTGACCTTAACACGATGTACGACTGGTTTGTGACGTCATACCTGGGCCATCTTTGAAGTGTGGCCGAATTGGGATCTCTGAAACAGAGTCGAACTGTGTAGTGACAATAACAAACTTTGCTACTAAACGAATGCTAATTATAAACTGAAGACGCATTTCGTTAATACACGTGTATTTAAATGACAACATCTCAGAAATACCTAAATAATCGAGCTATTAGTCACGATATAACATTTTCTAGAATTCATGATAATGCCGTGTGTTATTAAGAAACATATGTTATCCTTTTGAACTCCCTGCTCCTAATTTATTATTTATCCAAATGATTATAAAGAAGTATAAATAGGAACGATACATAAACGGTCATTCGAAAATTTAATATTATATTTTTATTTCACACAGTTTAAGGAAAACTGTAGTAACATTACCCTAACAAGCTTGTACAAATTCTAGCTTTCAGGTTCGGTGTACGTGGAAGGAATTAAGCAATATGAACTAAACGTAAAGTGGCCAAAATTCTTTGTCTCTGCTTTTTGTGTCTTATTTTGTGTTTTCAAAGATAAGTAAGTCTATATAATATTAAAACATACCCAGCTTTTGCAAAGTTGGTCCAATATGACATCATAAGCTGAGATAACATACGTTCTTTTGTTGTCACATACTTGTCATGAATGTCAGGTAGGACTTCGTACACTTGTGACATAAGGCGGGAAGAAAACCCGAATATAAACGCTCTGTCATCTCCATGCGATGCTCCCTCATACCAGTTCGGCATCGTAGAAAAACTCGGCTTATGATCAAAAACGTAATAAAATGTGTTTCCGCTTCCGTTTATTCGCGCATGTGCAGTAGCTGTCTCTACCACCGACGGCACAAATGCAAGATCCATGAGAAAGTCAAGGTAAATTTTAGCCAACTCCTTTCGGGTTTTACTTTTATCTGCTCCGTATTCGTGCATTACGGCATCTAGTAACAAATCGTCTAGCGTACAGAGTGCTCCACTGAACTCTTTCCGAAGACTATGGTAACTGAAACCATTCTCAAATGTGAGGAACTCATTTGTAAACACATCTACCATGACACCGGCTCCGTCATTGCTATTTGTACCTATAAGCAGGTTCACAGATCCGAATGTCTTTAAAGCTTTGTTCGTTGCCGTGTTGCCTTTGACCAGCAGTATTTTTACCGGATCATCTGCGATGAAGTCTCTGTCCACGACAGGAAGAAAGTCTCCATAAAAACTTCTAACGCTCATTAGTTCCTTTAAAGGTTTAGAGCGAAGGCACGCCAGTGAATTAACTTCACAGTTCAGAGTTCGTGCAAACGATCTGAATGATACATGTGGTGATTTCACAATTCCCCAATGTGCCAAAGGGGAGCCACTCTGTGCTATGACATTGTGAATGAGTCCGTGGTTGCCTGGATACATGGCTTGGTAGATGACACTGGCCGCACCCGCCGAGTTGCCAAACAAGGTAACCCTGTTAGCATCTCCTCCGAACCCTGCAATGTTGTCATGCACCCACTGTATTGCCATATGTTGATCCCACAGACCGTAATTACCTGTTAAGTCCGTATTTGGACCCATTGCAAGAAAGCCAAAGAATGTCAATCGGTAATTTATTGTCACTAGTATCACGTCATTGTCTTCAGCAAGTCGGAACGAAATGTACGTGTCCTGAGATCCTGATTGCCACGAACCGCCAAATATGTAGATCATAACTGGAAAGTAGTGTGTTGTATTGGGTCCGTTGTTTGGAGCACGGCCGGGAACAATGACGCTGAGATGTAAACAATCCTCACTGTATGGGAGCGGGGAGACTGGGCCATAATCTGGGCTCATTGCGCACCTTACGGTTAATTTAGTTGCATCGAATACTGAATTAAATGCTTTTTTCCGAACAGGCTTTGCAAATCGCAGTTCTTCGACCGGCGGTTCCGCATATGGAATATTGTAAAATCCAGAAATAACACGTGACGAATTGTGTTCGTCAATATAATGAAGAACTCCCTTGATAAGTCCCGCATTTGTCTTCACGATCACTTCCTCCCCCATAAGTCGTACGAACGAAAACATGGCCATTACAGCGATGTGAAATGCGGGACGGGTCGACATATTTTCTCCCAACGAATGACCGCCTGTATATACAGCGTTTACGATAAGCCATGTGCTTGGTTTGTTTTCATCCGCAGCTGTGTGCTATTTTTAGATTATCTCGACAGATCGATTCGCTTTATAATCATTCACCATCTGACGCACGCTTTCAAATCATGCGTACAGCAAGGTTGCTGATAAATGCTTTGACCACGTGGTCTTTCGCAGAGCTCATCGCTGGTAAGGAATCAGCATCAACCGATAACAGATAGTGGAAATATCGACTGCTCTGATGTTTATCTTTAGAAGCGAGCTCCGATAAGATAAACATTTTTTTCTTCCAAGAGTGCGAATGTCCTGGATATTTAGTAAGTGTTTATTATGATGGATCTGTTTGTAGTCAGATTAATTTCAAAAGCATAATCAACACCGCAAAGTTGTGTTTGGCATAATGTCCATATCTTGTCGCGAATGCACACAGACTGTTACACTAAATGCTGTGTATAGGACTTTGGCATATTATTCATATCTTGTCGCGAATGCGTACAGACTGTTAAAATAAATGTTGTAAAATGCTTTAAGATATAAAATCTACCAGAAATATACCAGATTTTTGTTTTAACTTTTTATTCTACATTGTGAGCTTATATTAAATACATCATGGAACAAGATAAGCATCATCAGTAATTTATTTTTGCATACGTGCATACTCTAATTTGCAAGTGTTAGTGTAAAATACAACCGATATATGGTAAAATTAAGGACTCCGCTTTGTATAATAAAACAGCAAAAAGCATCCGACAATTAAACTCTGTACACGCATAAACGCTATTTGTCCATCAGTACCAAGTGTTTAGTGTACCTCTGTCCAGGCTAGATTCCACTAAATGAGTTCTATATGCTTAAGTACATCGCGAAACGTCGGAAACAAACTGCACCATGAGCCTGTTTTGATTGGCCCCACATAACTATAATGTAGGTGAATAGAGCTATTAATTGTCTTTCAGAAAGGCCCCATTTTTAGAAATCCGAAGCCACACATAGCAACAGACTGGTATTAAAGAGAACAAGAAAGATCTTTAAAAAGGATATGTGGCGTTGGTGAGGCATTTAGTTACGCATTTTTATCAGGCTTATGTTTTTATAGAAAATAACTTTGTAAGAACAAAGAAACCAAAATATTATACATTTTTACACCAGTTCCTCACTGCATCTGCATTTCATCATTCTTAAGAGTTAGCGATCTATTTTGTGGCATATGCCAGAGATTAAGTGTAAATGATGTAGGATCAAGTGAGGTATTTTTGCACGGTATACACGAATACTGCAGGGAATTGATTGAGAAGTGATTAACGTAGCTGTATAAATAACTATATACTTCCCTAGGACGTTTAATCGAAACACTACGGTATATGATGCTATTAGGAATTTCTACAAATGCGAGTCGCTCTGATATTCATTCCTTGCGCCCACATTTGTAAGTAGGTCAAAAAAGAGGCCAGACAGCCACGCCGAAAAAGTCCATGCCACAGATTCTGCTTTAGGTAGGTATTTAGTGTAACCCCCCTTCTACAGTGCAAAACAACGAAATGGCAATTCTCGCTTCCTGTCAATAGCTCACACAGGGCGTTATTGAACCGCGCGCCACTATTATTGTTTGTTGAATTTGTTTATTAAGCATTAATGACAGAATGCAGCTGATAACAAGTGGCGACATATAACGCAAGCTGTGGTATCATTTTTTATTGATTCTGTACTAAATTTTACAGAGACCACCACAGTACTATTTATCTTACAAGTTTTCATGTTAAAGGGTGCAAGCAATGATAACTCCTAAAATGCGTAAGTATGTGACATGCCATTTCTATAGAGGACCCCATAGTTTATTAGGTCCCATATAAGCTTTGACCCCAACTGGCGTTAGACCCACAGATGCATCCCTATAGTTGCCATTAATAAAATGCATTTGTTTAAAGATGGTATCTGAAATCGTCATAACATACATGTTATTTTCTATCTGAGCCACGCTGCACAGTTAAATATTTTTAAACTAAGAAAACCACGTGACCACTTATGTTTTAGCTCATCTACGTCATCCGCTGTGACGTGGATGTCTATTTTTGCAGGAATCCCAATCGTTCTTATTTATAGATTTGAAAAGAATGAACATTGAAAATCGTCAAAGCTTAGACTAAAGTATTATTTTTTTTATTTTCTTTGTTCGCAAAAATAAGGCGCAAATACTCTTATCAGAGGTCAGACATTGTTACAAATATTAGATAAAGGCAAACTGTCGGATACAACCTTAAAGGTATTGTTCATGTTAAATCCAGACAAAATGGACATTCCTTGATAAACTGCAATTATGGTCACAAAAAACATCCTGTTTCACATCATATCTAAAAAATCTTTACACATAATATGTCTGATATTCGTTTTGCCGTAAATATAATAAACTGTCTTAGTTTTGGTAAATGTGAAAAATTAAATTATTCGTTGTTTATTATTGTTGCGTCTTTATGCTCATGTTTTACGTTTCAAATAAGTAATAGGTATTCATGTTACTTCTACAAACCATTGATGTTAGAAACGTTATGCATGTTTACCTACTTTGTAAGAGTAATCATAGTTCATCTTCAATACCATTTGAAAACCGAGCAAAATACGTTTAAATGAAAAACATTTCAAGGCGGCAATAATGTTTCCTTTAACAACTGATACACTGTATAGTATTTTCTGAACCAATTGAAATGCGAACTTTTCTACGAAACGTAATTTACTTTGTGACTCTTGAAGCAAATCTTTTGTGCCATTATTCAATGGAATTTTTTTTGAAAGATTTTAATTCAAAACGCTTAGACAACTAACTAACTACTAACTATAAAATGCATGGGTATTACTATCGTGTTCTGATCGTGTTTAAAGTTGTGTGCAGACGTTTCTTCATCCTGTTTAAAGGCACTGAAAAGTGAAATTGGCTTCATCTGATAATAACCGGAATCTTCCCTACCTTCACTCCACGGACCCTTGCAGATTTCACCCGTCGAGACAAGAAAACACGAGGACGTCATCAGGTGCCGACTTAGGATTCGTTTCGTTGTAAACAACACCCATTCCAACTCACAAATATATTTCAACATACTGAACCTTTGCATTGTAGTAAATTAATGTGAAAGAAGATTTCATTTGGAGAATTACACTTACACAACAGGGAAGTGTTGCTTTATGGGCAGTTACTATCTTACTAACGTGTTCATAAGGCATAGGGCTTTCCAATTATACATTTACAGTGAATATCTAATACAAACGCGTAAGAATTCAGTGACATTGAAAGTAGCACAGTGCTGAACAAAAAGGTCCAGTAATATATAATAATACATAGACTAATGTTCATACGACACAAATGTATGATGTCACGCTAATCTTCCTAATCTCATCCTCACCTGCCTACTGCATTGTTTGATAAAGCATTAACCGTGAATACATAATACTTTCCATAAGACTTTCATTAAAATAAGGTCTAAGATCAATGTTAGAAAGTGATATAGGCTGAATATATTGAACATGGCAGATTAAAACCCGTTGTTTAAAATGTTTTAATTAAAGTCCAGAGATATGAACATGTTACCGCGATGTTAAAGTTGTTCTCCCAAATCATGCAATGCAGACACATTCCGACTTCGCACGCCGTTTAGGACAAAATCATCCTTGAAGATATCTGAACCTTCCAGTGTTCAAGTATTTAATGTTGCTGAATAACGGGTGCGTTATTTAATGTAAATTTCACATTTTCAAAGTGTTATACAACAGTTCCTTAACAGATATTTAAGCAAAATTATGAAAGTAATGTTAATCCTAAATTGACTCTAGACGGGATCAATGATCATTTACTTTATCGTTTACTTTTGTCATAAGATAATTTATTTAAACATAATTCTTCCGCACATGAATTAGACAAAATCATTTCTATTTTTATAACAACAAAAGCCGCCAAGCACCCTATTGTATACGCAGCTTTTTAATAATGTAATTAATATTCGATCATTTTTATCACTTATTGAAATAATAAAGTTTTTATAATTCTGAATAGAGCAAGGCTACGTATATTTTTTGCGCAGTTTTAATTACTTATATACTATTTTTTTAATTACTACGAAAAAAACAAGCATAGTTATCCATATTTTGATTACAAAATTCGATCTGTAATATCCTTTAGAACACGTCTGTTTAATTTTAGTAAAATGTGTCAACTACAACTTAATGTAGCGTACGTCTATAAGTTGTATGTTTAATTTATTATGTCGCCTGCATAGCAAATCAGACTCGCAGTGATCAGTCATCTCACTCTAAACTTGGAACATAGATACCTAATGGTGTGTTATATGCAGTGCAAGCTTCACTCTAAACTTGAAACATAGATACTTAATGGTGTGTTATATGCAGTGCAATCTTTACTCTGAACTTGGAACATATACATGTATACCTATTGATGTCTTATATGCAGTGCAAGCTTCACTTTAAACTTGGAACATACATATCTAATAGTAGGTAATATGCAGTGCAAGATTCACTCTTAACTTGGAACATACATACCTTATGGTGTGTGATATGCAGTGCAAGCTTCATTCTTAATTTAGAACATACATACCTAATGGTGTGTGATATGCAGTGAAAGATTCACTTTTAACTTTGAACATACGTACGTAATGATATGTGATATACTGAGCAAGCTTCACTCTAAACTTGGAACATATATACCTAATGATGCGTGATATGCAGTGCAA
Organism: Sinonovacula constricta; assembly: GCA_007844125.1. Lineage (NCBI taxonomy): Eukaryota > Metazoa > Mollusca > Bivalvia > Cardiida > Solecurtidae > Sinonovacula > Sinonovacula constricta. The sequence continues at coordinate 32,923,349 of CM017556.1, read as the reverse complement.
GTTTCATTCTAAACTTGGAACATATATACCTAATGATGTGTGATATGCAGTGCAAACTTCACTCCAAACTTGGAACATAGAAACCTAATGGTGTGTGATATGCACTGCAAGATTCACTCTTAACTTCGAACATATATACCTAATGATGTGTGATATGCAGTGCAAGCTTCACTCTACACTTGGAACATAGATACCTAATGATGTGTGATATGCAGTGCAAGTTTCACTCTAAACTTGGAACATATATACCTAATGATGCGTGATATGCAGTGCAAGTTTCATTCTAAACTTGGAACATAGATACCTAATGATGTGTGATATGCATTGCAAGTTTAATTCTAAACTTGGAACATAGATACCTAATGGTGCGTGATATGCAGTGCAAGCTTCACTCTACACTTGGAACATATATACCTAACGGTGTGTGATATGCAGTGCAATCTTCACTCTTAACCTGGAACAGAAATACCTATGGTGTGTGATATGCAGTGCAAGCTTCATTTTAAAATTGGAACATAGATACCTAATGATGTGTGATATGCAGTGCAAGTTTCATTCTAAACTTGGAACATAGATACCTAATGGTGCGTGATATGCAGTGCAAGCTTCACTCTACACTTGGAACATAGATACCTAATGATGTGTGATATGAAGTGCAATCTTCATTCTAAACTTGGAACATAGATACCTAATGAAGTGTGATATGCAGTGCAAGCTTCATTCTAAACTTGGAACATATATACCTAACGGTGTGTGATATGCAGTGCAATCTTCACTCTTAACCTGGAACAGAAATACCTATGGTGTGTGATATGCAGTGCAAGCTTCATTTTAAACTTGGAACATAGATACCTAATGATGTGTGATATGCAGTGCAATCTTCACTCTAAACTTGGAACATAGATACCTAATGATGTGTAATATGCAGTGCAAGCTTCACTCTTATCTTGGAACATAGATACCTAATGATGTGTAATATGCAGTGCAATCTTCACTCTAAACTTGGAACATAGATACCTAATGATGTGTGATATGCAGTGCAATCTTCACTCTAAACTTGGAACATAGATACCTAATGATGTGTAATATGCAGTGCAATCTTCACTCTAAACTTGGAACATAGATACCTAATGGTGTGTGATATGCAGTGCAAGCTTCATTCTAAACTTGGAACATATATACCTAACGGTGTGTGATATGCAGTGCAATCTTCACTCTTAACCTGGAACATAAATACCTGTGATGTGTGATATGCAGTGCAAGCTTTTATTTTAAACTTGGAATATATATACCTAATGATGTGTGATATGAAGTGCAATCTTCACTCTAAACTTGAAACATAGATACCTAATGATGTGTTATATGCAGTGCAAGATTCACTCTAAACTTGGAACATATACACGTAATGATGTGTGATATGCAGTGCAAACTTCACTCCAAACTTGGAACATAGAAACCTAATGGTGTGTGACATGCAGTGCAAGCTTCTCTCTAAACTTGGAACATAGATACCTAATGGTGTGTGATATGAAGTGCAAACTTACTATAAACTTGGAACATAGATATCAAATGATTGTGATGTGCAGTGCAAGCTTCACTCTTAACTTGGAGCATAGATACCTAATGATGTGTGATATGCAGTGCAAGCTTCACTCTACACTTGGAACATAGATACCTGATGATGTGTGATATGCAGTGCAAGCTTCACTCTAAACTTGGAACATAGATACCTAATGGTGTGTAATATGCAGTGGAAGCTTCATTCTAAACTTGGAACATATATACTTAATGATTTGTGATATGCACTGCAAGATTCACTCTTAACTTGGAACATATATACCTAATGGTGCGTGATATGCAGTGCAAGCTTCACTCTACACTTTGAACATAGATACCTAATGATGTGTGATATGCAGTGCAAGCTTCACTCTAAACTTGGAACATAGATACCTAATGATGTGTGATATGCAGTGCAAGATTCATTCTAAACTTGGAACATATATACCTAACGGTGTGTGATATGCAGTGCAATCTTCACTCTTAACCTGGAACATTTTTACCTATGGTGTGTGATATGCAGTGCAAGCTTCATTCTAAACTTGGAACATAGATACCTAATGATGTGTGATATGCAGTGCAAGTTTCACTCTTAACTTGGAACATAGATACCTAATGATGTGTAATATGCAGTGGAAGCTTCATTCTAAACTTGGAACATAGAAACCTTATGATGTGTTATATGCAGTGCAAGCTTCACTCTAAACTTGGAACATAGATACCTAATGATGTGTTATATGCAGTGCAAGCTTCACTCTAAACTTGGAACATAGATACCTAATGATGTGTTATATGCAGTGCAAGCTTCACTCTAAACTTGGAACATAGATACCTAATCATGTGTGATATGCAGTGCAAGCTTCACTCTTATCTTGAAACATAGATACCTAATGATGTGTAATATGCAGTGCAAGCTTCACTCTAAACTTGGAACATAGATACCTAATGATGTGTTATATGCAGTGCAAGCTTCACTCTAAACTTGGAACATAGAAACCTTATGATGTGTTATATGCAGTGCAAGCTTCACTCTAAACTTGGAACATAGATACCTAATGATGTGTTATATGCAGTGCAAGCTTCACTCTAAACTTGGAACATAGAAACCTTATGATGTGTTGTATGCAGAGCAAACTTCACTCTAAACTTGGAACATAGATACCTAATGATGTGTGATATGCAGTGCAAGCTTCACTCTAAACTTGGAACATAGATACGTAATGGTGTGTGATATGCAGTGCAAGATTCACTCTAAACTTGGAACATAGAAACCTTATGATGTGTTGTATGCAGAGCAAACTTCACTCTAAACTTGGAACATAGATACCTAATGATGTGTTATATGCAGTGCAAGCTTCACTCTAAACTTGGAACATAGATACCTAATGATGTGTGATATGCAGTGCAATCTTCACTCTAAACTTGGAACATAGATACCTAATGATGTGTTATATGCAGTGCAAGCTTCACTCTTAACTTTGAAAATAGATACCTAATGATGTGTGATATGCAGTGCAAGCTTTACTCTTAACTTGGAACATATATAGCTAATGGTGTGTGATATGCAGTGCAAGCTTCATTCTAAACTAGGAACATATATACATAATGGTGTCTGATATGCAGTGAGATTCATTCTAAACGTGGAACATATATACCTAATGGTGTGTGACATGCAGTGTAATCTTCCCTCTAAATTTGGAACATAGATACCTTATGATGTCTGATATGCTGTGCTAGTTTCATCTCAACTTAGATCATATATACGTTATGGTGTGTGATTTACAGTGCAAGATTCACTCTTAACTTGGAACATATACATCTAATTTTGTGTGATATGCAGTGCAAGCTTCACTTTAAAGTTGGAACATAGAGACGTAATGATATGTGATGTACTGTGCAATCTTCACTCTAAACTTGGAACATATACACGTAATGATGTGTAATATGCAGTGCAAGCTTCACTACAAACTTGGAACATAGATACCTAATGGTGTGTGATATAAAGTGCAAGCTTCATTCTAAACTTGGAACATATATACCTAATGGTGTGTGATATGCAGTGCAAGCTTCACTCCTAACCTGGAACATGTCTACCTAATGGAGTGTGATATGCAGTGCAAGATTCATTTCAAACTTGGAACATATATACCTAATGGTGTGTGATATGCAGTGCAAGATTCACTCCTAACCTGGAACATGTCTACCTAATGGAGTGTGATATGCAGTGCAAGATTCATTTCAAACTTGGAACATATATTCCTAATGGTGTGTGATATCCAGTGCGACATTCACTCTTAACTTGGAACATATATTCCTAATGGTGTGTGATATCCAGTGAGACATTCACTCTTAACTTGGAACATATATTCCTAATGGTGTGTGATATCCAGTGAGACATTCACTCTTAACTTGGAACCTATATTCCTAATGGTGTGGGATATGCAGTGCAACTTTACTCTAAACTTGGAATATATATACTTAATGATGTGTGATATGCTGTGCTAGTTTCATCTCAACTTGGAACATATATGCCTAATGATGTGTGATATGCAGTGCAAGCTTCACTCTAAACTTGGAACACAGATACCTAATGATGTGTAATATGCAGTGCAATCTTCACTCTAAACTTGGAGCATAGATACCTTATGATGTCTTATATGCAGTGCAAGCTTCACTCTTAACTTGGAACATAGATATCTAATGGTGTGTGATATGCAGTGCAAGATTCACTCTTTACTTGGAACAAATATACCTAATGGTGTGTGATATGCAGTGCAAGCTTCATTCTAAACTTGGAATATATATATACCTAATGGTGTGTAATAGGCAGTGCAATATTCACTCTTTACTTGGAACATATATACCTAATGGTGTGTGATTTGCAATGCAAGATTCACTCTTAACTTTGAAAAAAGATATCTACTGATGTGTGATATGCAGTGCAAGCTTCACTCTAAAATTGGAACATAGGTACCTAATAATATGTGATAAACTATGCAATCTTCACTCTAAACTTGGAACATATATACCTAATGATGTGTGATATGCAATGCAAACTTTACTCTAAACTTGGAACATAGATACCTTATGATGTGTGATATGCAGTGCAAGATTCCTCTTCACTTTGAAAATAGATACCTAATGATGTGTGATATGCAGTGCAAGCTTCACTCTAAACTTTGAAAATAGATGCCTAATGATGTGTGATATGCAGTGCAAGCTTCACTCTTAACTTGGAACATATATACCTACTGGTGTGTGATATGTAGTGCAAGCTTCATTCTAAACTTGGAACATATATACCTAATGGTGTGTGATATGCAGTGAGAGATTCACTCTTAACTTGGAACATATATACCTAATGGTGTGTGATATGCAGTATAATGTTCACTCTAAACTTGGAACATATATATCTAATGATTTGTGATATGCTGTGCTAGTTTCATCTCAACTTGGAACATATATACGTAATAATGTGTGATATGAAGTGCAAGCTTCACTCTAAACTGGGAACATTGTTACCTAATGATGTGTAATATGCAGTGTTATCTTCACTCTAAACTTGGAACATAGTTACCTTATGATGTCTTATATGCAGTGCAAGCTTCATTCTAAACTTGGAACATAGATTCCTTATGATGTGTTATATGCAGTGTTATCTTCTTTCTAAACTTGGAACATAGATTCCTTATGATGTGTTATATGCAGTGCAAGCTTCGCTCTAAACTTGATACCTAATGGTGTGTTATATGCAGTGCAATCTTAACTCTGAACTTGGAACATAGATACCTAATGATGTCTTATATGCAGTGCAAGATTTACTCTAAACTTGGAACATATACCCCTAATGGTATGTGATGTGCAGTGCAAGCTTCACTCTAAACTTGGAACATAGGGACGTAATGATATGTGATGTACTGTGCAATCTTCACTATATACTTGGAACATATTCACGTAATGATAGATATCTAATGGTGTGTTATATGCATTGCAATCTTCACTCTAAACGTTCAACATACATCCCTAATGATGTGTAATACGCAGTGCAAGATTCACTCTAAATTTGAAACATAGATACCTAATGATGTGTTATATGCAGTGCAAGCTTCACTCTAAACTTGGAACATAGATACCTTATGATGTGTAATATGCAGGACAAGCTTCACTCTAAACTTGGAAAATATATACCTTATGATGTGTTATATGCAGTGCAAGCTTCACTCTAAACTTGGAACATACATACCTAATGGTGTGTAATATGCAGTGCAAGATTCACTTTAAACTTGGAACAAAGATACCTAATGGTGTGTGATATGCAGTGCAAGCTTCACTTTAAACTTGGTACATAGGTACCTAGTGATATGTGATATACTATGCAATCTTCACTCTAAACTTGGAAAATATATACGTAATAACGTGTGATATGCAGTGCAAACTTCACTCTTAACTTGAAACATAAATACATGTACCTAATGGTGTGTGATATGCATTGCAAGCTTCACTCTTAACTTGAAACATAGATACCTAATTATGTGTGATATGCATTGCAAGCTTCACACTAAACTTGGAACATAGATACTCAGTGATGTGTGATATGCAGTGCAAGCATCACTCTACACTTGGAACATAGATACCTAATGATGTGTGATATGCTGTGCAAGCTTCACTCTAAACTTGGAACATAGATACCTAATGGTGTGTGATATGCAGTGCAAGCTTCACTCTACACTTGGAACATAGATACCTAATGATGTGTGATATGCTGTGCAAGCTTCACTCTACACTTGGAACATAGATACCTAATGATGTGTGATATGCTGTGCAAGCATCACTCTAAACTTGGAACATAGATACCTAATGATGTGTGATATGCAGTGCAAGCTTCACTCTAAACTTTGAAAATAGAAAACCTAATGATGTGTGATATGCAGTGCAAGCTTCACTCTTAACTTGGAACATATATACCTACTGGTGTGTGATATGTAGTGCAAGCTTCATTCTAAACTTGGAACATATATACCTAATGGTGTGTGATATGCAGTGAGAGATTCACTCTTAACTTGGAACATATATACCTAATGGTGTGTGATATGCAGTATAATGTTCACTCTAAACTTGGAACATATATATCTAATGATTTGTGATATGCTGTGCTAGTTTCATCTCAACTTGGAACATATATACGTAATAATGTGTGATATGAAGTGCAAGCTTCACTCTAAACTGGGAACATTGTTACCTAATGATGTGTAATATGCAGTGTTATCTTCACTCTAAACTTGGAACATAGTTACCTTATGATGTCTTATATGCAGTGCAAGCTTCATTCTAAACTTGGAACATAGATTCCTTATGATGTGTTATATGCAGTGTTATCTTCTTTCTAAACTTGGAACATAGATTCCTTATGATGTGTTATATGCAGTGCAAGCTTCGCTCTAAACTTGATACCTAATGGTGTGTTATATGCAGTGCAATCTTAACTCTGAACTTGGAACATAGATACCTAATGATGTCTTATATGCAGTGCAAGATTTACTCTAAACTTGGAACATATACCCCTAATGGTATGTGATGTGCAGTGCAAGCTTCACTCTAAACTTGGAACATAGGGACGTAATGATATGTGATGTACTGTGCAATCTTCACTATATACTTGGAACATATTCACGTAATGATAGATATCTAATGGTGTGTTATATGCATTGCAATCTTCACTCTAAACGTTCAACATACATCCCTAATGATGTGTAATACGCAGTGCAAGATTCACTCTAAATTTGAAACATAGATACCTAATGATGTGTTATATGCAGTGCAAGCTTCACTCTAAACTTGGAACATAGATACCTTATGATGTGTAATATGCAGGACAAGCTTCACTCTAAACTTGGAAAATATATACCTTATGATGTGTTATATGCAGTGCAAGCTTCACTCTAAACTTGGAACATACATACCTAATGGTGTGTAATATGCAGTGCAAGATTCACTTTAAACTTGGAACAAAGATACCTAATGGTGTGTGATATGCAGTGCAAGCTTCACTTTAAACTTGGTACATAGGTACCTAGTGATATGTGATATACTATGCAATCTTCACTCTAAACTTGGAAAATATATACGTAATAACGTGTGATATGCAGTGCAAACTTCACTCTTAACTTGAAACATAAATACATGTACCTAATGGTGTGTGATATGCATTGCAAGCTTCACTCTTAACTTGAAACATAGATACCTAATTATGTGTGATATGCATTGCAAGCTTCACACTAAACTTGGAACATAGATACTCAGTGATGTGTGATATGCAGTGCAAGCATCACTCTACACTTGGAACATAGATACCTAATGATGTGTGATATGCTGTGCAAGCTTCACTCTAAACTTGGAACATAGATACCTAATGGTGTGTGATATGCAGTGCAAGCTTCACTCTACACTTGGAACATAGATACCTAATGATGTGTGATATGCAGTGCAAGCATCACTCTAAACTTTGAAAATAGAAAACCTAATGATGTGTGATATGCAGTGCAAGCTTCACTCTACACTTGGAACATAGATACCTAATGATGTGTGATATGCAGTGCAATCTTCACTCTAAACTTGGAACATAGATACCTAATGGTGTGTTATATGCAGTGCAAGATTCACTCTTAACTTGGAACATATATACCTAATGGTGTGTGATATGCAGTGCAAGCTTCACTCTAAACGTGGAACAATCATAGATAAACTAAAGATCGTCGCCCTAATTCCAGTAAGTCATTTTTGGCAATAATGAGTATTTGGTACCATTGTGTTCGTTTTTTTTAAGCTCTACACGACTCTAAGAGTTATATACGTCTGGAACTAGTTTGTATAGATAAAAATTAAATTCCACGAAGACGTAAGTCATGCTCTGTAGTTACTGGTCATTTCAAAAGCTCCGTAACAAAAGGGCCAATCAGAATCAGCCTTTCAAGGAAAACATGGCTGCGGATGAAAGAAAATCTTCAAAACTTCAACAATTAATATCTCATTTCTGTAAACATGCACAAAGCAATGTAAGTATTTGTACTTTATTCAGTTCTTTATATGCATGTGCATTAAAGATATTAAAAATTGGAAGCTTAAATAATTTTATCAATGTGATTTGTCACGTTTCTTAGAATTACGAGTTTCTGTTACTGTACATTTCGAATACACAGAATTCGTTGTAAAAACTCTTCTTTAAAGTTATCCTTATAGCATTTGAATGTAAATTAAAATAGATATAATACTTGAACTATACATAAAAGCATGATGTTTACAAATACTTTGTTTTGTTATTTTGGATTTTTTTGCAGAGAAACGCACTATATTTTATGTGTTACTGTTTAACATTCATTTGGACCATTATAGATGACATACTGTATATGCAGATGCACTAAATGGAACAGTAGCCTTAAAAATAGTCATTTGTACACGTGAATTTGATTTAAAAATGATGTCGCTCTCTTGATTATCACTTTTTTTTTATTTCAGGAATGCCTTGACATATTTTTCTAATGATCTTCTGGCTTTGATTTTCTCATTCATTCACCTTGAAGATCTTCTAACCAGAGTAAATAGAGTGTGTACAAGATTTTATGTTCTACATCAGGGCTTTGAAAGAATGTTGATTTTGCATTTCCACTTGAACTTTCAAAGGACAATTTACAATATATTCTGTGTCACTCAAGGAAGATAAATGATCTCCTTTTGCCATGTACAACATATACATGTAGCCTTCCAGAAACATACTGGGCATTTACTAGAGAGAACTTCAATTCCTTAGTGTGGCTCAATTTACCTGAAGCACCTTTTTCTACACTGTGTTTTTGTACAGATCACCAAACCTCATGATTCTGGATTTGTCTGGATGCAAACACTTGATAGATGAAGAATTGTACGCGTTAAAATCATGTCATAAACTGGATCAGATTTATTTCAGTTTTACAAATGTAAAAGCTGAAACCCTGGAAACAATCTGTCGCACTAAGGCATTAAGTGTTGTGGATGCATGCGAGATTTATTTTCAAATAGACCATTGTAGAAATATTCTAGAAAACACTGTTGGACACATAGTCTACCTCCATACTTCTTTGCATACGAGTGTTTAATTTGAAGACATCAAATCGCAGATTTTAAATCAGTATTTGGATACGTCCGTCAGAGTTTTCAACAATGAGTAATAAGGGCCTAAGTGAGGTGTTGAACATGTTAAATAGTAGTGACTCTGATAGTGAAATTCCAGACACTGACAGTTTTCCCACAGTATTTCCAGAACTTAGAGACAATAACAATGAAGAAACAGTGCCCTTGAATATCTTTGATAGTAGCACTCTACCAAGTTCTTTTCTGGAAGAGCTTAACGGTGAATTACTAGAAAGTCAAAATATTTGCGTAGTGTCAGAAAATAACATTGATGTTTTTGTAAATTTGCATGATACATACAGAAATGATACTTTAGACAAAGTTATGTCCAACACAAGGAGATTGACAAGAACACACCTTTGAGTGGTGAAGATACAGAGTCGGACTACAATAACAACACTACTGTGAATAGTAACTGTGAATCAAATGAGAAAAATCACGAATTTAGACAGTCTTTAGAAGACTTTTCTACTGAGGCTGAAGTTACGCACGAGAATCACAACAGCAGTAACAATATATAACAATAAATAAAATGGAACAAACTATTGTTAGTGAGAATAGAAGTGATAGAAATAAGAATGATTCAGAAGTGTTAGATAGACAACAGCACCGTGGAAGAAAGAGGGTCAGATATCCATCATCCTGGCAGAAGGAAATAAGAAAACAAAGACGACAAGGTGGTGAGGAATTCACAAATACCAGAGGCAATATTGTTCCAAAAAAATAGTGAAACTAAATAAAGATTTGCCAGAGTAAATGTAACAGAAAGTGTGGTCATTTCTTTTGCAGAAATGATATTGAAAATATAAGTAGAAACTTTTGGTCACTATCAGATTGTGATAAATATTCTTATTTTGCACAAACAACAGAGAAGATAGAGCACACCAGTAAGAAAGCAAATAGTAGACGAAAGTATACATACGAATATAACTTTATAAAAAACTTTGAAAAAGTACAATTCTGGAAGGACTTGTATCTGTCTGACAAACGTAAATTAACTTTAAAAAAGCGGAAGGAATACAAAGCGAAGAACTGACGAACAGGAACTTAATTTTATTCGCAATCATATTGAGTCATTTCCTCGGATGCCATCTCACTACTGTCGCTCGTCAAACACCGAAGATTATTTAGAACCAGATCTATATGAGAAAATGTTTGACATGTACAGTACAGATTTTAAAAAAGGTTGAAAAAAAACACGAAGTGTGGAGTATTTGAAAAAAACAGTGACTTCGCGTAGAATGCGCTTTCACTCCAGAAAATTGGAGTCACTTCGCGTGGAAATGGAGTGATTTAAAAAAGAGGCACTTCGCGTTTCTTTGCGAGTAAAATAGAGTGACTTCGCGTAGATCGACCGGTAAAAAATCGGGACTTCGCGTTTCTGCGAGTAAAATGGAGTGACTTCGAGTTCCCCTAGTGTTATTGAATAAATAAAGCTATGTATTTGTTCAATCTGGCAAACAAGCAAAAAAAAAAAATTCGTTCCGACACAGAAGACACAAACGATAAAATAAAATAAAAAACTATCCCTAAACTTGTTTTGATTATGTGTCGAAACCATGTAATTGCTACAATATTTTGGTCACTCTCTACCATCGGCTCATACATTCACCTCTGTTATTGGCTTACTTAATGTCTGGACTACTTTCGATCCACGTGACTGCCTCATGGATCACGTCCATGTTCATTTACAAATGCGCATTAATATCACTATGTTATTCTTCCAAAAATAGTGCGCTTGAATTAATTAAATATCTTTAATTATTTACTTCAATATATGTCTTTTTTAGTAGATGTTTATTCATTTTATATAGAAGTATTATTTTAATTTGAAAATATCCTTAATATAACACTTTAAAATTTCCGTCAAAAATCGTGAGCCCATTGCAGAGGTGTCTGAGAGAGGAACGAACGACAACTCTGCATGGGAGATTGTATTTAGGTGTCAATTAGAGGAAATAACCAGCACGTAAAAGATGTTTCGTCAATGCGCATTTTTAATATATGTATCACACCTATTTATTATAGTAATAATAATAGTAAAAGTAGTAGTACTAGTAGCAGTAGTAGTAGTAGTAGTAGTAGTAGTAGTAGTAGTAGTAGTAGTCGTAGCAGTAGTAGTAGTAGTAGTAGTAGTAGTAGTAGTAGTTGTAGTAGTAGTAGTAGTAGTTGTTGTTGTTGTTCTTGTTGTAGTAGTAGTAGCAGTAGTAGTAATAGTAGTAGTAGTAGTAGTAGTAGTAGTGGTAGTAGTAGTAGTAGTAGTAGTAGTAGAAGTAGTAGTGGTGGTAGTAGTAGGAGTTGTTGTTGTTGTTGTTATTTGTCATTTTGTTTATTTTGTTATCACATTGTTATTTTACCTAAATCATCTTATTGAGGTTGTAGTAGTAGTTGTCGATCTTAAAACACCAACTGCTGACTCACTGAAGTCGTTTAAGTTTTTAAAAATACTGAAAAAAGGAAACATTCGAATTAAAGACATCGATATAGAAAGATTGCCCAATTGTCTTCTTTTTTATGTATATTCACAATTTTACAACAGCAATAAAATAATTTCCTTTACGATTCAATTTTAATTTTAAAGAATGATGAGGAAAGTGTTTTATGTGTATTGATTGATTGATTTTAGCAGTATTCTTTGATAATAGGTACATCCTAAACGGGTAATCCTTACAACGCTTGAAAATGTGTACAAAACACAATTCATGTTTTTGTTATTAACATAAAACTACCGAACTAAACAAAAGATACAAAAGATCTTCTCTTATGTCTTGCTTATTTTTATATGTAATCAACCATAAATCAGAATTTTAAACACGAAATTTATTGTTGTAACTACTTAAATAAGGGCCTCTATACATACTGGTTAATGACACGAAGTGTTATGGGGAAAACCGTGATATGGCGATACTAGTACACAAGCTGGACGAGTGTAGCCTGTGTAGTAATCTTCCAATTAGGGCGTTTTCGCTTTTGTTCTGGCAGACAGTAAACCCTTACATGCATACCGGATGTTACGTAAGTTCTCTCCATGGGGTATATTTTATTTGCCATATGACACGGATAACGAACCTTATCAGATGTAAATGCGCACCATTTACCGCAAAGGCGATACGACATATCCCCGAGTAGTGACTTCGTTTATTGAAATATTGATGATGAACGAGTTAAATGATAATCTGAGGGCCCTTTCCTGACTTTTTTATGATCCCATCACGTTCCCCCACCAATGGCTGAATTTGGTTTGGCCAAATACGTGGTCTAACGTGGACGCTAAGTAGGTACTTAGTTGTTGATCACCTTTTATGAAAAAAAATTTCATCCGTGGAAAGAGTGAGACATAATATTCGTCGTTGGAAACAAGAATTTTCTATCCGAGCCACGCTGCACAGTTAGCTATTTTTAGAATACGAATTTCACGTGACTTCTCACATGGATTGTAAGCGCTTGCTCCAATATCTTTAGAAACAACCCTAAAAGCATCATTATTTATAGATTTGAAAAGAATGATCTTGTATGTGTTTACGTTATTTATATCCGAAGAATATAATAATAGTGTTAAAAACCGTCCTTACTCGAAGCAAACTCTGATTTTTGCATAGACTGTGCCACAATTCACCCATTTAAGGATTAGATAGTGATGTATATAGTTGATATAGGAAATATTTTCGATATTATTTAAGAATGACGTTGACTAAGATTCGTTTTAAAGCCCATTAACACAACACCAATTTATTTTATCATCATTTCAAGTATGCTTTTACAATACAAATTGTAATTTTTTAAAAGAAAATTGTTCAACGCGAATATTTTAATTTGTCGTAACAAAATACGACTTGAATGATATTTTTCCGACAACGTTTAAGGAGTATTCCGAATACATTCACCACACGCTAACTGCAAAGCATATGCTGATATTCACGAAACTCGATTTTTTGTAGCATCTCCTGTATAACATGTATGTTTTGTTAATTTATTCTTGAAAGATTGTTTATTGTTAAAATGTAATAATAAAATTATGCAACAACATAATTTCAAAAGTTATCTTTAAATACACAGTTGTTATTAATGATGACGCTGCTATTGCGGATAATATTGCTGCTTATGATATTTGTAATGTATTCAGAATGCAACATTGAATTGCAGATGCGCTGCTGCGCCGCCTGTATGCGGAATGTAGAAGAGATTTAAATATGCATGCGAATCTTCTTAGAAATTTCATTCTCCCTAAAGAATGGGCGATCAATGATGGGCAGGGTATTCCGAATGCTAGATATGGACCGCCATTTACACATTCCTGATATGCGAGTTGGTATTCCCTAAACAAGTGATGTATTCTGTTTGACTGTAAAAACATGAAACAAAGCGATAAGTTAAGTGTACGTTGATTTGCTCTTTTAATATTTTTAAACGTGTGTTGATGTGATACTTTTTTAATTTGTATGAATTCAAACGTTATATAGCAATGAAGTTTTCGACAATATTAAAATAGATTTGCAATTTACTTGGGCTTTTTCAATGCAGGAACGTACAGGTGTAAATCTACCGGGGCATATCAATTCGGAAGTGTTTGTGGTTAAGAGATGTGTTTTGTAACCTCACTGTGTCCTTGACAACAACTAGTGCAACTCTTGCTATTTGAACATGCACAATAATGTACAATAATGTCTATCGTGATATGTTTGTCCCCCTTTTATACCTTAAATACCTGTAGCATTATACATTTTAAGATAAAAATACATTACAAATGTATACTATAATTAAAATCTGTTTAAAAAAATAAAACAGCTTTACATTTCTTATAATATTGTTTTCAATGTTGTGTCGCCTTTGATGCTTTGCATCAATACTTTTCTTGTAAGTAAAAATTATAATGTCAGAGTTGTTTCTCTTACCTTTAAGTCTAATCTGCTGAGTGCGAGGACAATAACCGCGAAGTGACTAGATTTCACTTCCGCTAAGTGACTCCAAATTACTCCTTACGCGAAGTGACTCGATATTGCTTCCCACGAAGCGACTCCATAGTACTACACACGCGAAGTGACTCCGCTCACTCCATTTCAAGCGAAGTGACTCTTTTTTTTCTCACTCCACTTCAGAGAAACTTGGAGTGGATTCCTCGAATTTTCGCGTTTTACGACTTTTTTAATGCTGTACTGTATGTTGAAAACTGTCACGAAAATCATTACAATCCGTTGAAATGTATAGAAAGATATTTAAACAAGAGTTCAACATCGGCTTCCATGTTCCTAAAAGGGATAGATGCCATCTGTTTGAAGAATTTAAGAAGGCTAAACAGTACATACTGTAGATGATAAATTAAAAGAGAAATACTACACACATGAAGCTGACAAGACACATACAAAAGCAGAAAGAGACCGAAATGACAAAACGCAGGTTGTAGTCTGCTTTGACCTCCAGAACGTGACTGTTTTGCCTTAGGCGAATGTCAGCAACTTTTGCTATAAAAGAAAGCTCTGCGCCTATAACTTAACTGACATTTGTCAAGCGATGGATCAGCATACAATGCTCTTTGGAATAGAGCGTTGAGTGGAAGGGGTGCAAATGAAATTGCAAGTGCCGTTGTGACGATATTGAAAGACATTAACTCAAAACGTCCTGAAATAAAATCATTCGTACGTTGTTCAGACTCTTGTGTCCCTCAAAAAAAGAATTCTGTAATGTGCTATGCTTTGAAAAAAATTATGACCGACAGTAATATTTACACAATAATTTAAACGTTTGGTTGCCCAGGATACTCAATTATTCAGGAGGTAGACAATATCCACAGTTTTATTGAAAAAACTTTACGGCCACTTAAAATATTTGGTCCACTGTCAATGATTCGTAATCTTAGGAACACTCGCAGGAGGAACCCATTTAATATCATCCAAATGCAGAAGCATCACTTTCGTGACTATAAGAAATCTATTCTAGGTCTCAATTTTAATGGAATACCATTTTCAAAAGTTAAGTGTTTGAAATATATAGCAAGAGGGTCATGATGACCCTTAATCGCTCACCTGATGACACAGGTATTTAGTAGGCTCAAATCTGGCATCAAGTAATTAAGAGTTAGTTACTTTAGAAATCTTTGGTGAAGATCGGACCATTAGTGTGGCCACTGGGTTGATAATATTTTCTAGAATTTTACCAGATAACCTACTAAATCCACATGACTCACTTCAATAAGAATAAATGACAAAGTCTTTTAAGCATTGCAACATATACCAAACTCCGAAAAGGCACAGAACAAAGGTATTTCACATGCAAGCCAAGTGTAGATTAGGCTATGAATGTGGCCTCAAGTGTGTTCACAAGCTTTTTCTAAGACTTAACCTAGTGACCTAGTTTTTGAACCCACGTGACCCAGTTATGAACTCATCCAAGATTTCATGCAGACAAATATTCTGATCAAGTTTGGTGAAGATTTGGGCTATAAATGTGGTCTCATGTGTGTTCACAAACTTTTTCTAAGATTTGACCTAGTGACCTACTTTTTGACCCCAAGTGACGCAGTTTCGAACTCATCCAAGATTTTATGCAGACAAACATTCTGGCCAAGTTTGTCGAAGATTGGGCTATAGATGTGGTCTCTAGTGTGTTCACAAGTTTTTCCTAAAATTTGACCTAGTGACCTACCTTTTGACCCCAGGTTACCTAATAATGAGCTCATCCAACATTTCATGCAGACAAACATTCTTACCACATTTGATAAAGATAAGATAAAAACTCTGGCCTGTAGTGTGTTCACAAGCTAAACTTTTGACGACGGACGAAGCGGTATCACAAAATCTCTCCTTGAGCACGTTGTGTTCAGGTGAGCTAGAACACAGCCACTGCTTGTAAAATTTAAATTGTCATTTGAGGATGCTATTTTCAAACAAGCAACCATTGGAAATAGAACTACCCGTGCGACAGGGCCATGCCAATTTCTACCAGTACCAAAAATAAATAGTTAAATGCCATTCATTTCAATCGTGAAGAAAAGAGAGATAACACGCATGTTAAAATACATGCTTGAAGTTGATCGCCAGTTCTACAAAGCAATGAACCTAATTATTATTTAAATTAGTCTGAAGTAATAAATCCTGACTGGTTTCCATTTGCGCGCATCTGATAAGAACAGTTAAAAACAGTTTGTAGTTGACACTAAAGGAATTTTTGAGACTGTTACTGTAGTTTCTTAGTTTCTTTCTAGTCATAAGACTACACTAGTCAAGAAGACATATAAAAATAGAGTTCTTTAAAATTTTCTTGGTAGAGTCTTTTTTCTTTTGTTTTGCACTATATCTTTTTGTAGACGAAGAACTTTAAAGAAATTGTGTTGAGACTGTTATTTTTAGTTTCTTTGGCTTAAATGTCATTATATATATATATCCATTTATTTTAGCTGAAAATGTTTAAATATGTTTTGATATTAGTTTCTAGTCATATTAAGACTAACTTGTCAAGAAGACAACGAACATATAAATAAAGGTTCCTCAAAATATTCCTGGTAGAGTTTGTTTGTTTGTTTGTGCTTAACAACTTATAGTTCCACACAGACGTAAGGTAAGTTTCAGCATTATTTAAAAATTTCAAAATGACGTAAGTCAGTGTGGCATTATGGAAATAATATTTTATGTAAATAAATGTTAACAAGGCGTATAATAATTTTGGTTTTTATTATATAAAACAAATAATATTTTATTAAAACTAATATAAAATCAGATGAAGGTTATTCATGGCAAAACAAAGCATCCTAAAAAAAGTCAAGAAAATCCGTCAAAATACAAAAAGATATTGATGTCTGAAACTTCAAATGCTTTTTTCTCGAAACTATTAAAATGCTTCATACGTCGGTTTGGAATTACGACGACGAGATTGTGATGTGCTGTGCGAGTTTTACTCTTAACCTTTTACAGTATTAAATTACAAAACATATATTAAAATACAGTGTTGTATTCTTTATTTTATCCCCCAAATCTGCACTTGTAATGCCGACAAAACCAAACAACTTTAACCCTTTTAAAACTATGGTTTAGTTATTTCTTTCCCGATTATACTGCGTATCAACATTGACCTTAGTCAGCATAAAGAAGACTGTTTTTAGTTTAATTGCATATTTAAATCGTATACACTTAAAGTCATACAAGTCATAAAAAGGTTAATATCTGGAAGTTCAGTCTCTATTCCTGTAATCTTTCTCCTAAATTACCGCAAAATCTGTATAAAAACCAAAAACATATGTACAGCTTTGCTTGTGGCTTTGCTTGCAATCGACTGTCCGATGTGTCGAGGTTTTTTTTTTCTATGAGAGAAAGATAAGTTTGTTTTGCATTTTTGAATCAAGCGGGTGGGTGGGTGGCGGATCTTCGTTATTCCGCGGATTTCTATGGAAAGTTCCGAGTTAGCCTAAACGTCACGTGATACATTTAAAATATAAATCGTATGTGCAAACAGAAGCAGCAAAAATGAAAGTGATAAGGTGATGGAACACGTGCACAAAACTCCATTGCCTTTGGTCGAATAGAAAAAAAACGGTTGCCACTAAGCTAAACAGAAGCAGCGATGTTTCAGTAGAGCAACTTGACCACTAGGGATCGCTGATGAAGGACTTGGAAGTAGAGACTTACAGGGGCCATTTACTGGTAAGTAGTTTTCAGAGATAAATATGTAATGTGTGCCAATGTATTAGATCTATTTTTAGAACTAGCACTGATCATACACTAGTGACTACATGTACTTTCATTTTCTACTTTGTGATATCAATTAATGGTGGTATCCGACTATTTGCCTGTATTAAATACATGTAATAATACAGTGTATTAAGAAGATTCTTTATAAATTTCTTTCTGAAATATTTATGGCCGTTCGATGGTGTACATTAGAATACATACACATACCCATTGGAATAGTACAACAAGTTATTTCCTGATCGAGAGTTATGGGATGTGTTTGTTGCTTGAGTTCACTGTCTTAGAACCTTAGAACAATAAGAAATCCGGAGATGATGTTCATCTGTAGCAAACATAGTGTTGTCTTTACTGTGTATAACATGCTATGAACACTCGTACATGGCATATCACACCCAGTCAAATATCCTAACACCAAGTAGACCAGTCATGGACCTACCATTATATTTGCTTCATAACACTACCATTTTGACTGTTTTACTGTTTTGGTATATTGTGGTTATATCGGGGTTCAACTTCGGGACTTCTGTGACATTTACTTTTCATTTTCTAACTCTAGGTTCAAATGAAGAAATGGGCCCTTTTGTATTTCTAATTGCAAAAATACAAGGACATTATATTCCTTTCATACTAGCAAAATACAGTTTGCCCTTGCACCAGGTCAGCAGATCTTGGTCACGCCAGATATTAATCAGTCTGCTAGGCAGGAAAGTTCATCTTTTGGCGGGCGTGTTGCACCTCAGGAAGGACTGCACCTCTGTCATTAGACCGAAAAATATCTCAAGAACCTGAGAACTGGCATTTATAAGAGAATTAGATTTCTGTTAAGAGGCAATGTGTTATCTACAAATATGTACACTTTCGGGCATTTCAGGTCTTGTATTTCCCCATGCTATTCCTTATTGTTGGTTTTACTTACAAAGCTCGACGTATGTTTGATATTTTAACAACAAAACATTTATCCGTAAGACTCCATTCTGCAACACGAGCCTTCTGACATTAATAAAAGAAAATAAGCGTGTAGTATGTCGACTTTCAAATGACAAGATCTAATGATTGGTCTTCGTTTAGAAAGAATAGTCAATAACTTTCATATTAACCATCGTCTTCACTCTATTCATTCCTGATCAAACTACTTCCAAAGACTCTATCAGTTTTAGCTTTGAAAATAAACTAGCTGTAGATGTTTAGCTCGTGTTACAATACAGATATTACCCATCCTCCTCACATAGATGTTAAGCTCGTGTTACAATACAGATATTACCCATCCACCTCACATAGATGTTTAGCTCGTGTTACAATACAGATATTACCCATCCTCCTCACATAGATGTTTAGCTCGTGTTACAATACAGATATTACCCATCCTCCTCACAAAGATGTTAAGCTCGTGTTACAATACAGATATAACCCATCCTCCTCACATAGATGTTTAGTTCGTGTTACAATACAGATATTACCCACCCTCCTCACAAAGATGTTAAGCTCGTGTTACAATACAGATATAACCCATCCTCCTCACATAGATGTTAAGCTCGTGTTACAATACAGATATAACCCATCCTCCTCACATAGATGTTTAGCTCGTGTTACAATACAGATATTACCCACCCTCCTCACAAAGATGTTTAGCTCGTGTTACAATACAGATATTACCCATCCTCCTCACATAGATATTTAGCTCGTGTTACAATACAGATATTACCCATCCTCCTCACATAGATGTTTAGTTCGTGTTACAATACAGATATTACCCATCCTCCTTACATAGATGTTTAGCTCGTGTTACAATACAGATATTACCCATCCTCCTTACATAGATGTTTAGCTCGTGTTACAATACAGATATTACCCATCCTCCTCACATAGATGTTTAGCTCGTGTTACAATACAGATATAACCCATCCTCCTCACATAGATGTTTAGCTCGTGTTACAATACAGATATAACCCATCCTCCTCACATAGATGTTTAGCTCGTGTTACAATACAGATATTACCCATCCACCTCACATAGATGTTAAGCTCGTGTTACAATACAGATATTACCCATCCTCCTCACATAGATGTTTAGCTCGTGTTACAATACAGATATTACCCATCCTCCTCACATAGATGTTTAGCTCGTGTTACAATACAGATATTACCCATCCTCCTCACATAGATGTTAAGCTCGTGTTACAATACAGATATTACCCATCCTCCTCACATAGATGTTTAGCTCGTGTTTCAATACAGATATTACCCATCCACCTCACATAGATGTTTAGCTCGTGTTACAATACAGATATAACCCATCCTCCTCACATAGATGTTTAGCTGGTGTTACAATACAGATATTACCCATCCTCCTCACATAGATGTTTAGCTCGTGTTTCAATACAGATATTACCCATCCTCCTCACATAGATGTTTAGCTCGTGTTACAATACATATATTACCCATCCTCCTCACATAGATGTTTAGCTCGTGTTACAATACAGATATTACCCATCCTCCTCACATAGATGTTTAGCTCGTGTTTCAATACAGATATTACCCATCCTCCTCACAAGGTCATGGATCTTATTCCCATTTTATAATATACCGGCTCGACGGTTGGCTAGACTTGGGTTGACAGTTCCGTTTCATCGGTGTTTACCGCGCAAAGTGATGACATAACGCGCACCATGTATTCGAATCCGAGTTCTCGTGAATGATCCCGAGTTATTGTTCGTTATACTTTAAGCGATATTTGTCAACAAAATTCTAAGCAAATGCTGAAACTAATTCCCCCTTACGCTTATTTTATTTGTATTATGTGATAGATAACGGTAAGACTATATAAACTTTTCATTGCTTATCTCGTATCTGAACTTGCATGCAATTTATGCTTTCTGGAAGCGTGTATGACTTTAACAGTATTTCTCGAGTGCTGTAAATTAATAATTAGTATACATATTCTGTTTTTTTTTGTGTCTTTCTAATAAATGTGTTTATATACTCCATCGTCATGCATAGCAACATCCTAGAATATATTCAACAGCGTGAACAGTATCTTACCAGTTGGAACCATCCGACACGGAACATAACATGGAGATGTGCTTTAAGATATGTACAACATGCATAAGTTGTTATTCTTGACCTAGTGTCTTGGGTATATATTAGTATTGCGGACATACTTTCCCACCCACCTACACAGCCTCTGGGCAAAACAAGACAACCAGGTACTTACTGAGATCCACTTTGATGCAGTATCGACTGTCCGACAAAACCGACTCCCGCTCCAAATGCACTGTGATGTTTGTAAATACGTCGGTAGGGAAGTCTTTCTCGTATTTTTTACACTTGTTGGATTCTGTGTACGCCCAATCACCGAACTGGAACACCGTCCCGGATTGGCAGTCCGCCCTGTTACCGGCATAGAAAGATATCACCTCCGTTTGCTTTCCGACCTGAGTGTCAATATAGCACGTGCAGGCAATGTTAGAGAGGGAAAGTAAAGTAGTGTCAGCGAGGTCGGTGTCTATATACACTGTTGTTCCCATAACGACACTGTCTTGGCACATAGTGGCGACTGAAATTCAAGAAATACACATATAATACATATCTGAATACAAACTATTGCCAACTATTTAATAATGTTTTTTATTTTTATTATGTCAAGAAAAAAAAGTTATTAAGTGTTATTAGGCGAAATTGGACAACAAAGCTCAACTTGATCACCAGACACAGGCCAAATTTTGATTAAAGATGCCTGTACGCAGATGGTCAATGCATGTAGATCCAGTAAAGATCAAGTAGGATAGTAAGTATCGTTGGTGTATCAATAAACATGGAACCAGATTTGGATGTGTCAGGCGCTTCCATTATTGGAGAATTCATATATAACTGTAAAACGCGTGCATTAAGGCTTGTGATAAATGCACATGAAATGAAGTAAAATGTAGTTTGTTTAAAATATGTTTTGGGGTGCGGACATTCTGTTGCTTACTTGTTCACTCGAGGTGTCCACGTTACTGACATAGCATCAAAAATGATACAAACTACATTGTCATATCTCATAGATAACCCGCTGTATATGTTATGGAGAAAGAGAAGAGGTAATAATATAATAATTATTTAAAACCTACCCTTTGTCGAATCCAGCCCGGACACTAACTGGTCACAGGATGCAGACGTTCCTACAATACAGTATAGAATAAAGTAATAAATAAAATGACACTAATGTCAAAACTTTAAGTTTATTTCCGACGGTTGTAAGCAGAAAAATAACACAAATCTGTAAACAGTTGGGTACAGTTAAGAAGAAGTAGGCTAGTTTATATCCATTAACGTCAATGGCTTACTGAACATTCCCAATAAAGGATGTACCTATAGTACAAGATTGGAAAGGATGCACAGGGAGACACTGTGGAGCGTCATGAAGTCAGCTAAGATACAATCACGAGCTATCCCACGGAGTACACATTGATCAGCATATCGTTAATCTCTCTATCAGCATATCGTTAATCTCTCTATCAGCATATCGTTAATCTCTCTATCAGCATATCGTTAACCTCTCTATCAGCATATCGTTAATCTCTCTATCAGCATATCGTTAACCTCTCTATCAGCATATCGTTAACCTCTCTATCAGCATATCGTTAACCTCTCTATCAGCATATCGTTAACCTCTTTATCAGCATATCGTTAACCTCTCTATCAGCATATCGTTAATCTCTCTATCAGCATATCGTTAATCTCTCTATCAGCATATCGTTAACCTCTCTATCAGCATATCGTTAACCTCTCTATCAGCATATCGTTAATCTCTCTATCAGCATATCGTTAACCTCTCTATCAGCATATCGTTAATCTCTCTATCAGCATATCGTTAATCTCTCTATCAGCATATCGTTAACCTCTCTATCAGCATATCGTTAATCTCTCTATCAGCATATAGTTAACCTCTCTATCAGCATATCGTTAACCTCTCTATCAGCATATCGTTAATCTCTCTATCAGCATATCGTTTACCTCTCTATCAGCATATCGTTAACCTCTCTATCAGCATATCGTTAATCTCTCTATCAGCATATCGTTAACCTCTCTATCAGCATATCGTTAACCTCTCTATCAGCATATCGTTAATCTCTCTATCAGCATATCGTTAACCTCTCTATCAGCATATCGTTAACCTCTCTATCAGCATATCGTTAATCTCTCTATCAGCATATCGTTAACCTCTCTATCAGCATATCGTTAACCTCTCTATCAGCATATCGTTAACCTCTCTATCAGCATATCGTTAACCTCTTTATCAGCATATCGTTAACCTCTCTATCAGCATATCGTTAACCTCTCTATCAGCATATCGTTAATCTCTCTATCAGCATATCGTTAACCTCTCTATCAGCATATCGTTAATCTCTCTATCAGCATATAGTTAACCTCTCTATCAGCATATCGTTAACCTCTCTATCAGCATATCGTTAATCTCTCTATCAGCATATCGTTTACCTCTCTATCAGCATATCGTTAACCTCTCTATCAGCATATCGTTAACCTCTCTATCAGCATATCGTTAACCTCTTTATCAGCATATCGTTAACCTCTCTATCAGCATATCGTTAACCTCTCTATCAGCATATCGTTAATCTCTCTATCAGCATATCGTTAATCTCTCTATCAGAATATCGTTAACCTCTCTATCAGAATATAGTAGTTAACCTCTCTATCAGCATATCGTTAATCTCTCTATCAGCATATCGTTAACCTCTCTATCAGCATATCGTTAATCTCTCTATCAGCATATCGTTAACCTCTCTATCAGCATATCGTTAATCTCTCTATCAGCATATCGTTAATCTCTCTATCAGCATATCGTTAACCTCTCTATCAGCATATCGTTAATCTCTCTATCAGCATATCGTTAACCTCTCTATCAGCATATCGTTAACCTCTCTATCAGCATATCGTTAATCTCTCTATCAGCATATCGTTAATCTCTCTATCAGCATATCGTTAATCTCTCTATCAGCATATCGTTAACCTCTCTATCAGCATATCGTTAACCTCTCTATCAGCATATCGTTAACCTCTCTATCAGCATATCGTTAATCTCTCTATCAGCATATCGTTAACCTCTCTATCAGCATATCGTTAACCTCTCTATCAGCATATCGTTAACCTCTCTATCAGCATATCGTTAATCTCTCTATCAGCATATCGTTAACCTCTCTATCAGCATATCGTTAACCTCTCTATCAGCATATCGTTAATCTCTCTATCAGCATATCGTTAACCTCTCTATCAGCATATCGTTAACCTCTCTATCAGCATATCGTTAATCTCTCTATCAGCATATCGTTAACCTCTCTATCAGCATATCGTTAACCTCTCTATCAGCATATCGTTAACCTCTCTATCAGCATATCGTTAACCTCTCTATCAGCATATCGTTAACCTCTCTATCAGCATATCGTTAACCTCTCTATCAGCATATCGTTAATCTCTCTATCAGCATATCGTTAACCTCTCTATCTGCATATCGTTAACCTCTCCATTGCACTGGTTCCCTCTTAGTTATTAACGTACATTTGATCTTGGTCACAAACAGAATTGTAGTTTCCAATAAAATTAAAACATGTTTATGAACGAAACATGTTCCAAGGAACAAAATTGCTTTCAAGCTTTCCATGTGTGCACGTGTTTCGACATTCTTGTGCAAACCACTATAGACAAACATGCCCAATTTATAGTTTCATAGTTTTCATAAGCAATGCCAAAAGAAAATGTAGCATGTAACTTGCATGTATTTTAATTATATTTATATGCCTTGTAACACATGACTAAGAAAAATTGTTTGTGTCCTTTAGCAGAACAAAAGACAAAACAAACAAAAACCTTCAGTGCACAGTAGCGTTCGGAAACAAAGGGTCGCGATTTAAACCAAGAGAAGACTGTTATTTCAAACAGATGACACAGTACATTGTTTTTCGTAATCAAATGTTAGCTTCAATGTGAATAATATATTTATGTGTGTGCGTGCGCGCGCGTGTGTGCGTGTGTGTGTCACACACTTGTCAAATGCACTATTGATGAATTTGATACACACGTTATTGTTGTTGTTGCTTTTTGAGGTTAAAATTGCTTTCTAACAAGGGAGCTAACTGTAAAAGTAAGTTATAATATGCACCTGTCAGAATGATCTTTTCATAGCAACTGTCTAAGAGTCCAAGCAGAATAAACATCGATATCTTTTTATTTATAGTTATATGTCGAGAATAGCTAAAACAAAAGAACGCATGAAAATGTACTGATTCAGGTAATATTATAGCATCTTATTCATATATTACTATGTACTCATGTTCTTTGTCTAAACAGCTCCGTGCAAGTTCATCTACGACTGTCAATAGATTGCTGTTCAAAAACACTCCTTAAAAATGATAATACATGTGTGTGTTTATCTTTATTGTGCAAAGCTTGTTCAGGTAGTATTTATATTCAACATACACACTGATAAAGGAAAACAATAATATATACACAATAACTGCAAGTGTAATGTGTACATGTGTTTCCTTTTTAAAATATCTAAGGTAAATTTATCACATTGAGTATCGAGAATAAAACAGTAAACAAGGATGGCGCCTTTATAAACACGATAGACTCACGCTGGCGCATGCCGACTGATATCTCAAACCGGCGCACCACTTGTTTAACTTCGTTACGTACGTACGTAGGCCTGCGTGAACCGTATGCGCCGTTTGGTTTGGTGACGCTTGCGAAAGCGTCTAGAGTTATGAGAAAGCTTAATTTCGGAAGCACGTATGATTGACCCTGCATGACATTGACTACCCGCGGCCAGTAAGAAAAAGTAGTGCGTACAGAAACAAACATGTATGTTGAAGGGGACAAGATGTGTCCAGGCATGTTTCAAGTACAAATGTATTAACATTAATATTGTACTAAGTTAAAACAGTGAAACAGAAGAAAAGTTAATTGTTAGGAAAGGAATGAATAGTATAATAATCGTCATATTGTTGTTTTTTCTTTTCAAAATAATAGCAAATCAAAATTTATGCACGTATGTATACAGCCTTGCTGAACCGGCGTGAACTTATCATCATCTTCAACAAACTGCAACAGATATTACCTAATGGTTATAAGAACATCACATAGTATTAAACTGAAACTGATCTGAGTATCAAGTAATAGCTGGGTCGTTCTCCAGATTGCTTTGCTAAGATTTCAACTGTTATGCTTGCCATTTCTCTGTTTGAGGACAATGATATTGGTCAGCATTTATACCCACCCACCCCGACAGTTTGCAATACCGTTGTGAGACAAAGAAAATACAAGTCAATCATAAAATAGATTGTCACTCTACTTAATTGATTATACATAGTAACGGATTGTCAAACTAGTCAACGCGTCATATCCAGTTAACAACTATAACCAACCAATTAACGAAACCAAACAGCGATATTACTGGGGTTACCTCCCTTCACAGTTTGACTGTTGACGCGATGGAATAATACAGAAACTTTGATTAATGCAAAGGAACAATCGGATGCTTTTACATTAATATATATAGGAAAAAATCGGGGCCTACATGTACCAACAACTTCGAATAATGCAACGGCTCCGGACAACCCGAGTTTGGATAACGAGGTTCGACCTATTCATGAACTACTTATTTATGGATGATAAACGCCGCATAGAGATCTCATAGAGTGAATAGAAGAAAGGACCAGAAGGAAGGAGGAACAAATGTTACCAGAACAAGAGTTCAGGTGCCTATGCATTGCATTCTAGGCAGAGGTAGGCGATATCCTTCGTGGAGTCACAAGGCCTTTCGAGGCTTTATACAAGGTTTGCAATCGCGATACATTTAGAGTCACATCACAGGATCATAGTTATGTCTGAAAAAAACAACATCAAAGAGAGACGCGGAGCCGTTATCTTTTGATGGTATACTGACAAACTAATGACAGGGATTTCATTTTTAACTCAGTGTATTTTGGTCTGCCCTCGTTTTGGCTTCTATTTTCTATAGAAACGTGTTAATAGACTCTATCCTTTACCATGACAGAAGAATGGAGACAGTGTGTGTGTGTCTGATAGTTTTTGTCCTTGTGTATTTCTGTTTAAACGCGTGTTTGTGTATTTGTTTGCGTGTGTTTGTGTCTGTGTGTGCGCCTGCGTGTGTGCCCGCATCCTTGTTTCTGCGCTCGTGTGTGACTGCCTATATGAATATGCATGTGTGTGCGTGTGTGTGCGTGCGTGAATTTGTGCGTGTCTGCGCATAAGTGCCTACGTATGTGCCTGCGTGTGTGTTTGTGTGTGTCTGCTTGTGCGCGTGTCTGCGTATGTGTTCTTGACTGTGCACTCCTGGGTGTGTATCTGCGCGTGTATGCGTATGTGAGAGTATGCGTGTGTGTGTTTGTGTGTATGTGTGTGTGAGTGTGTGTACGTTTGTGTAACTGCGCGTGCGTGCGTGGTTCTGCTTGTGTTTATGAGAGTGTTTTTGCTTTTGCGTGTGTGTGACTTTATGTATGCATCTGCGTGTGTGCGTGCGTGTGAGTGACTGCGTTCATGCGTGTATGTGCGTGTGTGTCATCGTGTATCTGCATGTGTGTTTGCTTTGGTGTCTGCGGTATGCTTGTATGTGTCTGCGTGATTTTGTGTGTATGTGTCTGCCTGTGTGTGTTTGCGCGTGTGTGTCTGCCCGTGGATCAAGGTGTGTGTCTGCGCGTGCGTGTCTGCGTATGTTTCTTCTTATGTGTCTGTATGAGTGTCTGCATTATGTGCCTGCATGAATGTCTGCATGTATGTGTTTGCCTTTGCGTGTGCGTGTGTCTGTGCGTGTGCCTATGCATGTATCCGCATGTGTCTCTACGCTCGTGTCTTCGTATGTGTCTAACTGTGTGTGTTAGCGTGTTTGGGTGGGTTCATGTGTTCGTGCATGTGTGTAATATGCGTGTGTGTCTGCGTACGTGTCAGTACGCGCGTGTGTCTGTGTATATAACAGCGTCTGCGTGTGTGTCTGCGTTCGGGTGTGCGGGGAAGGGGTGCTTGTGTGCTTTGTTCGTTTCCTTCGGTTATGCAAATGAATTCTATAAAATGCAAATCACTTTCATTTCTTTCATACAATTATAAACAGTACAATCGAGGGCTGCATAATTTAATAACACATTGAGTTTATGTATGATTGGTCTTTTATGGTGTTTTTACGTTCAGATTAGCCTCTTAATTCAATAAGAAAAAAAACCTTGGAAAATACGGCAAACAGAATAAGATAAAAATGTAACAGTGCGATACTCACAAAACTCATTTATTAATGTCTTTTTTATATCTTATCGCAAATATCTTCTCTATAGTAATGTTAATCTCTGTCTTCTAGCATTCACGGCCTGCTGTAATCACGTTATAGTCAGTCATGGATTATCAGATAACGTGACTCCACGGGTCAGTTCACGTGTCCAAGATTATGTGCTTGTTATGGGGGTATGATAGAACTAATTTGTATCATATCCGCAAATCATAATACAAAACCCGATTTTTAGCAGCTGTTTTCTTTTCTTTGTCAAATATTTGCATAACAGACCTTTTTTTCCACGGGTAACAAAAAGTAACAGAACAAAATGCCAGCTATGTCCTCGAAATATTATAAAAGCAAACGGCATTTCCAACAAAAATACCTGCATCTGTGCAGTGTTACGACCTACAGCTTTTGCTGTATACAAGATACGCTTAAACCGTGTACTGCATGACGGCCTGAACTGAATACAGACGTAATACGTAAGCAGTAACGCCAAGATGCTGCATTACGATGTCAAAGGTGTATACCTGAGTATGTTGAAAATGATCATCGATACAATTTCGTTTACTTTGTTTTACTTTGTATGGGTTGGTATGTCCAAAAGAGTTGAAGAGCTATGACCGGTGAGTTACTTTTTATTTCTAAATACAGAATTATTTTCCATTGGGGTTCACCCACTTTGGTATACATATTTTAGGCTTCAATAAAATCTTTAAACTTAAATAGTGGAACTGAACGGATCCTTTATAATAGCAGTCAGTAAAACTTGTTAAATAGTTGTCACACACCATGTAAGCTATATACGTTAACACGAAAGACTTGTTTAAAGGTAAAGGCCTAAGCACACACACCAACACCACACACTACACACACCACACACTACACACACTACACAAACCACACACACCACACACTACACACACCACACTCACCACAGACACCACACATACACACACACACGCACGCACGCACACACGCGCACACACACACACACACACACACACACACACACACACACACACACACACACACAAACACACACACACACACACACATTCATAAATTTGGTGTCAAACGGGGACCTGGTATTTAACCGCTAAGAACGTGGACTTCTTTAATTTTGTGTCTCTTCAGTTAATATTGCAATAATAGTTATAGGTGAACATATGTATTCGGCTGATATGATTTTTCTTAAAAATTCTTAATTTAAAACAATGTGGGTTTTTTACAGTTTACAGTAGAACCGGTGACAAACAATAAAATCAATATTTTCAACTAAATGAGGACACACACACACACTCTTATTCATAAAAATCAATTGGGGACTTGAATTGTACGAGAGAAGTTTGCGTCTATTTTCTTATAGTGGATCACAAAGACAGCAGTATGATAAGTGATTTTAAAGAAACGGGATATTTAAAGCAAATAAATTTAAACTAAATTAAAATAATCCTTTCTTTAAAATCACTTTAAACGACTTATTTGATAACAGAATTCTGGCCAGACATTCGTGTCAATTTTCCTCAACCAAAACGGGCTCACATTCAATAATTCCTACAAAGCAATCGGGAACTTTGATTTCAACTCCCAGAAATGGGGACGTCATAATTATTTGTCATTTTAATTTTCAGGATTTCAGTAAAAGAGTGTAGGGTTAAATAATCGGATTCTCTTAAAGATATATATGTGGTCTTTAAGGTCGTATAAATTACCGACACATAGTTTTAAGGTCGTATAACTTACCGATATTGAGATATTAGGCCCTATAAATTGCCAACATGGAGTTTAGTAACCACTATTTAGTTATTTTGGCCGTAAACGTTGTCGTCATGGAGTTATTAAATCGAATAACTTATCGATGTTGAGTTATTTGGCCATATAAATTACCGACACGGACTTACTAGGTCGTATTTATTGCCGACATCTAGTGATACGGACATATAATTTACTAAAATAGTGTTATTAGGCCGTATAAACTACCTGCATTGGGGTATAAGGTCGTACAAGTAACAGATATAGAGCTGTTAGGCCGTATTAATTGCCGACAGCGTTGTAAAAATAGCGGAATTGAATTATTATGCCGAATTAAATATCAACATTTAGTTTCAATCCGTTTAAATAACACATATTGCGCTAAAAGGCTGCATTTATTCTCGATATAGATTTTTATGTCTAAAAAATAAATACATACAGACCGTATAATAAGTCAATAAGTTTTATGTTTATGGCCTAGTTATTTCATGTATATACATGCATTCTGTATGATTCACTCAAACTGAATCACGATGGCCATTGTATACATTGCTGACATGGAGTTATGCGGACATTTAATTTACTATGTATTATTTTGCTATGGGATTGGGATTAGCCGGCATTTTTGCCGATACTGCGCAGCGACATTTCTATCATTATAGCACAGGGGCACTTATGATGTGCCCAGGGACTGAACCCGGCCGGTCCATTATACTGACACCGACGAGTCAGGCATAATGCTGTCCCCTTAGCCCCGAGCGTTAGGAGGGAAGCTACTACTACCAACTTTAAAGACTTTGGTTAGACCCGGACGGGGTTCGAACCCACGACCTCCCGATCCGCAAGCCGACGCTCTACCACCTGAGCTATTGCGGCCGGTTATTATGCTATGTATTATCTGTACCGACAGGCCAAAAGGCCTTTTGTACTGAATAAAGTATCTATCTATAATTTACTGACATAGAGTTATTAGGCCGTATAAAGTACCTATATTTAGTTATAAGGTCGTATAAGTTTCGGATATGGAGCTGTTAGGCCGTACAAATTTCCGACATCGACTTATTTGGCTGTACAAAATACCGGAATGGAGTTATTATGCAGTCTGAAATATCGACATAAAGTTACAAGCTGTTTAAATTAGACTACATACATTCAGTTAATATGCTGCATTTATTCTCGACATAGATTTTTACATTTGTAAAACATGGAGATATTAGGCCGACATTGAGTTGTTAGATCGTTTAACTTATCGATGTTGAGATGTATGGCCGTACCACGGACTTGGGGCTTTAGAATACCGACATGGAATTATCAGACCATTTATATTGTCGCCATGGAACTATTGGGTTGTAAAAATACCGGAAAAGAGTTATAATGCCGTATTAATTAATAACATTAAGTTATAGGCCGTTTCATTGTGTAAATAGTATCTTTTTATTATCGACATAGATTTTTGTGTCAAAACGAAATAAATACATACAGACTTGGCCGTATGAATAGCTGAAATTAAGTTTAGTGTATATGACCTAAAAACTTCATGTCTGAATAATAACCAGGTAAAAAGAAACAGCAACTGATAAAAAAGTGCAATGCCTGTGTAAAGTGGGCATGCATTTTATATGCTTTACACATATACAGGACCATAAAGCGGCGACAGAAGTTATATTTATAGCTTAAAATAGGCCGTTTCTTTAACATGATTTTTTTAAATTATGTAGTTTTTACAATAGAATTCCTGTCTTACATTCCCGTTTTTTATTTTCCCATCCGAAACTGGGCAACTCACAATAATTCTTCGACAACAATCGGTTTTGATTGGAATCTCTACAGATGTCAATGAACATGCAGTGTATAGTATATATATCACTTTCGTGACGTAGCGGAGTGCAAATAGTGCAGAACTGTTGTTGTGCAAATGTCGAAAACAAACTTCAAATGTCGTGCACACCGTTGTGCCAGCATTTGGAATATAGAGCTGAATTTCGTACTGAACTTCATCCATCTATGCAGCACTCTCGCCGATGGTTTCTTTTCCTAATATGTACCCAGTGCATACTCCAAGACCATCGCATTTTCAACGCTTTGATCCAAACGAAAGAAACACTCATTCATCGCGTTATATTTCTACCCAGAAACGTAACAGATAAAACAGGCAGAGCAGTTCAATAAGCATTAAAACAAGCCCGGTCAATTGAGGGTGTATAAGAAGGAAAGGCAGATTATGGCTATTCAATCTAAAGATGCCTGTTTTGCTGTGTATGTCACTGATCGACAATGTATTACAGTGAAAAGTTCGACCGAATACATCATAAGTGTGACAAATTCAGTGTACAATAACACGTGCATCAAACGAATATGTACATACAATGTGATATATTCGTGTGGCTTAAGTTTGCAACGAATACATCTCATTTGTCATCACTTTTAAAAGAAAGTGTATTGACGGTAATGACACCAACAATGATGCTGATAAAATAACTATGATCGCGATGATGGGCGTGATTATGTAGATGCAGTTGCTGATGATCTTAATGATGATAGTCATAATGGTCGTGATAATAACTGTGGTCATGTCGCTGCTCCACATTATAAAAGTTGTCTTGTTATTGAATTCATATATTGTTGATGATGGTGATGATGAGCAGAAGTGCGTTGATGTCGATGATGATGATGGTGATGATGATAATGTTGTTGATGATGATGATAATGATAATGATGATGGTGATGGTGATGACACAAACAGATATGTCACAAAAAATCAGGCGTCATTTTTACGGTAAAAAGCACAAAGGTATTATATGGTCTATGCGTGACTACTACGGTACAACATGGCTTTATAACCTACAGCTATATTTTAGATTGCAGTATTTAATTATTGTTATCCTATTAATTCAAGATATTTCGATAGATAGTATAATTGATATTCATATATCCAAAAAGTAAAATGGTTCATTCGAACATCTTTCTTGAATTGTTTTAATACGTACATCTGGAAGAAAATGACAACAAAACTATTTTTAAAAATCAGGTATACACAACTGCTTCGATAAAATCAGGTATACACAACTGCTTCGATAAAATCAGGTATACACAACTGCTTCGATAAAATCAGGTATACACAACTGCTTCGATAAAATCGGGTATACACAACTGCTTCGATATGTTTCTTCAGTAAAAGTTTCAATTGTTTACATTCTCTCAAGCAGTACTATTCCACAAAAAAACAACAATATGTATCTCGTCATTCGTTGAGGCATAATCAAAGAGCGATAGGAAGCACCATTACAATAGTCATTTATATAGATTGCCGTGGAAAAATACATGTGACAAGTTACTATTGTCATGCGACAAGCCATTATCAAAATTCATTAGGAAATACCGTATAAGTGAGCGAACATTTGCACACAAAGTTCCAAATGTGCTTCAGTGAAATTGTGTTCCCCTAAACACATTGTGCATAAGCTTTTTAATGTTCAGGTCGATTAAGTTCACGGTAAACCCTTTACACGTTTGTTATTATATTATTGCTAAATATCATAAATGTATAACAGTCAGCAAAAAGGTAACCAATGCATTGTGCTACATTGGAAATTATCTAGTTATCATGTTTTAATATAAAGGTACTGAGAAAAATGCTGCAATCAAGGGAAAGTATTTTTCGCGAACAATAATATTTCGAACTATGTTTTAACTATACACTTTGCAATTTATATAACATATTTACAAAATAAATTACAGTGACGATGCAGAATTACACAAAATTATTAACATATATGACAAGATTATGACATAAATTGGTGATAATGTAGTCTTACATGTACATGTAACTCACCGAAAATAAAGGGTACGTAACATTGTCTTGATTCGGACTTGTATTTTTTATATAAAGTACCAATGGGCATTGCTTGAAATTTAACTTTAACAGTAATATGATCACTCGTGTTTCTCAGTATCGGAATAAGACAAATAAATATAACCAAATTTGACATTCGCTTTAACATTTGTTACATTGGCGAAAATTGACATCCCTAGGTTAAGACACTTAGAACAGTCTGAACTTATACATGTAAATAAATAAAAGAGTTCAATATAGTAGAAATATGCAGCAAATTTTCATGTAATATTCACATACACGCTCATCTACATGCAACTGTGTAAAGCGGCAGTATGAATATGTGCCTTGTTTAATTATAAGGGACGAACTTGCATTATAGAATGCCTAAATTTCTTGACGAATTGTGCATTGACTGCATTTTCGTCAATCGTTTTTTTTCAACAACTGTAGCGTTTAACTTTAACCAGATTATGTTTTGCTTTGAGTGTTGTTCTTTTGGTTGCAATATAAAATAAAATAATAACAATTTCTTTGTCTATTTCAATTTCTATGCATAAAAGGCATGTACTGTGTATATCTACTTAAAACATAAATATTCGTGTTCTAAGTGCTGGTAAAGATTGATGATATACACATTATTGAAACTGTGCAGATGTTACTATTTGTATAATATTACTTTATTCATATTATAATGCTATTTTTAAACGTTACTCACGAGATTGATTTCATTGCAAAGTTACTTGTTACGAAGGTTTTAAACATTTTTATAAGAGCTCAAAGCCAGAACATTTGGTATGAATCGAAAAGATATAGTTAAATGAGCTCTATTAGTATTATAGTTCTATCTTATAATGAGCGGGAAATAAAACATATGCAACTTCAAATCAATCTGTAAAATTGCTGTTTTAGTAACGTTTGAAATCTTAGACAACATGCACTAGTAAAGATCTTTTTGCAAATAAGCTATAAAACATGATATATGTCAGTTCAAATTAAATAACAAACAATATTTATGCTGATTGTAAGAATTGTTCGTAACAACGTGTATGATGGACACTTTGACGCGACGTCAGATCATGGGACAAACTGCACTTTTTGCTGTAGTACAATATATTGAAGTGCTGTTTTTCCAGGAACTATTTTATAAAATAATAAAAATTATATATCAAAATAAAGGAAAATTTTCACCCGACAAAATTTTTATCATTATGATTCGCCGTTCATTGATGCAGAATTTTGTCATAGCAAAATACAACATCAAATGATACCAAAATCGCATGTAGAGATGTAACGAAAATGTCTGAGTAACAGAAGATTATACTTACATTTTGCCAGAAACTGGCGCCAAAACGTTTTAAAATTTATACTGACGATGACGTAATCATTTACGCAGATGATGTCATTTGAATTAACGTTAACGTTCGAAAAGTGCGGAGAAAAATGAAGATTTCGTGAATGAAACATTTGTGTAGAGATACAAGATTTGTGTTTAAAGAATGACGGGTAAGAAATTTTAAATGAATGTTTACCTAATATTTAACTTAATTTTGAGATCATTTTTAGATTTTCAAAAATGCGTTTTCAAATTGTTTCTTTTCCTGTTTTTGTTAGAAAATAATATATATAGTTTGTAAATTATGGGCAAATATTTATGTCTAGCGGAAATGGCCAAAATTGGAAATAATGCGTGTTATCGTGTCATTCACCTTAACATTTATCGAATAAAATAGTTTTAGCAATGAAACATTTTATTTCAAATTTATTCTAAATAATAGCATTTTTCTGCTGTGTATGCTGAACAAATTTCATTTTGGTATCATTATTTACCTGCTATAAGTGATAATATTTCTAAGTCTAGCGAAAATGTCCCAAACGCTATTTTTGACACAAAGTAACGTCATTGTGCGTTTGGTTTCAAAAATTGTTTAAATGTCAAATTAAGTTACGTTTGTATTCATAAGATATCAAATAAAGTCATTTAAAATATTAAGAAAAAGTGGAGAATCTTCTTATTTTATAATTATTTATTCTGTCAGTCACTGCATGATCTTTACAGGTAGATGCATACAAACTTATTCACAAAATGTAATATGTTTCCATTAAGCATGAATCGCGGAAAGCACGTATCGCGAGAATACTCCTGCAGGAGGACTGCGATTACTCGAGATGATGATGATGAGCATTCATAGTTTATTCACATTTTTCAGGTGGTTCCAAAAGACAAAATATTCAGAAAAGAATAGACAACAAGAAAGAAAAGCGGAAGAAACAGAAGTTGGATTGGTATAAGAGAAACGCAGCGAATATCAACTACCATTGTAGAAAAAAAAAACAAGGTAGTTTTTACATTTCTTCCGTATTTTAATGAATATGTACATGTTCGTTCATTCATTCATTCATTCATTCATTCATTCATTCATGCATTCATGCATTCATGCATTCATGCATTCATTTTCTGTTAATGAACAAGATGATTTGATGAATCAATCAATCAATCAATCAATCAATCAATTAATCAATCAATTTATCAATCTATCAGTAGACGAATATTTGACTTTTTAAGTATTTTCTTTAAAAAAAATGATACACTTTCGCCAGCAGTCTAACTTTTTGTCTTAAATGTGTTCAACGTTTTAAATTTTACTTTCCAGATTATTCACAGACGGACAATGCATTGAGAAAACGGTATATTAGACAGACACAAGCAGAGGCAAAAAAGAGAAGAACAGGGTATCAGAGAAAATGGAGGTCGAAGAGAAAAAATAATGTCAGTGACATAGAAATTGCAAGCTTTCCAAATAGAATGAAAAAGTTACGAGCTTTGAAAAAGATGAAATCTTGTTTGCCGAAAACACCAACCAGGAGAGCAGCAACAATCGCGGCATATTTTGAAAACCATAAAAGCCCGGTCGTTCAATCCGTAAGAAAGAAATTAATTTCAAATAATGATAGCAGAGAAGATATGGTTTTACTAGAGGCTGTTATGTGCGACATTAAAGAAAATTTGAAACTCAAGAAAAAGAAAAGATCACATGAGGCGAGAATTGAAATGAACTCTATCACAACAACTATTAGTGGAGAGTCAGTCAGTAAATCAAGATGCAAAGTTAAGCTTGCTAAAAAACTAGGTGTTCCAGTTAGAACTATAGCAAAAGGGTATAGAATTAGATCTCAGATCTCCCACGCTGATGAGTCGTGTTTCAAATATACCACTCGCAAAACCCGCAAAGACGCGATATCAGAAGAACTTAAACGAAAAATTTATGATTTTTGGTGTGCACCTGACAATTCCCATCCTTCAGGCAATAAGAATGATGTAAAAAGAGTTAGAACTGGTTTTAAGTCTTACACAAGTCATACAGTACAGGTTTTACGGAAAACTCAAACAGAAATTTACACAGACTTTAAACAAAGCAACCCTGACATTAAGATATCACAGCGTTCATTTGAGCGATGTAAACCATTTTTCATACGACAAGCGACAACAAAAGACAGAATAACTTGCTGCTGCAGATATCATATAGAAATAAAATCTGTATTCAGAAAATGCATGGACTTTAGGAAAAAGAATTGTTATGAATCCCCAGCACCAGTCTATGATAACGTATACGACATGTGCGACAAAACTTTGTGTACACCTGTAGAAGAAAATCGGTACAAACAGATTTGCCTCGATCGGAAATGCGACAAATGCGGCGTTTCTGATGACCTGTTCTTACCAGAAGAATTAACCACAGATGACAGTGCACCCACAGTTAAATGGGAATGTTTCGAGTACCAAAATATTCAAGTAAGGGAAACAACAAGAAGAAAACTGCTACTCGTAAAACGTGAAACTAAACCAGGCCTATTGTTCATGTACCTTTCTAAACTCTTGAAAACCTTTCCTGGTCATAATTTTCGATCGAAATGGCAGAGTTCTCAGTTTAAAAACATTGTTGATAACTTGCCGCAAAATCACTGTATAACAGTTCATGATTACTCTGAAAATTATCAATGTTCTGATAAAATTGAAATTCAGTCAAGTTATTTTCAGAAAACTGAAATTTCAATACATGTAACGCTACTATATCGTCATGCCGTACAAAATACTGACGGCATTCAAAGTACACCTGAAAATCCAGAAATTGTTTTAGAACATTTTTATGTTATATCTGCTGACGAGAAACATGACCAGCATTTTACCCATAAAGTTCAAGAGGAAATATCATTATATCTGCAATCAATAGGCTACAATGTTGACGTAATGCATGAATTCTGTGACGGCTGTTCTGTTCAGTATAAAAGCAGGAACTGCTACGGTGATATTGCCTTTTCCGTAGGATCATTCAACTACAAGACATTAATAAGAAACTTTTTTGAAACAAGTCACGCAAAAGGCCCTCAAGATGCAGCAGGAGGGCTGTTGAAGCGTCAAGCAGATTTAGCGGTCTTGAGGGGTGCAGTTGTTATCCAGAGTGCCAAAGATTTGTTTCAATTTGCCCAAAATAATTTGACGGAGACAAAATCCGATAAATGTCAACGGCGGATATTTAGATACTGTGAAAGCATCGACAGGTCTACTGCACGTCTATATAATCCCATTCCCGGTATTAGGTCAACCCATCAAGTCATAGCACATGCAAACACTAAACACAGCAAATTACAAATTAGATGTCTATCCTGCTACGAGTGTACGAATTGTATCATGGGAAAAATAAGCCGGTGTAAAAACATGCCCATTACTGGACACACTACTTTTCTTCAACCTGAAGCAGAGGGCACTATAAATGGTAATACGTCGCTTGTAGCTGAAGAACCGTCTACGGTGGAACTTATTCAAGAGGGAATGATCTTTGCTGCACTGTGCGATGACGAAGACTATGATTATTACCTCGTGAGAGCAGATACATCTGCTTTTGTGCTCGGAAAACGTACCACTGATGAATGGGGAACGACATGGCCACAGGGAACGCCTGTTATACGAGGGCATTACTATAAAAAGTCTGGAAATAATCCCCTGCTCAATACCTTGCTTTGCAAAAACTATGCACTAATTCCAGCAGTTTCAGTTTTGTACATAATTGAAGGGGGGAAGAATAAAAATAAACTAAAATTGAATGAAAATGACCATCTTTCAATTTTGAAAGTTTTGGAGGAACGGGATGCTACAATATAAACAATGTAAATGCATATAAATCCACTCTTAATGTTTTAGACGAAGCTAAAATTGTTGTTGTTGTGGCATGTATTTAATAATTATGATGTTATATAAATACATATACATAGAGCATAAAGCATAACGTGTTGTTTTGATCAGTGTTTACAATGACGTTTGAAATTAACGATTTTGACGTTACGCTAATTAGCTTCAATATCTGACGTCGCGTCTTTATGTTTTACATATATCTGCTTATTAAAGAACGACTTTCTTCAAAGCCCTCTCATTCTCTAAGTACTGAACTGGTCTGTTTTTAGGGCAATTTACTTAACTTTCTGCGAACCTTTCTTTTTTGAAAAATTTATACAAATGAGACGTTTCGCATACGTTAAATTAAATAACTTAAATACCGTTTTAGTAGTAAAGTCTAAGCAAAGTGGCAAAAATGAAACAACAAAATATGAAAAAATAGTATGTTTTAAAAATCCTCTGATTCCATGTATCCATACAAACTTTTGCTTAATCCCAAATATGATCGGAAATCTGAAGTTTTAATAACATGCAGTAGTTCTACCATTATAGTATACTTTAAAAAATGAAAACAATTAACATGTTGTAAGAAATATAGCAAAAAAAAAACACTGATTCTATTAGGCAGAAAAAGGCAGCTGAGTTACTATCTTCAACTGTGCGTGATTCGGATATGATCTAGTTGGTTAAAAATAC